>CM055119.1:114319146-114776646 GCA_029206835.1 Rana muscosa | reverse complement strand
TCTGGGGAAGCCTGATGTAAGGAGGGACTCCCCTGGGGACACCTGATGGCATCTGGTGGCAGGCGACGTGGCAGGTGACACACTCGGGGCTTCCACTGATTCGGCATTTTGGTGAGTTGAATGATTTCATTTTATATTAAAATGTAATAATAGAAATAATGCACTTCAGTCATCCTGACACCCTAACAACCATGGTGCCGGGATGATTAAAGAGCTAACACCAGATGTTTGGATTATCTTTATCTGTTGATTGTTAAACTCTGGAATACACATATTTCTATTATGGTGTAGGATCTGGGCCTGCTGTCCTTCCATCCTTCCTTCTCTTTCCTTCCCTCCCTCTTTCTTTCTCCCTTCATCCCTCATTCATCTCAGACTTTAACCACACCCCCTTTGAGCCACGCTCATTTAAGCCACTCCCACTACCCGCGTAAACCACGCCCACGCTTCGTGCGCCACTTTTTTCTCCTAAAGTATAACACACCTTCAAATGAATGCCCCACCCCCTAATTATACCAAGGCTCCGCCTACATGCGAAAAAGTGTCACGGTTTTTTTTTTTGCAATGTTGGCAACTATGCATGCTGTTATCATCTATGTAGCGCGGCCAGTACACCAGCACTTCTACTGCGCCTTCCTTCCTCCAGTAACTGGTCCCGCCCAGGGCATCGTGTGCGAAGGGACAATGACTCCAATAGCATTCAAACAATTTCCTTTACTTCAAAAGAGCATAGCATGACATGGTATAACAGCAAAGCCACTGTACAGTTCCGAGCATCCCTGCTCTTCCTCAGGCTTACAGGCTTAATGTGACACAAGCCTGTAAGCCTGAGGAAGAGCAGGGATGCTCGGAACTGTACAGTGGCTTTGCTGTTATACCATGTCATGCTATGCTCTTTTGAAGTAAAGGAAATTGTTTGAATGCTATTGGAGTCATTGTCCCTTCGTTTTGAAATTGAATATAATAGTGGGATTTGGGAGCCCACCTTGACGGTTCTCCACTCCATTCCAAGGACTAGAGGCAAGTAACCCACCTGAAGCTTGTTATATATATATACATACATAGACACACGCACGCACGCACGCACATACATATACACACATACTCGTTTTATTATAATGTATAATGTGTATATATATATATATATATATATATATATATACACATACATACACACACTCCTGTATTATAATGTTTTGTACTGGCTGGTGGCACTGACAGATGGTACTGGCTGGTGGCACTGACAGATGGTACTGGCTGGTGGTGCTGATTGGTGGTGGTACTGGCTGGTTTTACACTGAGGGTTAAGCCACCGTAGCTGTCATATTGATGTAGTAAGTAGAGTCCCCCCTTACATCAGACATACCCAGCGGAGTCCCCCCTTACATCAGACATACCCAGCGGAGTCCCCCCTTACATCAGACATACCCAGCAGAGTCCCCCCTTACATCAGACATACCCAGCAGAGTCCCCCTTTACATCAGACGTACCCAGTGGAGTCCCCCCTTACATGAGGCAATCCCAGCAGAGTCCCCCCTTACATCAGACGTAGCCAGCGGAGTCCCCCCTTACATCAGACATACCCAGCAGAGTCCCCCCTTACATCAGACATACCCAGCGGAGTCCCCCCTTACATCAGACGTAGCCAGCGAAGTCCCCCCTTACATCAGACATACCCAGCAGAGTACCCCCTTACATCAGACGTAGCCAGCGGAGTCCCCCCTTACATCAGACATACCCAGCAGAGTCCCCCCTTACATCAGATGTAGCCAGCGGAGTCCCCCTTACATCAGACGTAGCCAGCGGAGTCCCCCCTTACATCAGACGTAGCCATCGGTAAGGGGGGACACCGCTGGGTATGCCTGATGTAAAGGGGGACACCGCTGGGTATGCCTGATGTAAGGGGGGACACCGCTGGGTATGCCTCATGTAAGGGGGGACACCGCTGGGTATGCCTCATGTAAGGGGGGACACCGCTGGGTATGCCTCATGTAAGGGGGGACACCGCTGGGTATGCCTCATGTAAGGGGGGACACCGCTGTGTATGCCTCATGTAAGGGGGGACACCGCTGGGTATGCCTCATGTAAGGGGGGACACCGCTGGGTATGCCTCATGTAAGGGGGGACACCGCTGGGTATGCCTCATGTAAGGGGGGACACTGCTGGGTATGCCTCATGTAAGGGGGGACTCCGCTGGGATTGCCTCATGTAAGGGGGGACTCCGCTGGGATTGCCTCATGTAAGGGGGGACTCCGCTGGGATTGCCTCATGTAAGGGGGGACTCCGCTGGGATTGCCTCATGTAAGGGGGTACTCCGCTGGGATTGCCTCATGTAAGGGGGACTCCGCTGGGATTGCCTCATGTAAGGGAGGACTCCGCTGGGATTGCCTCATGTAAGGGGGGACTCCGCTGGGATTGCCTCATGTAAGGGGGACTCCGCTGGGATTGCCTCATGTAAGGGGGGACTCCGCTGGGATTGCCTCATGTAAGGGGGGACTCCGCTGGGATTGCCTCATGTAAGGGGGGACTCCGCTGGGATTGCCTCATGTAAGGGGGACACCGCTGGGTTTGCCTCATGTAAGGGGGACACCGCTGGGTTTGCCTCATGTAAGGGGGGACACCGCTGGGTTTGCCTCATGTAAGGGGGGACACCGCTGGGTTTGCCTCATGTAAGGGGGGACTCCGCTGGGTTTGCCTCATGTAAGGGGGGACTCCGCTGGGATTGCCTCATGTAAGGGGGGACTCTGCTGGGATTGCCTCATGTAAGGGGGACTCCGCTGGGTATGTCTGATACCCAGCGGAGTCCCCCCTTACATCAGACGTAGCCAGCGGAGTCCCCCCTTACATCAGACGTAGCCAGCGGAGTCCCCCCTGGGTACGCCTGATGTAAGGGGGGACTCCGCTGGGTACGCCTGATGTAAGGAAGGACTCCGCTGGGTATGTCTGATGTAAGGGGGTACTCCGCTGGATATGTCTGATACCTAGCGGAGTGCCCCCTTACATCAGACGTAGCCAGCGGAGTCCCCCCTTACATCAGACGTAAGGGGGGACACCGCTGGGTACGCCTGATGTAAGGGGGGACTCCGCTGGGTACGCCTGATGTAAGGAAGGACTCCGCTGGGTACGCCTGATGTAAGGAAGGACTCCGCTGGGTATGTCTGATGTAAGGGGGTACTCCGCTGGGTATGTCTGATACCTAGCGGAGTGCCCCCTTACATCAGACGTACCTAGCGAAGTCCCCCCTTACATCAGACATACCCAGCGGAGTCCCTATTATAATTATATATATATATATATATATATATATATATATATATATATATTTTTTTTTTATTATATTATTATGTAGATATATCTGCACAGAAACAAATGATTTAGTTTACAATTAGGATATTTTTAAAGCTCTTACCTTTAGCAGCAGAATTCAGTGTTTCTAGAAGAATATCTAAATGCTGTAATAACCACTAAACGGACCTTAGTTTACAGACTAACTTTACTAGAATAGATTAAGGTTGTGTTTTCTAGGGGTATTTTTATTTAAAAAGAGTAATTTAGGCCGGAACACCACTTTAATGCTACAACATTATACTACTGGAACAGGTCTCATGTGTATGTACAAAGGACATGACAAGGAGTCCCTGGGATTTTCTTCTAGCCTTTTCCCCAGAGGATAAATGGGTAGTGCCAATTTGCATTGGCTAATCCTCCTAAAGAGGTTGAGAGGGCTCAGGGAGGTCTAATGAAGAAAATGCGGGCATTGTACTACAGGTTAATCGGCTGTGCTAAAAGAGCATGGCTTAAGCTTAAAGTATAGCATACAACTTTTTTTAAAGTTGGAAAACATATGGGGGTCACCAGAAAACGGTCTGGTGGGTTAACCTTGGGCTCTGGTTCCTGCATTACTGCTGGAGGTGCGTTTACATGTGTAGCGCCTACCCAAACTTTTTGGGAGCCTGAGTCAGGGAGGGCTGACATACTTCCTCAGGGTGCAGGCTTACTAGGAATGGTGGGTGATGAACAAGATAGAAATTGCTCGCCAGTCACTTTTATGCTTAAGCAAAGAGAAGTTTATTTCTCAGAAACAGGAAAAATGCAGGAGAGAGGGGAAAGGGCACAGGACACCCTTAGTCAAAAAATAGTAACGATCAGCAAATAGGCAGATTGGCAGACTCCTTAGACAAAAAGGTGACAAAAGGTAGACAGCAGTACAGGAAAAGAGCCTTTAAAGTGGTTGTAAAGCCACTTATGCAACTTGCACCTACAGGTAAGCCTAGATTAAGGCTTACCTGTAGGTGCAAGAAATATCTCCTAAACCTACACGGTTATTTTTCAAAAGGTATACACCGTTGTTTATGGCGCATGCGCGCCGTAGACAACGGTGCATTCACAGTGAGAATATCCCATTCACAAATCTGGCTTTGCCGGATTTGACTGCTCCTGCTCCCGTGCGCATGCGCGGAGTGACTTCTTCGCCGCTCCGGCCAATAGGCCGAAGCTGCAATACCCGGAAGTAACCTTCCTGGGTTTTCGATGATTCCATCTTGACGCTTTCCCAGGCTCTCCATGGGTCCCCGGTTCATGCAAGAGTCACCTCTGGTACTTAATCTCAGGTCTCCATCCTTTCCTTCATGCTTCCGGGTAATTAGCAGGCTCTCCCTTGCAGAACCTTGAGCACATGGCTAGGCCTCAGGCTTCAGGCCTACCCAGCAGGAGCTGTTTCACACCCATCCCACCCAGACCACAGCCCTGGGTGGGAAGACCAACAGCACCTGACTTCTCCCAAATAAATACCTTTTCTTTATCGTACACCACGGGACACAGAGCTAGTCATTACATAATGGGTTAAGGGTCACCAGCGGTGATTGGACACTGGCACAACCAATGGAAGACAGTTCCCCTCCATATAACCCCTCCCATCAGGGAAGTACCTCAGTTTTTTCGCCAGTGTCGAAAGGTGTTGGACGCGTTAGGAGGTGCTAAAGGAAAGCTCTACCAAAGAGACCCTCTGGGGGTAAAAGAGCTATGCTTTCGGATCCATCCAAGACGCCTACAAATGAGCTGAATCTGGATGGGATCCGGGCCTCATCCATGAGGCGTCGCCTGTAATGTCTCTCTTCGGAGGACTGGGCTCTAAGATCCAGCACTTTCGCTATTTCGCTATAAAGTCCTGGTAAGAGTCTTGTACAAGGCCCAGGGGAGAGGTATCCTTTAAATAGGAACCCATATCCCTGAAGGTTGGCACACATAGCCCACCGTGAAGGGTGAAGTTTGGTATCTGTCTGAAATCTTTCAGCAGAAAAACCTGCGGCGTGGATAAGGTGAGATTAGAAGGTCCATAACTAGGTTGGGACCTTTTTCAAAAAATGGATGTCTTCTTTTTTTCCACCACTGGGGGGAGTAAAGAGCTGAATATACTCACCTCACTCTGTTCAGTGTCGGCTTCGGCGAAGTACACTGCTCGTCACCTCCGCTGCTGAGCTTGCTGGGGCACCCCGATCCTCCTTTCGGTGGCCGACCAGACACCTGCAGATGCAGGTAAGTGGGAACAAGGGCTGATGAGAGTCCTCTCTCACTATGGCCACCGCCATAGCGCTAAGGGCCGCGCGGGAGCGCGCTTTATCGGAAGGGGGGGGGGCGAAGGCGTGCGCGGGCACGTGGCGCGCGCAGGGAAACGGCGCCAAATTTAAAAGACTGTCAGTGTGAGAAGCACTGCAGCAGCAAGCAAGCTCGTTAGTTCTCTTGTTCCTGGCAGAGAAACACAGCAGCTATACAGGGACGTAAGACTCCATGTGGTTGGATTGGGTACTTCCTAGAAGACATCCATGTTATGCATAGTTATGTGTTAAAAGTTGCATACTTAATGTATTTGCTAAACTGAACACGGTAGTATATGCATTTAGGTACCTTGTATTTTGTCTAAACAGTAAGCCTTCCAGGGGAAGTAATACGGACAAAAAGAGATAAGAAAGCACCACCGCCTGAGAGGAGGCTCTAGCTGTGCTGACTCGGTACCTTCCTCTCCTGTGTTGCCAAATGCACCTGTACAGGATGAGCCATTACCTCTGTCAGGTATGGCGGCTTCCCCAGTGAAGCCTGGGCCTGTATATGTCACTGAGGACACTTTATCAGCTGCCCTAAATAATCTGGAGGAAAAAATTGCTACCTTAATCGCTAAGTCCTCTAAAAAGGACAATAAGCGAAGCAGGTCTCTTCCAGTATTGGACCTCCCTTCAGAAGTACCTGAGGGAGGAGGATGAGGAGGAGGAGGCTACATCAGCAGAGGATGAGGAGCCAGATTTTAAGGTCACAGGTACAATGCTATAGCAGTGCATTTAAGTTAACCTCTGCGGAGGTAACGGAATTACCTGTCTCCTCCCTAGGGTCATTAAGATCCCTGCAAGGTGCATGCTCCTTCCCGGTTCATCCGTTACTAGAGGATCTAATATACGCAAACTGGCAACATCCAGATAAGCGTTTCTCACCTCCAAAAAGGTTTAACATTCTTTATCCTATGGGGGAATTTTTTTTAAAGAAATGGAGCCTGCCTGCGGTAGTTGCGGCTATTTCTTGTGTAAATAAAAACCTGACATGTCCGGTGGATAATGTACAAGGGTTTAAAAGATCCTTCTGAGAGGAAGTTGAAATCCTCCTTCCTTTTGGCCGGCTCAATTACCCAACCTGCAGTAGCAGCAGTCGGTATGTGTCAGGTCATCAGCCAACAGGTAAAGCAGGGGCTGAAGGAACTGCCTTCAGAGCAGGCTAGAAATTGGGAAAATTTGCCTAAAGCCTTATGCTTCACAGTGGATGCCATGAGAGATTCTATCATACAGGCATCACGCCTTACACTCCAGCTGGTACAGATGCGCAGAGTACTTTGGCTTAAGCATTGGTCAGCGGAGACCCCATGCAAAAAGCTGTTGGCAAGTTCCCGTTCCATGGCGAACGCCTATTTGGGGAAGATTTAGAAAAATATATACAGAAGATATCAAGTGGTAAAACGACTTTTACCTGAGAGAAAGAAAAACAAGAGATCTTGTTTTAAACGCTCTCTCCCCAGCTCCCGGGAAATCTGACTCCAACCAGTGGCGGCGGCCTGTTTTAGCCGCCCACAAAAGCCAAGGGGCAAGCTCAGAAGAACAAGAAGCCGTGGGGTGCAAGAGCTAATAAGCAAGCCCCCAAAGCCTCTCAGTGAAGGGGCGCCCCCGCTCGGCCGAGTGGGAGAAAGGCTTTGTCAGTTCTGAGCGACTTGGTGGTCAGAAATCCAGGACAATTGGGTAGTATCCACAATATCCTCAGGGTACAAACTGGAATTTCGAGAGATCCCACCTTCTCAATTCCGAGGTTCAAGACTCTCCAAGGATCCACAAAAAAGAGAATCCTTTTTCAAAGGTTTGAATCACTTAATGGCTCAAGGGGTAGTTACAGACGTACCCCAAAAAGAGCGAGGTTCAGGTTTTTACTCAAACCTCTTTGTGATTCCAAAGCCAAATGGAGATGTCAGACCCATCCTGGATCTAAAATCCCTAAATCGGTTCCTGAACGATCGCCATTTTCGAATGGAAACGATCCGATCCGTGGCCGCCACTTTAAAGGGCGGAAAATTCATGGCGCCCATAGATATCAAGGACGCACATTTACACATACCCATCCTCCCCGCTCACCAAAGATTCCTAAGGTTTGCGGTAGAAGATCGCCACTTTCAATTTGTGGCTCTGCCGTTTGGTGTAGCCACCGCGCCCATAGTATTCACAAAGGTGCTAGCTCCTCTGTTAGCAAACCTAAGAACACGGGGCATTGCGGTAACAGCCTATCTGGACGATCTACTAGTAATAGATCAGTCAAAGGACGGATTGGGTCACGCTGTACACACTACAGTAGGATACCTGGAGCATTTAGGATGGATTATAAATTTACAAAAATCCTCTCTCCAGGCCCAAAGAAGGATAGGGCACCTGGGCATGATCATAGATACAGCCCAAAACGGGGTATACCTGCCAGAACCGAAGATACAGTCTCTGAAAGACCTGATCCACAAGGTCAAAGCAAACAAGAGGCCGTCTATTCGCCTTTGCATGAGACTATTGGGAAAGATGGTAGCCTCCTTCGAGGCGGTCCCTTACGCCCAGTTTCATTCGAGACTACTTCAAGGCAATATTTTAGCTTCCTGGAACAGGAAGAGCCAAGCTCTGGATATACCCATGCGCCTGTCCTCACAAGTACGCCACAGCTTCGATTGGTGGCTAGAAGCCAGGAATTTACGGAAGGGAAAGTCCTTCCTCCCAGTGGCCTGGAAGGTGGTATCTAGGGATGCCAGCCTATCGGACTGGGGTGCAGTATTCGAGGAGGCTTCTACCCAGGGAACCTGGGCCAAGACTCAGGGGATCCTGCCCATCAATGTGCTAGAGATCCGGGCGGTATATCTAGCCCTCAAAACCTGGACATACAGGTTACAGGGCTACCCAGTTCGGGTTCAATCCGACAATGCTACTGCAGTAGCTTACATCAATCACCAAGGAGGCACCCGCAGTCGGGCAGCCCAAAGAGAGGTGAACCGGATCCTGGCATGGGCAGAAGAGCATGTACCTTGCCTTTCTGCAATCTTCATTCCAGGGATGGAAAATTGGCAAGCAGACTACCTGAGTCGTCAGCAGCTGCTACCAGGGAGTGGTCTCTTCACCCCGAGATCTTTCAGGCCATATGTCTGAGATGGGGAAACCCAGATGTAGACCTGCTAGCTGCCAGGTTCAACAAGAAATTGGACAACTTTGTGTCCAGAACGAGAGATCCTCTAGCCTACGGGACAGACGCTCTAATAATACAGACGCTCTAATAACTCCATGGAATCAGTTCTCACTGATCTAGGCATTCCCTCCGATCCCTCTTCTACAAAGACTGCTTCGCAGGATCAAGGAGGAGGGAATACCAGTAATCCTAGTGGCCCCAAACTGGCCCAGGAGGCCTTGGTACGCCGAGATTGTAAAAACGGCGATAGGAAGGCCCTGGAAGTTTCCACTCCGACATGACCTGCTGTCACAGGGTCCAGTATTCCACCCTTCCTTACAAAGGCTAAAGTTGACGGCCTGGCTGCTGAGACCCACATTTTTAAAAAGAGAGGGGTCTCTGGTCCGGCTCTTTCTACGCTCATTAATGCTAGAAAGCCAGCCTCCAGACTCATCTATCAGAGAGTCTGGAGAGCATACGTTTCCTGGTGTGAATCCAGATGTTGGAATCCTCAGAAGTATGAAATAAGTAGGATTTTTGCTTTTTGCCAGTTAGGAGTGGATATGAATTTAGCCCTTAGCACCATCAAAGGGCAAATATCGGCTCTATCAGTCTTCTTTCAGAGACCATTGGCATCTCACTCCCTAGTTCGGACATTCATTAAGGGGGTACTGAGGATAAATCCTCCAGTTAGGACTCCCTTGTGTCCATGGGATTTGAATTTGGTATTGTCAGTGTTGCAAAAGCAACCTTTTGAACCTATTCGCCATATTCCTTTAATTATATTAAGTAGGAAGTTGGCCTTTCTGATTGCTATAGCTTCTGCTAGGAGAGTATCAGAGCTAGCAGCTCTTTCTTGTAAAGAGCCTTATCTAATTTGTCACAAGGACAAAATCGTACTACGACCCCATCCGGCTTTTCTACCTAAGGTGGTGTCGGCTTTTCACTTGAATCAAGACATTGTTCTGCCTTCCTTTTTTCCAAACCCGCGGACGGCGGGGGAAAATTATTACACTCTCTAGATCCAGTGAGAGCGGTAAAGGTGTATCTGCAAGCAACCGCTCAGATACGTAAAACAGATGTTTTGTTTATTTTACCAGATGGGCCCAAGAAGGGCCAAGCGGTATCAAAATCCACCATTTCCAGGTGGATTAGACAAGTAATTGTTCAAGCTTATGGTTTAAAGAACAGGACTCCTCCTTTTCCTGTTAAGGCGCACTCTACCAGGGCGATAAGTGCTTCATGGGCAGTGCACCACCAGGCTTCGATGGCTCAGATCTGTAAAGCTGCAACTTGGTCTTCAGTCCATACATTTTCCAAATTCTATCAAATAGATGTGAAAGGACATGAGGATTCCGCCTTTGGGCGAAGTGTGCTGCAGGCAGCAGTATAGGGCTTCTGGTCCGCAAGCGGCCTGTTTTGATCTGTGTCTCCCCCCCTTCATATGAGCATTGCTCTGGGACGTCCCATTATGTAATGACTAGCTCTGTGTCCCGTGGTGTACGATAAAGAAAATAGGATTTTTATAACAGCTTACCTGTAAAATCCTTTTCTTGGAGTACACCACGGGACACAGAGGTCCCCCCCTTCTTATGGGAACCTTACTGCTTTGCTACAAAACTGAGGTACTTCCCTGATGGGAGGGGTTATATGGAGGGGAACTGTCTTCCATTGGTTGTGCCAGTGTCCAATCACCGCTGGTGACCCTTAACCCATTATGTAATGACTAGCTCTGTGTCCCGTGGTGTACTCCAAGAAAAGGATTTTACAGGTAAGCTGTTATAAAAATCCTATTTTCCCAGCATGCAAAGCTGTCAGTCTGATTGGCTGAAAAAGGTATGTTTATTCATAACCTGAACTCACTTTAGCTCATCACACTAATGTCAAAGGCAACAGCACCACCTACTGACAAAATGGAGAAACCACAGCTAAACAGGATTAGGAGGGAAGCCATTTGACCTCTAAACACTACAAATTAGCCAGGCTGGCTACCACCCAGCATGACTAAATTTACCTGTAGCTCTATTTTAGGATGAGGATGCTACACATGCAAAGACAGTTTCTTGCCTTGGCGTATCAGCTTGCAAAGCTCTTCTGAAATGAATGAATGAATGACTTGTATAGCACTACACATGCGAACTGAATCGCCTCTAGGTGCTTTTTGCAGCCAGTGTCTGCTTGGTTGGTGCGGTCATTTTACCCCATAGGATCTCGACACGCTTGGGACACACAGTCTTCTGCAAATAAACGATCCAGTGTAGAGTACATTGTCGCAGATTTTTTTTTCGCTAAAGGCTTGTGATAATGTCACGCCTACCCCAACACAGGTAGTCAGACACTATAGCAGGCTATTGTATTCTTCACCTATGGTAGCCCCCTTCCCCATAAGGCAAGCAGACCTTCCAGTACTTGGTTGCCCCCAGGTACAATGCTATAGTGCCTGGCATCCCACGCCAGGGCAGGTGTGAACTAAGCAAAGCAAACAGGTACTTGCAGTTGTCAGACAGGCAGAGTGGTTCTATGACAGTCCAGGTAAAAGGCAGGCTGAGTTCAGGGACTAGTCCAATATCCAGTCCAAGGTCATACACAGGGAAATCCAAACAAGCAGAGCAGGGCAGACAGACAGTTCTATCACAAGCATGAGACTGAAGGATTGGCTCACTTATAACAGACTGACCACATCAATCACCTTGCAGGTGGACAAAGACAGGGAGAATGCCATAGCCAAAACCAGGATGCTGGAATGAGGAGCAGACTTCTGACACCTGCTTTGTACAATGGTATTGCAGAGAGCAGTCCTTTACCTCTGTTTTGAAAGTCCCCTGTCGGTGCTCTCTAGTCCTCTCTCTTGTGGGTGCCCCCTCAGCAAGATGGCTGCTATAGTGGTACACCTGCATGCATTTCTAAACCGGGCTGTTTGCATTTATAGACACGCACAGAGCAGCTTGGCCACACCCCTCTCCCTTTGACTCTCCTTATTTGACTAATAGCTGAAGCCTTTGGCCCCCCCTGCTCTCAGTGTCTCTAGTGAGACCTGGAAGTGGAACGTTCTGACTTTAGAATCACTTTAAAGTGGTTGTAGAGGCTGAAGGTTTTTTACCTTCATGCATGCTATGCATAAAGGTAAAAAAACCTTCAGTGTGTAGCTCCCCCCTCAGCCCCCCTAATATTTCCTAAGCCCAATCTTGATCCAGTGATGTGCACGAAACCCGAGTTTCTCCTGGGTCCCTCCCTCCTGATTGGCCGAGATGCAATAGTAGGAGCCATTGGCTCCCACTGCTGTCAATCACAGCCAGTGAGGTGGGAGCGGGGGGTGGGGCTGAGCCACCCTCTCTGTGTGTTATGGACGCAGAGAGTCAGCTCAGGAGCGAGCATGCACAAGTGCCCCCACAGCAAGTGAGAAGTGGAGGATTCGGGCTGCTCTGTGCAAAACCACTGCAAAGAGCAGATAAGTATGACATTTTTGTTATTTTAAGGATTTCTTCATATATAGCAAAACACATGAATTTCTAAAAACAAGAAAATAAACTGGGTAAAAGATTGCCCCAGCTCTCAGCCCTTCTTGTCCCTATTACAGATGTGCCCCAGTAATTATTTGCTAATGACTAAAATAGATAATCCATACTCAGTCTACCTACCTGTACATTTTAAGGTTCAGTTTTGTGTACAGTAGCTGCTGGTAGGACCTGAAATGTACATCCGCTTCTAATACTAGAGAATCTGGTAGAGAAATCAGTATAATTGAGTTCCCAGCTCCCCCTAACTCAGGGGTGCCCAACCAGTGGCCCGCAGAGCCCTCTGATCCGCGACCTCCTGCTCTGGGATAGAATAGAATAGAACAGAATACTGTTATTAAAGGTAAGTTTATTACTAAAATCACAGTATATATATATATATATATATATATATATATATATATATATATATATATATGGGCATATCTGTTCTACAGTGGTTACTGGGCTGCTTTAAAACTGATTGGCAGGTGCAGAGCAGTGCACCTGCGGGTTACCTGCACCGAGCTATAGACTTTTGTTATAACCTGGGAGTTTGGTGCACTTTCTGAAAGTGCTCCACACATGCAGAATATAATGGAAGTCTTTGGCAAAGTGAAGCTAACCGGCAGGAAAGCTAAAGGTGCACTGCGCTGCACCCGCAGTGCAGGTAAACCTCAGCATATCAGTGTGAAAGCAGCCTTAGGCCCCTTTCACACGGTCAGTCTGACCCAATCGGACCCTCCATTCACCTCTAAGGAGTGGCAGATGTCCGTTTACACCCGCCTACCTGCAATCTGATGCGCTTAAAAAAAAAAAAGAGTACAGTGGGCTCTATAGAGTGGGCTGTGTCCGCTCTGCATATGCAGAGCAGACACGGACCTGCCATCCGCCCGCTCTGCTCATTGTGGCCCATGACCGGTCACCAAGTCGCTTAAGTGGCCCTCGCTCTTCAAAAGGTTGGGCACCCCTGCCCTAACTGTCATATTTATTATGAGTGGGCTATCAATACCATGGCCTTTTTCAAATGGGCATTGTCTGTCTGTGCTGAAAAAACAGGCAGCTGAGATGAATTTCTAACGTGTTTCAGCTGCCTGTCAAAGCCTAGCAATAGTCATCCATACAACCTGTCATAACAAGAAGAAAAAAAGAAAGGCGCACCAGCCTCGTGCATTACCGTTGGATACGTTTATTTAAAACGAATAAAAGAATCCTACTTACAAACAAACGTAAAAGCCATGCGTTTACAAAGAACCACAGAGTCGCAGATGTCATGGCTGTGGCAAAAAAAAAGTAGGGCATGTCGTGTTCCGCAGGCTATACTATCTGGCAATATGCCTCATAGAATAGACGGGCTTACAGCATGATGAAGGGGGAATTCAATGTGAAATCCTTCTTTAAACAGGCATCCAGAGTAGGTATATTGCCTTATTTTTTTACCTCTAGCAAAATTTTGGCATCTTAGCTAGATACAGTGAAGTCGATAGGGAATGTGAAATTATGGTGTTTTTTGTTGGGTTTTAAGGGTGCAATAGAATGTAAATGGCCCCAGACCATTATGGAGCACTTTCACTATTCTGATTCTGTTTTTGTGCCAAAAATAACACAGAAGAAGACAATTAAAAATAGGAAAATATAAAATGTAAAGCAACATGCAAGTAAGGATAAAAATTCCCAAAATAAAGGAAAAAAAAATAGGGCTGTGGAAATTAACTATTAATTCCCCGATTAATCGATTTAATTTTTTTGATCGATCAAAATTCTTTTGATCGGTACTCACCTCTCCGCCGGCTTCCGGGTCTTCAGGGAGTTCTGTCGGAGATCCGGAGATGTCACGGACACCGGCGGGGCTTGCCGTGTCCATCTGAAGGGCTCCTTTGCTGTGCCTTCATATCTGCATGCCGGCGGGACCTTACTATCTGCCACACGCAAGGGCTGTTACACTTCCCTCTATCAACCTGGGATTCTACAGCCATCCACTGGGAGTTGTGATAGTTCCCTTCACGGGACATCTACATGCCGACGGACTAATGTTAACCCCTCATCTGGATTCAGCAGTGGTATCGTTGTACACATTTTTATACCAGTATCATACTTAGCTACATGTTTTTATGACTGCTTTTGCTACCGTTTGGTATTACTCGCACCATTTTTACAGTTTATGTAGCTACATTGATTTTATCTCCAGTGCAATATTTATTTTGTTACCTACTTGAAGACTATAAAAGTTTTAATGCTATTCCCATCGAGCGCTGCCTTTGTGTGTTTTTTGTATCCTGCTATCGATTTTTCCAGTGGTTGGTAGCTGCACTGGGAATCAGCCTGCAAGGAGATTAGCTAAAAGTAGTTGGATCTGTATGTGCGTTATAATTAATCGAAATTAGTCGATTAATCGATTAAAAAAAAAAACGATTAATCGAACATGAAAATTTTAATCAGTAACAGCCCTAAAAAAAACACAATAAAATAACACTAAAAGAACTAAACTGAATATAACTCTCAAAGAACACACAACTTTAATAAACATAACTATCTGAACGTAACCAAAAAATATAGATTGTACACTTTTCACCTGAGCAGCTTAATGAGTGAAATTATTCTGATCATCCCTCGTCACCTGTAAGTAAAATATCTGACCAACCTTTTAAACAGAAAATGAAGTGTACTATTCTGGAACATACAGATTTCATTTTACTTTCTACACTATATAATTACCATTCTCTGCAAATGTAAACTATGTTTTGTAATTGAAATTGCTGGCCCTGGTATAGTTAGCCTCATTCACTGTTTAATAAAAGAATGTTCTGCTTATTGAAAGTCCAGACGATTATCGCTTGGCTGCAGAGCTGACCCTCTGCAGTAAAGGAAAGCTGTGTTTTCCAGCAGTTGTGCCCTATCATTATGGGCTATTAAAAGTATTTTTGTGAATGAAAGGAGTCATGACGGCAAAAAAGCCACCAAGGCAAAGCGGTGTTAATTACTGTGTTTGACAAAGTCTAATTACTGAAAGAGACAGCAGAGGAGGGAGAAGGAGGAGGCACGGATGGGGAACAGAGATTAGGCAAAGAGAAAGAGCACCAAGCTGAAGTAGGAAACATTAAAAATCTATGTTTACTAGGGAATAAGATGATAAAATAAAACTTAAGAGATACCAGCAAACAACAGTGTGATTATATAATTTGGCGGCACAAACATCAATGGCGATGTCAGTTGTGCAGTAACTTATAGAAATGATCAGATTTTAGGTCCAAAAGACAACACCCCTAATATTGAGGACCAATGATAATGTAATATTGTTGGCACTTGTAGGAATGTTAATACAGTGTATACAGTTATCATGATGTACAACATTTAGCATTAGAAGATCGTCTGCATTTGTCATATGTAAACCAGCATTCTTAAGTGACCAAAGGAGAGGAGGGAAATAATAAGAACTAATTAGGGTTAAGTCAAGTTTAAAGGGGTTGTAAAGGTTCGTTTTTGATTTTCTTAATAGGTTCCTTAGTGCATTGTTGGTTCACTTACCTTTTCCTTCAATCATAGGTGTGCACAGCTTATTGTATTAGGGTGTGCACCCCAAAGCTCAAACACACCCTACTGATCACTCTCAATGTTCATTCAGAACGGGAAGGGACCAGTAAATTACATTTTCATGGCCCCTTCCCCCATTCATCCTAAAACATCCCGGCAGCAACAGCCGGCAGGAGAGGAGGGAAGGCTTTGGGGGGGAAGGGGAGATACCAAGGTAGGGTGACCACGTGTCCCGGATTGCCCGGGACAGTCCCGCATTTTGCAGGTCTGTCCCGGGTACCTTTATGCCAGGACAATACAGTGTCCCGGAATGAAACTGACACAGCCACCCCCCGGGCCAATCTGATGCCCCCAAAAAAATCTGCCACATCACCACTTTACTCACTGACAGTACTCGTCCTGGCCGGGAATGCCTGGAGGAGCACAATCCCCACCCCTTGCTTGTGATTGGAGAAATCATAAATCCCGCCTCTTGAGTCTAATCACTGTGCTGTGATTTGTTACAGCACAAGCTGATTTTTGGTAAGGGGGGTGTCCCTGAATTGTAGTTTGGAAATGTGGTCACCCTATACCAAGGCCGCAGGGTAAATCTGTGCTGCACAGAGTGATTAGGGTGTGCCTGGGCACACCTGGCACACCCTGTGCGCACGCCTATGCCTTGAATATCCCTTCCAAATGTTTTTTTTCTTTGTCTGGATTTCTCACTTCCTGTATCTCCTCAGTAAACTTCACACCATCATCCGATCAATGTTTAGTCAGCCAGAACAGCTTACTGACCAGCTTACCGAGGAGGAACAGGAAGTGAGAAATTCAGACAAAGAAAACAAAGAAAAAAAACATTTAGAAGGGAAATCGAAGGAAAAGGTAAGTGAACCAACAATGCACTAGCTTAAAGGAACCTATTTAGAAAATAAAAAACAAACCTTTACAACCCCTTTAATAAGGGGTTAAATAGGAACATAATTTGCAGTTTTTGTTTGCAATGGCAGGCTTTTTCTCAATACAGTAGCTGTTCTCAGAGTTCCAGATTAGGGGTGGCCGAACTGCACTGGGTTTGGTTCAAGCAGGAATTAGAAAACTTCAAAGAAGTTCTTCCAATGCATTGGTTGTCACAGGAATCCCAAAGTACAGACCATATATAGTCAATGATGTCACCCGGAAGACCCTGCATTCTTAACAACCATTGACAGCAGGAAGCTGTCATGGGTAATAGCGAAAGTAATACCATTACTTTGCATGAAGTTCAATACTGCTGAATGAGAAACTGTTTAAGAGATCGTCTGAATGTCCAAACAGCCAAAGTTTAGCATAAACTTGTGTTTGGACTAATGCCTCATACACACGACCGGTTTTCCCGGCAGGAAAAAAAACGACCCTTTTTCCCGACGTGATTCCTCTCAAGCCTGCCTTGCATACACACGGGCACACAAAAGACCACTGAACTTCTGACTACCAAGAACGCGGTGATGTCAAAGACTACGACAAACTGACAAAATGACGTTCTATGCTTCCGCGCATTCGTCAAATTGTTTACGAGCATGCGTTTTTTTTCTTTCCCCTCGGGAAAGCATACGCAAGACGGTTTTCACGACGAGAAAAAGACCGCCGGGAATCCTGGCAGGAAAAAAGAGAACAAGTTCTCTTTTTTTTCCCCCCACAGTTTTCTCGTCGGGAAAACTGCGATGGAGCATACACACGGCCAGTTTTCCCGGCCAAAAGCTGTCATGGCAGTTTTCCCGACGGAAAAACCGGTCGTGTGTACGAGGCATTAAAGGATAAGTCCACCTTAACACTAAAATCTCTACATCTACAGACATCCACAATCTTACACTAACCTATCTAGCCCTGTAAAAAAGAAATCAGTATACATACCTTTGTATACTAAGCCGATCTAACCCAATCCCACGCTGGGCTGTCAGCGGCGGCTTCGCTGTGGAGGTGGGTGCAGAGGACACAGCTGACAACAAAAGCCCCATAGTAAGTCTATGGGTAACGTCACTCCGTATTCATTTCACAGCCGTTGTCAGCTTTCTCCTCTGCAGATCTTCTGCCGCTGGATACCAGACCTAATCGGCTTCAAAATAGGTATGTATACTGATTTCTTCTTTACAGGACTAGATGGGTTAAGCTTAGACCCCATACACACTATTAGATTTTCTGCAGACTTTTGTCTTCAGATTTACCAAAATCATGTAGTACAAGGGCATACAAATTTAAACTCTCAAGGTTTGACCTCATATTATATGGTTTTGGTAAATCAGAAGACAAAAATCTGCAGAAAATCTAATAGTATGTAATGGGCTATATTGTGAATGTCTGTAGATGTAGAGATTTTAGTGTTAGGGTGGACTTATCCTTAAACCTCATCCCCACTCCAGATATACACAGCAGGACTCAACTGTCAAAATGACAGCCCATCTCTGCAGATTATAATCTGACAGCTCCATGCATGAGGAGCGATTGTCAACCTACCTGTCCCAGTGTAATCAGATTTGGATCTGATTGGTGGTCCTGAGGCAATATAGGTATACGCAGTTGCAAGATGTTCTTAAAGCTGAATGTTTTTGTGTATCATATTAAGTCTATGGCTGTTTTTTTGTTATGGGCTGTATGCATTTTCTTTGATAAAAGTTTTTATTTGGACAAAAAAAAAACTTCTTCCTTGGACAGCTCACATCACAGAGCCAATCTGAGCGACCAAGTGCCTTGTGATCACTGTGATTGCTGTGATGACCAATCACAGTGATCACAAATGTAAACAGTAAACTGCTGGGGAGCCCACTTCTTCCTTATACAATGAAGGAACCATTCATTCAATGAATTGTTCTTTAGTTCCAGATCAGTGGCAGATATTGGAGTTTGTGGAATTGTTTTTAACCCTTTCACCCCTTCCTATTTTGTATATCTCTGCTACATTCTCTCTGTAGTGACCTGTATATTTATTTTATTACTTCAAGGTATATATAGCACTGAAAATGTATTCTGTGCTTTACATTTTATACATTAACCACTTCAATACAAGGCGCCTACACCCCCCTTCCTGCCCAAGCCAATTTTCAACATTCAGCGCTGTCGCTGTTTAAATTACAATTGCGTGGTCATGCTACACTGTACCCAAACAGAACTTTTATCATTTTGTTCCGACAAATAGAGCTTTCTTTTGGTGGTATTTGATCACCTCTCTGATAAGGCAGGACTGACGGGCACTGATAAGACGGCACTGATGAGGTGGCACCAATGAGGTGACACTAACGGGCACTGACAATGGGCACTGATAGCACTGGTAGGCAGCACTGATGGGTGACACTGATATGCAGCACTGATGGGCACTCATGGATGGCACTGGCGGGCACTGATAGGCGATACTGATGGGCAATGAAAGGCTGCACTGATGGGTACTTATGGGTGGCAGTCAGGATAACTGAACCACCGCCCGGCCGTCATTCTGCTATAGGTCAGGCGGGAAGTGGTTAACATCAGTCCCTGCAAGGGAAGGGGAGGGACACAGGGGGGGGGGGAGTGAGGGAGGGGGTTGGGACGGGAGTAGTGGGGGGGGGGGCAGGAATGTGTGTATGGGACACTAGAAGAAGAATATCCACATAAAATATGTTTTCAGGATCAGATATTATTAATACACAGTTTGTCAAGGTGGGAAGTACACTGAAAGGATGAAATTAAATAGGGATAGATGATGGAGAATAGAGAAAAAGGGAGGGGGACCCCAATTCAAGGTAAAATTATAAAGGTGAGCTCATGGAATGTGCGAGGGGTAAAGGACCCAATTAAAAGACGGTCAATCTTCTCTACAGCAGAAATAAGTAACATAAAAGTGCTGTGTCTGCAGGAGACGCATCTGGATAAAGAAACCAGTAAAACATTAAGAAATAAGAAATACAAAGTACAATACCACTCCACCCACACTTCTTATTCAAGGGGTGTGAGTATCCTGATAGATTCAGGGGTGGTGTTCTCCTGCAGACAGAGCAAGATAGATGCTAAAGGACGCTATGTGTTTCTTCATTGCTGTATAGAAACAAAGGAATATGTGGTGGCGAATGTATATATCCCCCCCCCCCCCCGTTTGACACTGAGGTGCTTTGGGAATTAATGGAGTTTGCCATGGACAGGGAGGGTGTGCCCGTAATAGTGGCAGGGGATTTTATCATTACTATGGATAATAACATGGATAGGCTCCCGGAGGGTGGCTCCAGGGGACATACGTCCGGCAGCCCTCTCCGCCAATTTTGTGAGGAGGTGGGTCTGGTAGACGTGTGGAGAAGGAGGCACCCGGGAGAGAGACAATTATCTTGCCATTCAAGGACACATGCGACCCTGTCCTGGATAGACATTATACTTTGCAACATCAGTCCCTGCCCTAAAAGGAGCAAACAAAATCTAAGGTCCCAATCTCACATGCACATATACAAGGACCTATTTAGACAGGAGCTAATTAACCCAGCAGCATGTCTTTGGAGGGTGGGAGGAAACCGAAGGACCTGGAGGAAACCCACACAATCATTAGAAGAACATGCAAATTCCACTGAGTTAGTGTCCTGTTTGGGATTCAAACCCAAACATGTGCCTATAACCATAACCCCTTCACCTTCCTTTACCTGTACATCTGTAGAACAACCCCGTCATCTCCATCTCTGCACTGTATGTGACCTGTATGTTAGCCCCTTAATCTTCTACTCCCCCTGTGTATGTTTAAAAAGTGGAACTTCATTCTCTGAATCAACATTGATTGTCTTTAATCCTTATGCTGCTAGCTTTAGTAAATAGATAGGAAAGTATGTCCTATTTACTTGTTTTAAACTTTTTTTTTAACATTTCTTAAATTACTTTCTCTTTTTCTTGTCTAGGCAAATGATGTCATACATCTCCAGGAGTCTTCAGGAGGGGAGGAGAGGAGGAGGGGTTTTCTCAGCTAAGCACACCCTCCTGCATGCATGCTTGAGATAAGGGCAGATGGATTCCAGGAAGTAAATGCTGCATGAATAATCTGCCCTTACTTAAGATGGCCACGGCCAGAAATGCTAGGGGGTGTTTTTCAAAGTGATTTCTCAATAAAATAAAGCATGGAGACATGGATGGATTGGGGAGTTTTCTTTGAATATTAAAAATAAATTAAATAGTGTTTTTGGTTTGTGATGCTCAGATGCAGTGAAGATCTGCTTTAATGTATCTGGTGTACCATTATCAAGCTCCAAGTTTAACTACTCTCAATATGTTTCTTAAAGCGGAGTTCCACCCAAAAGTGGAACTTCCACTTTAAGCACTCCTCACCCCCTTACATGCCACATTTGGCATGTATTTTGGGGGGGGGGTGTGGGCTTCGGTAGGAGTGGGACTTCCTGTCCCACTTCCTCCTTCCGCCCAGGGACCGCCTCGGCGGCTCCTCCTCTCGCCTTAGGCGGCCCCTGCCTCTAGGCGATCTCCTGGGACACGTGACAGGTCCCAGGAGATCGCCTGTCCACTCAGGGAGCTCAGCACCGCTTGCACATGCGCATGCACATGCGCAGTGCGTGCCCGGCCATGAAGCCGAAAGCTGTCACGGCCGGGTGCCCTCAGAGTGAATGGAGGCGCCGGCGTAGAGGGGGGGAGAGGAGCGACGCTCCGGGCGGTCGCATCGCTGGACCGTGAAGCAGGTAAGTGTCTGTTTATTAAAAGTCAGCAGCTACTATTTTTGTAGCTGCTGACTTTTAAAGTGGTTGTATACCCGCGGCTGTTTTTTTTTTTTATGCCTTTTGCCTTTCATGAAAGGCAAAAGGCATAATGAGCCAGTATGCACCGCATACTAGCTCATTATGAAATACTTACCTTAGAACGAGGCGTCGGGAACTTACCTGGTCCACGCCGAGGGAGATGTCTTCTTGCCTCGTCGTGTCTTCCAGGTATCGCTGCTCCAGCGCTGTGAGTGGCTGGAGCGCCGTTGTCGTCACTCCCGCGCGTCGGCAAGGTCCGGCGGCTGCCGGGCTTTAGCTGAGAATCCCCGATGCGCAAGCGCTGCTGCAGTCAGCGGCTCATTGCGAGGAGAATATCTCCTAAACCGTACAGGTTTAGGAGATATTCTTTTTACCTACAGGTAAGCCTTATTATAGGCTTACCTGTAGGTAAAAGTTCAAAAATAGGGTGTACAACCGCTTTAATAAACCTAAAAAAAGGCTGAAACTTCCCTTTAATAAACAGAATATGGTGTCAAAAAATTAGATCACTGTGGCTTTCCCACTTTCCAAGGAGTAGATGTAGACAATGAGGGTCATTTACTAAATAGAGGGTATCATTTTTGGGCTTATTGGACACTCCTTGCATTTTTATTTGGTATGTATTGTAACAGAAAGTAGGGGAAACAGTTTTCTTTATTAATTTCTGTTCCTTTTTCCATTATATAGTAAAAAATAAAAAGCCCTGTGGTTATTAACCGCTTGCTGACCGTATACTGTATATATACGGCGGCAAGGCGGCTCGCCTGCGCAGGATCACGTATCTAGTACTTCGGGGTCTGGGGAGTGCACATGCCATCTAAGCACAGCCGGAGCTGATTGGCAGGTACGGCGGACTCAATATCTGCCAGCACCTGCCGATGCTTTGGTACACTGACAGAACGACGGTCTGCCTATGTAAACAAGGCAGATCGCCGTTCTGTCAGTACAGAAGACATGGATCCTGTGTCTCTGTTAAAGGGGTTGTAAAGGTTCGTTTTTTATTTTCTAAATAGGTTCCTTTAAGCTAGTGCATTATTGGTTCACTTACCTTTTCCTTAGATTTCCCTTCTAAATATTTTTTTTCTTTGTTTTCTTTGTCTGAATTTCTCACTTCCTGTTCCTCCTCAGTAAGCTGTTCAGTAAGCTGTTCTGGCTGACTAAACACCACTCGGATGATGGTGTGAAGTTTAGTGAGGAGAAACAGGAAGTGAGAAATTCAGACAAAGAAAAAATATATTTAGAAGGTAAATCAAAGGAAAAGGTAAGTGAACCAACAATGCACTAGCTTAAAGGAACCTATTTAGAAAATAAAAAACGAACCTTTACAACCCCTTTAAGCAGGAGCACCGACCCATGCCTTCTCCTAGTACAAGCACCCCCCTCGCAGTAGTAAAGCACCGGTCAAGCACACATTTGACCCTTTGATATTTTTTAGCACTGATCACGGTATTAGTGTCACTGGTCCCCAAAAAGTGTCAAAAGGGTCAGTTAGTGTCCGCCACAATATTGCAGTAATGACATAAGAGGCTGATCGCCACCATTACTAGTAAAAAAAAATAAAGACAGAAATAAAAATATCCCATAGTTTGTAGATGCTATAACTTATGTGCAAACCAATCAATATACGCTTATTGGGATTTTTTTTTTACCAAAAATATGTAGCAGAATACATATTGGCCTAAATGAATGTGTTTTATAGCAGAAAGTAAATAATATTGTTTGTTTTTTATCAAAGTTGTCAGTCTTTTTTTGTTTATAGCGCAAAAGATAAAAACCCGCAAAGGTGATAAAATACTACCAAAATAAATCTCTATTTGTGGGGAAAAAATGATATAAATTTTGTTTAGCTACACCATTGCCTGACCACACAATTTTGAGTTAAATTAACGCAGTGCCATATCGCAAAAAAATTGCCTGGTCATAAAGAGGGGTAAACCTTCCGGAGTTGAAGTGGGTAAATACCACCAAAAGAAAGCTCCGTCTGTCTTAAAAAAAATTAACCTATTAAAGGACATGGGTGCAAAGTTCCAGTAACCACATCCTTATGTTATACAGAAATGATTAAAGGAGCAAAATAAACTGACATTTGATGTACCCAAGGATTACAACCAAATTCATATAAAAATAAAAAAATATTTTATTAACGTGATGAAAAAAAATTAGAACATAAAAGGTTCCTTATTCTGCATATTTGAGAAATGTATAAAGGAGTGAAAATCCCCCTGCCCACTTTATCAGCAGTTCATTAATATATAGGTGCAAAACTTGATGCTGTTGATTGTTGATGTTTGCTGTTGCTTTAATATGAGAATCACCATTTGATTGTGAAAAAAAAAGCGAATTACCTACTAAATGCTAAAAGCTAATGCACATTAGACTTACGGTATACGGTATCTTTCTGGGGGAGGCACTCTGATGACTTTTTGTTCTCATTTATTTATATTAATTAAATAATTTTGTACTTTGATATGAATTTAGTTGTAATCCTTTGGGCACTTTAGGAGCCCATTTATTTTTTTCTTTTAGGCCCCTTTCACACGGGGCGGATCCGTGCAGATCCGCCCCGTGAAGCTCCGCTTGCTCAGCGGGGATCGCTCCGTTGATCCCCGCTGAGCCGACGGATGACTGGGCGGTCCCCGCACACTGTGCAGGGACCGCCCTGTCAGAGCGCCGCTCTCCCCTATGGGGAATCGGATGACGACGGACCGTAGAGTCCGTTGTCATCCGATCCGCTCCGCCGACGGAAGGAAAAATAGGGTTTTCCTCCATCACACTTTGGCGGAGCGGATGTCAGCGGACATGTCTCCGCTGACATCCGTGCCTCCATAGGGGTACATGGAGGATCCGTTTCAGGTCCGCCTAAAAAACTGACAGGCGGACCTGAACGGACCTCCGTGTGAAAGAGCCCTAAGGCCCCTTTCACACGGGGCGGATCCGTGCAGATCCGCCCCGTGAAGCTCCGCTTGCTCAGCGGGGATCGCTCCGTTGCTCCCCGCTGAGCCGACGGATGACTGGGCGGTCCCCGCACACTGTGCAGGGACCGCCCTGTCAGAGCGCCGCTCTCCCCTATGGGGAATCGGATGACGACGGACCGTAGAGTCCGTTGTCATCCGATCCGCTCCGCGACGGAAGGAAAAATAGGGTTTTCCTCCGTCACACTTTGGCGGAGCGGATGTCAGCGGACATGTCTCCGCTGACATCCGTGCCTCCATAGGGGTGCATGGAGGATCCGTTTAAGGTCCGCCTAAAAAACTGACAGGCGGACCTGAACGGACCTCCGTGTGAAAGAGCCCTTAGTCTTTTCTAAAAAATAAATAAATAAATAAATAAATGATATAAAGATCATTTGAGTACAGTCAAAAAGGTAATGCAATTAAAAATGATGGCACCAACATGCCTTAGACATAGAGGGAAATATTGTAGGGGAAATGGGACTTTAAAGGTGCATTATCATATAAGAAATCACACAAAATCTATATATAAAAAAATCTATATAAAAAATCATTTATATCATTTGAGTACAGTGTTGCATGACACTGTTCCCTTTAATGAAGGGGTATTACAGGCTAGTACTAAAATAGTAATTCGCTGATCCAGAACAAGCATGCTGAAATTACTGAAGCTGTAGGTTTAACATAACAACCGGGCAACAAGCATTAGCCTACCAGGTTTTCGTTAAAGCTACATTTACAGATTTACACATCTGGTAGGTGTTTTTCTTTGCTAGATGAAATATTCCATGGAATAGCGGTGCAATTGTACAGATACTTGTAGTTCAATGCATTTTTGTCCATATACTGAGTCGCAGTGTATTTGTAGAGGTGTAGTGCAAATAAAGATTCATCTATGCTTACATGGGGCAAGTGCATATCTACCCTTCTATGAAGTTGGAAGGAGGAATGATCTGCAGAGCTCTGATTTAAGGGATGATCTGCAGAGCTCTGATTTAAGGGATGATCTGCAGAGCTCAGACAGAAATGTTAGGCAAAGCGAGATACTCTGCAGGTTGCACTAGGTATGGATGAGATGTGCTAGATAGAGGACCAGTGTCCAGCCTCCTCCCTCAGGCTTGTGGTGGGGGGAAGCGGTGACGTCAGACTGGCTCTATATAGCTGGGGCTGGGAGCAGGTGCACACAAGTCACTTCTAAAAGAGTAGTGATGCCGACACCAAATATCTCCGGATCTGCTGGGAAAAGCTTCAGAAGGGCTGTTTCTGAACTCGACCCTAAACAAGCCGAGGCCATTCTGGTAAGGGGGCTTATTAGCTCTAAGACCTGATGTGCATGCTTGCTCATTTTCTGTGATATTCATCTTTATGCTGTTTGAGTGGTTCATTCATCTAGTTACCTTATTCAAAAATAAAATGAAAGTATATCATAACAAAAAATAAGGACATAGCAGATGAAATAATTGTACATTGAAAATTAAGTAAAAGTGGAGCAGGGATCCAGAACTACAAATCAGGTTTTATTTTTTTATCATTTTTTTTTTTTTAATGCTGCACTCCTGCTTAATTTTTTATTTTTTTTTCCAAATTTTGCACTGCAGAGACATTTACATTATGTATCTTTTTTTTTTTTTTAATCTGTTGACTTTTTTTTATTTGCTTGACATTTCATTTTACAGCATTTTTTTTCAATATCCACTGTTATTTCTTTTTAATGCTTAGTTAAAAAAAAAAAAGTTAGCAATTGTTTATAATTAATATGGACTAATTTTAAATTACTTAATTTATTAGTAATGATACCTCTATAGCTTATTCAGAAGTATATAAAGCATTGACAATGTGTAAATTGTTGTAACCCTTTCAGTTAATGTTCAACTATTCAGCTTTATGTTAATTGTTGCTAGATCAATGAATAATCATTACTGATTGGTTACTATGGGTTATTGCACTTTAGATATCCTCTTTGCTCTTTTCCCTGATATTTGAAATGAGCCCACTTATGTTTTAGTTTTAGAGAATGATTATTTTGGTATAGTAGAAGAATGTGGATATTAAGTGTGCATGACTATAATAGGAAAACAATGTTATAGGGATAAAAAATATTGGAAGTTAACGTTGATGTATTCTGATCACTGTAAATAGACAAAAAATAAAAAATGCAATAACTTCCTGTAAGTGCTCCATCTGTTATAAAAGAATCACCAGTCATTCTCTATGGTGACTGATTAAAGTCACTCCAAACATTTCACAATGACTGGCGAATGCGATACACAAACAGAATTTAATTAATTATTTTTTTGTTTTAACGTAGTTCGATTTTCTAATAGTAAGTGTGCTTAAACCATAGTGATAAAAAAAAATATTTGAAGGAGCAGGATGGAAATTTTTTCTCAAACTAATAAAAGTGTGAATGTGTTATTTGTTCAGGAAAAATAATATATATTGTAATGAAATCTGTTTACTACACCTGGGATTCCATTCAAGTAGCAGGTCTGGATGGAATTGTAAGGTCTTTTGAACAATATTAGTTCAGTGATTGCGGGAAAGGATATTCTGATGAACAATCTTTCTGAATTTCCATACGAATGTTTGAATGAAAATCTGTGTATGACCAACTTTAGTGCAAGCAGCAGAAGTGAGGAACAAACAAAAGTAACGTACAGTAACCATTCTGAGATGATCAGCCTACAGCAGGCAGAGTAATGGCAGATCCTTGATGAATGGTTGCTATGAGTATTGTACTTTGTTCTTATCACATTTTTCCCTAATTCTTATATAATCACTGTGGGGGTTATTTACTAAAGCGGCATGGTGCAAAATCTGGTGCAGCGATGCATAGAAACCAATCAGCTTTCAGGTTTTATTGTCAAAGCTTAAAGTAGAACCATAGGCAAAACTTTTTTTCATTTTGGATAGAGTAAGGGAGGGTTATAACTAGTCAGTTTTTTTTTTTCACCATCTGTGTCCTATTGCGGAGGTTTCCCTTCACTTCCAGGTCCCATAGCCAAACAGAATGTGAGGAAATCCCTGCAAATTAAGGTAATCTCTTGGGGACCCCTAGGTCACCAGAACTAGTGTCTCCATTGGAAGATATTTTCTTTTACTTTCATTTTCAATGATAATGGTAAAGAGGACAAATAAAGAGGGTCAATCTCCCTAATGGGGACACAGACTGCAATAAAAACCATCAGGTTTTCGAATTCCTCTCCATACTGTCCAAAACGAAAAAAATATTTTGCCTTAAAGGTTTGTGTTTTTTTTTTTTTTAAATAACAAACATGTCATACTTACCTCCACTGTGCAGTTCGTTTTGCACTGAGTGGCCCTGATCCTCCTGTTCTGGGGTCCCACAGCGGCTCTCGTGGCTCCTCCCGCATTAGATAACCCCCTCTGGGAAGCTACCTCTGGGGTTACCTTGCGGGCGTGCTCCTGAGTCATACACTCAGCGTCCATAGACGGCAAGTGTATGACTCAGCCCCGCCCTCGTCATTGGATTTGATTGACAGCAGCAGGAGCCAATGGCAGTGCTGCAATCAATCTATCCAGTCAAAGCCGGGACTCTGTGGAGAGAAGGATGGCGGGGACGCGCCCACGGAAATTTGGGGCTCAGGTAAGTAAAATGGGGGGCTGGGGGCCGGACACTTCAAGGTGTTTTTTCCCCCTAATGCATAGGATGCATTAAGGGGAAAAAACACATAGGTTTACAACCTCTTTAAGGCCCCTTTCACATATGCTGTCCGATCAGGTCCACATGTCTGTTTTTCAGGCGGACCTGATTGGACGCTCCATTCACCTCTATGGAGCGACGGATGTCAACTGTGACATGTCCGCTGATATCCGCCGCTATCCGATCCTGTCCGCCAAATTCAGACGGATGGAGACCCTATTTTCCATCCGTTAATCATATCGGATCGGATGGAATCAGATGAAAACGGACAGGCAGATCCATTTTCATCTGCTCTCCCATAGAGGAGAGTGGGGCTCTGACAGGTCGTCTAAGCACAGTGAGTGGAGACGGACCTGTCATCCACCTGCTCAGCGGAGATCAATAGATCGATCCCCGCTGAGCAAGCGGAGTTTGTAAAAACAGACATGCCCTGTGTGAAAGGTGCCTTAGGGCCCTTTCACATGGGTGGATCCCGTGATGACCCGTTCCTTAACCACTTAACGACCGCTCACTGTATATATACGTCGGCAGAATGGCACCGACAGGCACAATCACGTAGAGCATACGTGATTGCCTTTGTATAGTTGGGGGGTCCAATCGGACCCCCCTCCTATACAGTGAGCGGTGGCTAAGTGTCCGGGAGCGTTCCGGGATGAGGGGGCAGCCATTCGTTTCCGGCCACCCCCTCGCGATCGCTCCCGGCGAATGGAAATGCCCCCTCTGTCTGTGTCAGGCAGAGGAAGCAGGAGGAAGTGATGTCATCTCTGGTGCGGCGCTCACATATACCGAGCGCCGTACAAGAGAAGACATCAGGTCAGTGCACACAACACTACACTGACACCAGGACACATAGGGACATAAATCGCCCCCCCAGATCACCCCCCCAGCCCCCAGTCACAGTGTCACTGATTGCAGTGACCATTTATTTACTGATCACTGCAATCGGTGACATTTGTGACTGTAAAAGTGTCAGTACATTCAGTTTTAGGTCCAGTGTAGCCCCCTAACCCCCCCTAATAAAGGTTTAACCCCCTGATCACCCCCCAGATAACCCTTTCACCCCCTATCACCACTGTCGCTAAGCGATCATTTTTCTGATCGCTGTCTTAGCGTCAGTGATGCCGATCGGCAGCCAGTAATTTTTTTTAGGTTCGCCGCATGTTTTTATAGCGTCAGGTACCCCAATATATTATCTAATAAAGGTTTAACCCCCTTGATCGCCCCCCAGGTAACCCTTTCACCCCATATCACCACTGTCGCTAAGCGATCGTTTTTCTAAACGCTGTCTTAGTGTCGGTGATTCAGATCGGTAGCTGGTAATTTTTTTTAGGTTCGCCGCAGGTTTTTATAGCGTCAGGTACCCCAATATATTATCTAATAAAGGTTTAACCCCCTTGATCGCCCCCCAGGTAACCCTTTCACCCCCTATCACCACTGTCGCTAAGCAATCGTTTTTCTAAACGCTGTCTTAGTGTCGGTGATGTAGATCGGTAGCCAGTAATTTTTTTTAGGTTCGCCGCAGGTTTTTATAGCGTCAGGTACCCCAATATATTATCTAGTAAAGGTTTAACCCCCTTGATCGCCCCCCAGGTAACCCTTTCACCCCCTATCACCACTGTCACTAAGCAATCGTTTTTCTGATCGCTGTCTTAGTGTCGGTGATGCAGATCGGTAGCCAGTAATTTTTTTTAGGTTCGCCGCAGGTTTTTATAGCATCAGGTACCCCCATATATTATCTAATAAAGGTTTTAACCCCCTGATTGCCCCTAGTTAACCCTTTCACCAGTGATCACCATATAAGTGTTACGGGTGACGCTGGTTAGTTAGTTTGCTTTTTATAGTGTCAGGGCACCCGCCGTGTATATAACCCAATAAAGGTTTAACCCCCTGATCGCCCGGCGGGTGATATCAATTAGGTTTTAGCGTCAGAGAGGGTCTGCGCCACACCCCAGGCAGCGTCAGGTTAGTGCCAGTAACGCTAACACCCACGCGTGAAGCATACACCCCCCTTAGTGGTATAGTATCTGAACAGATCAATATCTGATCTGATCAGATCTATACTAGCGTCCCCAGCAGTTTAGGGTTCCCAAAAACGCAGTGTTAGCGGGATCAGCCCAGATACCTGCTGGCACCTGCGTTTTGCCCCTCCGTCCAGCCCAGGCCACCCAAGTGCAGTATCGATCGATCACTGTCACTTACAAAACAAAAACACACATAACTGCAGCGTTCGCAGAGACAGGCCTGATCCCTGCGACTCCAGTGCTGTAGGAGGTGATTTCACCACCACAGTTAAATAAAAAATGCATATATACCGAAGCATTGGGGCAGCAGGAGCGGAGGAGCGATTTTGCTCCTAATGCCGCGTACATACGGTCGAAATTCCGACGGAGGCTTGCCCGTGGAAAAGTTCGACCATGTGTGTGCGGCATAACTTTTTTGCGGGAGGATGCCCCCATGCTTCGGCATATATAAATGGTGCGTGTATGCCCATCATTGGAAGTGGGTGGATGAAGGGCGGTATTCTAATGGTGGGCATACCCACCGATCAATCTCTTTTTTTCGTTCAGCCAACTGGCTGCATGAAAAAAAAAGATTACAATACATGTCCAACAAGGACCAGCAACGTACTGGTATGTTGCTGGACTTTGAATGTTTATACCAGAATGATGCCTGCGGGTTTAGGTATCATCTTGGTATCATTCTTTTCAGCCTGCGGCCGGCTTTCATGTAAAAGCAATCCTAGCGGCTAATTAGCCTCTGGACTGCTTTTACAAGCAGTGGGAGGGAATGCCCCCCCCGGATATAAAAAGCGCCATTGGGAAATTGGGAAAGCGTTTTATCACACCGATCTTGGTGTGGTCAGATGCTTTGAGGGCAGAGGAAAAATCTAGGGTCTAGAAGACCCCAGTTTTTTCAAAAAAAGAGTACCTGTCACTACCTATTGCTATCATAGGGGATATTTACATTCCCTGAGATAACAATAAAAATGATAAAAAAAAAAATACTTGGAAGGAACAATTTAAAAATAAAATAAAAAAGCAAAATGAATAATAATAAAAAAAAATAATAAAAAAAAAGCACCCCTGTCCTGCCCTGCTCTTGCCCAATGGCGAACGCAAGCGTCGGTCTGGCGTCATATGTAAACAGCAATTGCACCATGCATGTGAGATATCACCGCGAAGGTCAGATCGAGGGCAGTCATTTTAGCAGTAGACCTCCTCTGTAAATCTACTGGGGTAACCTGTAAAGGCTTTTAAAGGCTTTTAAAAATGTATGTAGTTTGTCGCCAATGCGCGTTTGTGCGAAATTTTAAAGCATGTCGTGTTTGGTATCTATGTACTCGGCCTAAGATCATCTTTTTTATTTCATCAAACATTTGGGCAATATAGTGTGTTTTAGTGCATTAAAATTAAAAAAAGTGTATTTTTTAACCCAAAAAATGCGTTTGAAAAATCGCTGCGCAAATACTGTGTAGAAAAAAAAATGCAACACCCACCATTTTAATCTGTAGGGCCTTTGCTTTAAAAATATATATAATGTTTGGGGGTTCAACATAATTTTCTTGCAAAAAAAAAATGTTTTCATGTAAACAAAAAGTGTCAAAAAGGGCTTTGTCTTCAAGTGGTTAGAAGAGTGGATGTAAGCTTCCTAATGTTGTGTATAAAATGCCAGAACAGTTCAAAACCCCCCCAAATGACCCCATTTTGGAAAGTAGACACCCCAAGCTATATACTGAGAGGCATGTCGAGTCCATGGAATATTTTATATGTTGACACAAGTTGCGGAAAAACTACAATTTTTTTTTTGCACAAAGTTGTCACTAAATGATATATTGCTCAAACATGCCATGGGCATATGTGGAATTACACCCCAAAATACATTCTGTTGCTTCTCCTGAGTACGGGGATACCACATGTGTGAGACTTTTTGGGAGCCGCGTACGGGACCCCAAAAACCAAGCACCGCCTTCAGGCTTTCTAAGGGTGTAAATTTTTGATTTCACTTCTCACTGCCTATCACAGTTTCGGAGGCCATGGAATGCCCAGATGGCACAAAACCCCCCCAAATGACCCCATTTTGGAAAGTAGACACCCCAAGCTATTTGCTGAGAGGTATTGTGAGTATTTTTCAGATCTCACTTTTTGTCACAAAGTTTTGAAAATTGAAAAAAAAGAAAAAAAAAAAAAAATGTTCTTTCTTCATTTTCAAAAACAAATGAGAGCTGTAAAATACTCGCCATGCCTCTCAGCAAATAGCTTGGGGTGTCTACTTTCCAAAATGGGGTCATTTGGGGGGGGGTTTGTGCTATTTTGGCATTTTATGGCCTTCGAAACTGTGATAGGTAGTGAGGAGTGAAATCAAAAATTTGCGCCCTTAGAAATCCTGAAGGCGGTGCTTGGTTTCCGAGGTCCCGTACGCGGCTAGGCTCCCAAAAAGTCCCACACATGTGGTATCCCCGTACTCAGGAGAAGCAGCAAAATGTATTTTGGGGTGCAATTCCACATATAACCATGGCATGTGTGAGCAATATATCATTTAGTGACAACTTTTTGTAATTTTTTTTTTTTTTTTTTTAAGTCATTATTCAATCACTTAAGACAAAACAAAAAAATTCAATGGGCTCAACATGCCTCTCAGCAATTTCCTTGGCGTGTCTACTTTCCAAAATGGGGTCATTTGGGGGGGTTTTGTACTGCCCTGTCATTTTAGCACCTCAAGAAATGAGTCATAAATTTAAAGCTGTGTAAATTTCAGAAAATGTACCCTAGTTTGTAAACTCTATAACTTTTGCGCAAACCAATAAATATACGCTTATTGACATTTTTTTTACTAAAAACATGTGGCTGAATACATTTTGGCCTAAATGTATGACTAAAATTGAGTTTATTCGATTTTTCTTATAACAAAAAGTAGAAAATATCATTTTTTTTTTTTTAATTCGGTCTTTTTCCGTTTATATCGCAAAAACTAAAAATCGCAGAGGCAATCAAATACCATTAAAATAAAGCTCTATTTGTGGGAAGAAAAGGACGCAAATTTCGTTTGGGTACAACATTGCATGTCCGCACAATTTACAGTTAAAGCAGCGCAGTGCAAAATTCTGAATTCACCTCTGGTCCTTTAGCTATCAAATGGTCCGGGGCTTAAGTGGTTAAATATCCGCTTGCTTAGCGGGGATCACTCCGTTGATCCCTACTGAGCCGGCAGATGACAGGGCGGTCCCTGCGACCTGTCAGATCTGCGCTCTCCTCTATGGGGGAATCGGATGAACACGGACCATCTGTCCGTGTTCATCCAATCTGCTCTGCAGACGGATGGGAAAATAGGATTTTCCTCCGTCTGCAGAAACGGAGCATAGCGGCAACCGATGATGATGTTCATCCACTGAGATCCGCTATCCCATAGGGATACATGTATGTCTCTTTTTTATCCGTAAACGGATGGATGAAAAAACGGACATACGGTCCGCATGTGTGAAAGGGCCCTTAGTCATACTTTAAATGAACAAGCTGATGTTAGAAGCTGATTGTCTACCATGCACAGCTGCACCAGATTCAGAGTGCTCTGGTTTTAGTAAATCCCCCTCCCTGTGTTCTCCAGACAGGGAAGGTTTACCACCTCCCTCTCCTGGTGGGAGAACACAATAGCTCCATGGGAGGGATTCCCCCATCAACATTGACTGTGTTGATGGGGGAATCAAGTGATTTTCTTTCCTGCAACCCGTGGTTGCAGAAAAGAAAAATTGCACCAAGTAGTTAGATGACCAGACCTAAAGTGTATTTAATTTTAGGGTGGAAGAGTTAGGCGGGCCATAGATTATGCAATTTTTCTCCTGCAACCACGGAGTGAAGGAAAGACAGTTTCCCACTGGCAATAATCACATGCTAGAAATCCAACATTCTTGTTGTACCCAAGTTGATCGATGGATTGTATGGGTACAATCAGCCTGCCCATACATGGATGGAATCTTGGCTGGTCCCTGCTGAACCTTTTTAAGATTTGAACCATCTATGACCTGCTTTAGACCCTCTGACATGTGTTTATTTCTGCCTCTGCTGATGAGGTTCATCACTCAATGTGTCCCAGTGACAATTGTCACTGAGACAGAAAGTGATGGAAAATCCAAAGTTGTAACCAATCCAAGATGTGTGTGTGTGTGGGGGGGGGGGGTGGGTTTGAGAGGGAATAATCTTCTGATAGGGCAAAACATTCCAGTGCCAATTGTCCAAAACTGACCATCATACACTGATCAAAATTTCAACAGTTCAGCACAGGCCAGCCAAACTTCAAACAGTGTGTGGCAGTTCCTGCTTGACAGAAATCAACCATTTGATTGACTTCTGTTGAACGGACATGTTGGAATATATTTCTTGACCAGCAGCTGCAACCACTGATCAGTGTATTCTGACAGCGGTGGATGCAGTTGTCAAAATATAATGTCCTGTCGGGTTGGGGGGGAGTTCCTCCATCCAACTTGTTTGTGTGGATGGAGGAATCTGTTCCTCTGGCTGAAAAGAAAAAACTAACAGAGTATGACCAGCTTAAGAAGGGTAAGTCCTGATTCACACTTGTGCGAGTTTGAAGTCATGCTACTTCAGCGCAACGTCAAAGCCGACTATCAGTACAATTTCATGTGTGGCTTGCTGACATCTGTGCAGCCTCATTTAACAGATGTCAATGACACACTGAAATTGCACAGAAATAATGCAAGAAACTTGTTTCAAAGTCATTGCGACTTGAGTCGCATCGTTTTCAGCAGTTCCATTGCCACAAATGGGGTGCGACTTGTCATGCGACTTTGATCTGTTAGGACGCATGACAAGTCGTGTCATTTTGGGGAGATTTTCTTTAATTTTACAGTGTCTCTAGAACAGGAAGTTATGGGAAATCTCCCCAGAGGGACACAGAGAAAGTAACTCGATAAGAGCTTTAACCCTTTCCTATTCTACCAAACATTAAAAAAATATCTATACATTTCCTTAATTAACCTAATCTTTTCATTAAAATTCAAGCTTCACATAGATCAATAGGGCATCAATAGGGAATATGTCAATAATACGATGTAACATTATTATTTAAAGCAAATTAAAGCAAATTTCCCTCTTTATTGGCATTAACTTAAGCACCGCCATGCTCCAAAAGGACAGCACATTTGGGTTAAATTTAACAAGGAATAGAAGACTGAAGCTTTGTTTGTGTTTAATAATAATAATAATAATAATAATGAATTTCACATGCAAAGGAAAAAAAATATAGATTTTTGCATAACCATACAGTAATTGAATGATTGAAATGAAAACAGCTTCAACTCTACCACTAAGCTAAATGACCATTTACCATAGAAAGGAAACATGCTCAATTCCTTTAGTAAGTCAGGCCCATAGTCTCTGACTACAAGGTGAACGAATGTCATTAGAGACTGCAGAGATTTAATAGACTTGTGATAATTTAAAAGAATCAGCATGGCACAACCATTATGGCTGACCGCATGTAAAATATATTTGCAAATTTTACATATAAACAAGGTTTTTAAAACATAAATGCACATTCAGGCTGCATTCACAGCCGAGCGTTTTGTAGCCTGAAGCCTGAAGCTACAAAACGCCAGAGGGGGAAAAAAACATTATTCTCTATGGAGATGGTTCACATCTCCACTCCAAAACGCCTGAAGCCGAACGCCTGAAGCTCAAACAAGTTCCGGACCCTTTTCTGTCGCGCGAATCGGGCAGATTTGGGCATTTTAGGAGTCATAGAATGTAATGGAAATGCTCGATTCAAGCGTTTAGCGCGTCAATGAGTGTTTCGATGGGTGCAAATTCGCGCTACAAAACGCCGGTAAAAACATCAGTAAAAACGCTCGAAGCACTACGCTCAGGTGTGAATGCAGTCTAATAGGTTTGGGTGGTGTTTTGTATATGGTCAAGATTACATATTTGAACAGTTTTTTTTTTTTTTTTTACATGAAATATTGTAGAATACACAGTTGAAAATATCAGAGGAAGTACAGCTCAAATGTCTGTAGTTCAAATGACCTGTACACAGTAAGTGAGGAGTTAAACAAAAACAACTTTTCCCAGTGTAGCACCTTGACCCATGTTGATGGGGACAAGGGCCTCTTCCCCACAACCCTAGCCGGTGGTTGTGGGGATTTGCGGGCAGGGGGCATTTCAGAATCTGCAAGCCCCCTTTAAACTCCCCCTGAGATTCCACCCCCCTATTTGAATGAGTAGGGGTACATTTTACCCCTACTCATTCACCAAAAAAGTGACAGTTTTTAGACAATTCCTTTATGAAAAAAACAATTTCCCCCAGTGTAGATCCATTGTCAATCACGACGCCTGCTGCCACTGCCGACCCGAAAAAAGCTCCACTCGCTCCGAAGGCTTCAGCCACCTGCCTGCTCCTTCGCCTGATAGTTCTTAAGCACTTCCCGACCAGCCACCACAGTTATACTGCGGCAAGTTGGCACAACTGTGCGAGCCATCGTAGCTGTACGTCCGCTCTTTGAGATACTGTAGAAGGCACGTGCACATCCGCAGCATGTCCCTGGAGCCGATGCGCGTGACCACCGGGCACCCGCAATCGCTCGCGACAGAGTGAGAACCGGGATCTGTGTGTGTAAGCACACAAATCCCAGTTCTGTCATGGGAGAGGAGACAGATTGTGAGTTCCTACTAAGTAGGAACAACGATCTCTCTCATCCTCTAGTCAGCCACATCCCCCCACAGTTAGAAACACATAGGGAACACAGTTAACCCCTTGAGCGCCCCCTAGTGTTAACCCCTTCCTTGCCGGTGACATTTATACAGTAATCAGCTATGTTTCGCTCTGATCACTGTATAAATGTCACGGGTCCCAAAAAAAGTGTCAAAAGTGTCTGATGTGTCTATCGCAATGTTGCCGTCCCGATAAAAATTGCAGATCATTACTAGTAAAAAAAAATATATAATAATAATAAAAAATAAATCTATCCCCTATTTTGTAAACACTATAACTTTTGCGCAAACCAATCAATATATGCTTATTGCGTTTTTTTTTTACCAAAAATATGTAGAAGAATACATATCAGCCTAAACTGATGAAGAAATAATAATAATAATAAAAAAAATGGGATATTTATTATAGCAAAAAGTAAAAAAATTGTTTTTTTTTTCAAAATTGTCGCTCTATTTTTGTTTATAGTGCAAAAAATTGAGCAGAGGTAATCAAATGGGGAAATAAGGACATAAATGTTGTTTGGGTACAACATCACACGACCGCGCAATTGTCAGTTAAAGTAACGCAGTGCCGTATCGCAAAAAATGGCCCGGTCAGGAAGGGGGAAAATCCTTCAGTTGTGGGGAAGAGGCCCGTGCCCTGATCAACATAGGGGGAAGGTTCATGTGACCTGGTATGGTTCAGAAGGGGGGGGCTCACTTGCCCCCCCCTTTCTTGGCCTGCCAAGCTGCATGCTCGGATAAGGGTCTGGTATGGATTTTGGGGGGACACCTTGCCATTTTTTTTAATTTTGGCGTGGGGGTTCCCCTCAAAATCCATACCAGACCTAAGGGTCTGGCATGGATGTAGGGGGGACCACACACCGATTAAAAAAAAAAAATGTGACGTGGTGTTCCCCTTTAAAATCCGTACCAGACCGAAAAGGGCCCAGGATTAATAGAACTTTTTTGATTGTTTATTCACATTGCTACGCTACACCGATTTGTTTTTATATACTTTTTCTATATGTTGCACTTTATTTACCCCTGACAAAACCCACAATGATGAAACATGTTGGGTTGTAGGATTTTGAGTTTTGGGGGCTTTGATTTACTTTTCTGTTGATAGTTGATACCTTTGGTGAATGCAGGAAAAGGTGTGTTTTATAGAATAGATGGAGTAATCCTGGGAGATATTGTGACTAACCGAGGCTCAGCTGGATGATATAGTTTCTGATAGATAGTATTAGATAGAATGCAGAATGGGAGCCGACTGAGAGACTTTTTCACAACTTTTTTTCTGGGTTCTCTGTAGGAAACTAAATTTGTACCATAGGAGTTTTTTTCTTATTTATTTCTTTTTTTTATATTCATTTTTTATGATAAAAATAAAATTTTAAGACCCAGTGGATTAGATGCATAATAAGAGAGGCACATCACCTCTGCATCTATTTATTTTTGACTGGTGGGGGAATATTCAAGAAGCAGCAGGGGAAGTGGTGTAGTGCCCATTCCTCTCCAGCAAGCAGCACAGTGTATATAGACACATATGACCAGGCAGACAACAATTTGGTAACAAATTTAATTTGACAAAGCCTTACTTTAATAAAACTAATAGAATGAATAGCAACAGCAGATTATAGTGTTTGTAATTGTGGCAAATTGTTTACTATAATACATATTGCCTAAGGGCTCTTTCACACGGAGGTCCGTTCAGGTCCGCCTGTCGGTTTTTTAGGCGGACCTGAAACTGATCCTCCATGTACCCCTATGGAAGCACGGATGTCAGCGGAGACATGTCCGCTGACATCCGCTCCGCTCCGCCAAAGTGTGACGGAGGAAAACCCTATTTTTCCTTCCGTCGGCGGAGCGGATCGGATGACAACGGACTCTACGGTCCGTCGTCATCCGATTCCCCATAGGGGAGAGCGGCGCTCTGACAGGGCGGTCCCTGCACAGTGTGCGGAGACCGCCCAGTCATCCGTCGGCTCAGCGGGGATCAACGGAGCGATCCCCGCTGAGCAAGCGGAGCTTCACGGGGCGGATCTGCACGGATCCGCCCCGTGTGAAAGGACCCTTAGGTGTTTCAAAGGGAAACTTGTTTACGATTATAGAAAGGGTTTAAAATTTGATTTGCCTAACTAATATGGTAAATAGACATTGGAAGGACTTTAGGCATTTCTTGTTTAGGATGGTTAAAAATGTGATTTGCCTTAACTACTTTAATACTGGGCACTTTCACCCTCTTCCTGCCCAGGCCAATTTTCTGCTTTCAATGCTGTCACACTTTGAATGACAATTGCGCAGTTATAAAACACTGTACCCATATAACATTTTTATAAAAAAAGATTTTCACACAGTTCAGCTTTTTTTTGGTGGTATTTAATCCCTACTGGGTTTTTTATTTTTTGCAAAACAAACAAAAAAAGACCAAAAATGTTGATTATTTTTTTTTAGCAAATAAGTAATTTTTCTCCTTCGCTGATGTGCTCTGATGAGGCTGCACTGATGGGCACTGATGGGCACTGATAAGGAGGCACTGATGAGGCTTTACTGATATGTGGCACTGATGGGCACTGATAGGTGGCACTGATGGGCACTGATAGGTGAGACACTAATGGGCACTGATAAGTGGCACTAATGAGCACTGATAGGTGGAACTGTTGGGTCCTGATAGGCGGGCAGCACTGATGAGGAGGCACTGATAGGCGGCACTGATGAGGAGGCCCTGCTAGGCAGCACTGATAGGCAGCACTTATAGGGAGCACTGATAGGCGGCACTGATTGGAACTGATGGGGCTGCACTGATAATCGGGGCACTGATGATCAGTGCCCAGTAGGTATGGGTCCGATGGTCGAGTTGAACGCAAGTTCGACTCAAACATTGGGTGTTCACCAAATAGCGAACATTATGGGGCGTTTGCGGTGAATTCCAGCACTGCGGAACGCCCCATAATGCACTGCGAGATCGCAGTGCATTGACGTCTGATGATTGGCCAAAGCATTCACCTGCATGCTTTGGCCAATCACAGCGCTCTCTGCTGTGAGAGCCATGATTGGCCAAAGGCAGGGTGCCTTTAGCCAATGATGGCTCGGGGGCTAAGTCCAGGCCCCACACTATATAAGGCTTCTTACACGACAGCCATATATAGTGTTATAATTGAGAGAACGTTAGCTAGAGGCAGGTTAGTTAATGGTGTGCAGGAACCCTATGACAGAATTAAGAAAATAAAATGGCATGGTCCCCCCCCCCCGCCCAGTCTATACCAGGCCCTTTTGGGTCTGGTATAGATTTTAAGGGGAACTCCACGCCAAAATCTTTAATAAAATTGGTGTGGGGTCTCCCCCAAAATCTATACCAGACCCTTATCTGAGCAGGCAGCCTGGCAGGCAAGGAAAAGGGGGACGAGCGACGCCCCCCCTCTGGAACCATACCAGGCTGCTTGCCCTGAAAGCCCCCACCCGAAGACCCCCAGAATCACCGGGCAAGGGCTGTGGAGATGAGGCCCTTGTCCCCATCAAAATGGGGACAAGGTGCTTTGGGGGGACTCCAAAGCACCCTCCACATGTTAAGGGCAAGCGGCCTGGTATGGTTCAGGAGTGGGGGCGCTCGCTCATCCCCCTTATCCTGGCCTGCCAGGCTGCTTGCTCGGATAAGGATCTTGTATAGATTTTGGGGGGACCCCACGCCAATTTTTTTTTAATTTTGCTGTGGAGTTCCCCTTAAAATCCATACTTGTCCATACTGGTATGGATTTTGGGGGAGACCCCACATTTTGTTTTTTGTTTTATTTTGGCGTGGAGTTCCCCTTAAAATCTATACCAGACATACTCAAAGGGCCGGCTGGTGTGGACCGGGGGGGGAGGGGCCACGCTGTTTTTTTCCTTGTTTTTTATCTATATTTCCGGGAGCTGCAATTTTAAATGACATTTTTTCCTTTAGAAATTTCAGTTTGCTGAGGCACTGTAAAACACACTTTACAGGCAGACTAAGGCACGATATTTAAAAGGAATATTAAATGCAGTACTTGCTCCTAGATCAGACTCCTCCTTACAAGCTCCAATTTTCAGGATAATTCCATTCACATAAAAGAAAAAGAAAACAGATCATAGCGCAATATGCCTCTGCAAGACACAACCTGTCACAGCCGTGGCCTGCACTCACATAGCCTCCGGGATCATCAGCGTGTGCTCAGCTCAGTAGTTCCTGTGTTCCTCAGTCAGGCTGCCGATGCGAGCATCACTTAGGCTCCTCCCCCCTACGCTTTACCAGGTTGTGTCTTGCAGAGGCATATTGCGCTATGATCTGTTTTCTTTTTCTTTTATGTGAATGGAATTATCCTGAAAATTGGAGCTTGTAAGGAGGAGTCTGATCTAGGAGCAAGTACTGCCTAAAATCATTACGGTGCAGATGGTGATGTTTTTGCACTATATTGATCAGTGATCTATATGGACTGGGGACACGCAATATAAAGTGATTACAGCCCACATTGGAATCCATGCTATTTGGATTTATATACACAGATACGTGTGGTTTGAGGGGATTTTTATGGTTTTCAATATTTTCATTGCAGATTATTTTTACTGTAAGATTATTGACTCTCAGCAGGGAGAGTTGTTTGAACACTGTCACAAGTGCACAATAATTTGGTTGGTGTCTAGCGCATCAATATTTGTTTATTTAATCACATGTTAAGGTCACAAATATTTTTTTGATTGATTGCAGCTTTCACTATTTGGTTAGCTTTTTATTAATTTACACACAATAATTTGCATATAAGCCTTTAAAATTAGCACTTTTGATGTTCATGTTCAGACTTTAATAGGGTTTGCATGTTCACACCAATTTTTTGTCTGTTCGCATATTCTGGTGCAAACCGAACCGGGGGTGTTCGGCGCATCCCTAGTGCCCAGATTATCTGTGTACATATTCCCTGTCACACTTGCAGGTTACTGGCTCTCCTTTCCTCACACTGTGACATAACGTGAAGAAAGTACTACTGATAACTGACAAATCTGTTTATATTGTGATTAGCTGTGATTGGACACAGCTGATCACATGGTAAAGCGCCGCTGTGATTGACCCTTTACTGTGATCAGCTGTGTCAAAAGGACACAGTGATCACAGAGCGTGTTGGATGCACACCCCAGGGGGGCGTGGTTCCGGGAGGACATCCATGGATGCCCTCCCAGAGCAACAGAGCTGCACTCTAGCCGTCTTTTGGCTATAGTGCGGTAGAGAAGTGGTTAAACAATGCAGAAGGTATTTCAGGATTTAAAGAAAAACCTGTGTGTACAGTTGTCAAATAGGATCAAAAGTGTTTGATCAATCAGCTTCCTTTACATCTTAGTAAATGAGAAACAAATGGGCATATTAAAAGGTAACTACTAAGAGAGGATGGTGGAAGGAATGGCCTAGGGCAGGGATATACAATTAGCGGACCTCCAGCTGTTGCAGAACTACAAGTCCCATGAGGCATTGCGAGACTCTGACAAGCAGGATACCCAGAGGCAGAGGCATGATGGGACTTGTAGTTTTGCAACAGCTGGAGGTCCGCTAATTGCATATCCCTGGCATATCCCTGGCCTAGAGTATAGAGTATACATGGATGCACGCTCATGGACAAAAAAAACATAGGTGTATCGTAGTTGTTTTTTTGTTTTTTTTGTAATGCACGATTTGTCGGAGGGTAGCATGGGGGTAGTGGGATGAGATTCCCCCTCCTCCTCTTTATAAAAATATTAATATGTATATGGGAAGGTTTTGTAAGCACTTCCTTTTTTTTTCTCACTTTTTTCCCCTCTTTGGTGGGTGGGGGGAGGGGGGGTGAGATGGTGGGGGGTGCTCTCGCCCACTCCGTTGGGTTTTTGGTATTGTTGTTTCTGCTCTGTGGTTTTTCCTTCTTTTTTCATCTGGGGAAACTAAAAAGGAGTATATGTTTATGATATGGTTTTATTCTTGTGTTTTTTGTGTTTTTTTATAAATGTAATGTATAAGTGTTTTTGGAAAAGTATGTAGGGTTTTGTATTTGTACATAAATAAAAAAAAAAATATTAACTATATATCATAGGTGCATATATAGATTGGACATATATGCTGGATGTGTGGATGCTTGCTAAGATATGAACAGTATTGAAGGGGACTCATAGGGCTTCTTTTTATTGTACTATTTTGTATATACTCTGTTGGACGTGTCATCTGTTGCTGGGATTCAATAAACACTACACTCTCTAGAAAAGTTGCCAGAAATGTGTTTGAAGAGGTTGCGCAACCTTTTCCCAAGTTACTTTTTTTTTTTTTTTTTGCAGAAATGCCAGTCTAAATAGGGGGATTTTTGTAAAATGTAAAACATTTTGGTGAATTTAAAGGTGCAAGTGGAAAAAATCACCCTAAAGTGGAATTTCCGCTCATCGGATTCCTCCCCCCCTCCGGTGCCACAATTGGCACCTTTCAGGGGGGAGGGGGTGCAGATACCTGTATAATACAGGTATTTGCACCCACTTTCGGGAGAGATATCCGCAGAATCCCACCCCCCACCCCCGCTGACACAACGGAGACCAGTGAAGACACGCGGCGCGACTCGCGCATGAGCAGTAGGGAACCGGGCAGTGAAGACGCAAAGCTTCACTTCCTGATTCCCCCACCGAGGATTGCGGCGGGGGCAGCCGAGAGATGAGTGATTGCTCGTCTTCTGCTGCCGACATCGCGGGCACCCTGGACAGGTAAGTGTCTATTTATTAAAAGTCAGCAGCTGCAGTATTTGTAGCTGCTGGCTTTTAATAGTTTTTTTTTAAGGTGGAGCTCTGCTTTAACGTTAAGGAAACATCTTTCAACCTTCTTGGATCAGTCTTTGTGCCAAGGATGTCCCCTCATATTATTTTAATTTTTACACTGACAAAAAACCCAGACAGACAAAGTAAAAAATGAAATTGAAAAATGAAATTAGTAAAAAAGAAAAACACATATAAAAAGAACATTAAATTATATAATCTGAACTACCCTAGATTCACTTAGATTCACCATTTACAGTAAATAAATAAAAAATTAGTTATGTGTGATGAAGCCACTTGTAGTCCAAGAAGCTTTTGTGACAGATTGACAATGTAGAAGCACAATTGGAAAATGGGGACAGAGCAATGTCGCACTATAAGAGGAAGGATATTTTAACAAAGACTACAGATTGGAAATCGCTTTTGAAATTATAATAATATGGTAAAGTTTATATGATATTTAAGTATTTTGGTTTACATGTACTTTGATGGGAAACTGAGCAGATAGTCTACTGTTTCAAGTTTACCTTGATATAAGTCACAGTTTACTAATTAATTTAACCTCTTCTCTGTATTTTATTCCCATGATTTACACAGGTGAACCGTTACATGCATATACTGTATAATAATTAATCCTAATTTTTAAAAAGACAATATTAATACATTTTTTGCTTACTACTTTTTTTTTAATTATTTCCTGTGATTTATTTATTTTTTTTGCCTTTCCAGTCTCCCCGATTCCTGGGCAGGAGGCAGAGTTTGATAGAAGATGCTCGGAAGGAACGGGAAGCAGCAGCAGCAGCGGCAGCAGAGGCAGCAGAATGCTCTGACTCTCTGGTATTCGAGGAGAAAGATGGCAAAGCCATTGTCAACCTACTCTTCTCCCTCAAAGGAAACAAACCTTCTTCACTATCCCGCACTCTGAAAGTGTTCGAGGTAAGATGGAGACAGAAGTCCAAGTCAGACATTATGATTAGGGTAGAGAACAGAAAAAAAATCAATGGATCAGTTCTCCTAAATGCTTCTTAAAATTTCAAAGATCTAATAAGTAAGATCTTCTTATCAAAAGAAAGATCTGCTTCTTAATACCTAACTGAAGTCTCACATCTTTTTATCTCTTTATAGTCCTGTACACCCATATAATATAATTTGTTATTATTTTTAGTTTTGAAATGCCTTTATTAGTGTAGCACTACCCCCAGTTAGGAGAGCTGCTGGTTTTGTTTTGGGTCTGTACTCTGGCTATAAACCCCAGGAATCTGGCTCGAAACTTCCCTTGGCACAACTGGTCTGCAAGAGATTGTTGAACCCACTGGTAATTGGGAAACACAATAATGTCACACAGTAATTAAATTGTAAATAAAGAGGTTACATTGTGATGGCCACTTGTCCAACAGGGTAACAGATAAACTCCACACAGAATTCTGCTCAACCAATAGTCAATTTTACTTGTGTAGCGGGTATGTAGTTTCCCGGGTGTAGATTTGAACTTGGCATAGACATCAGTGATGTGTAATTCCCTGCAGCCCAGCAGGTGGCGCTGTCAACCTGGGCTGTGGTTGAATCATTGCTGTGTGCCGTGCCTCCTTTTTGTCCTCCCTCGAGCAGCGGTATGGTGGGGCGGGGAACCCGCCGTGCTTGCTGGGAGAGGGTATAAAGGGGCCGGCCATCTTTGTCACGGGGTCGAGTCCCAGGCACCTTCAGCCTGTGGGCGGTGGTTCGTGTCGGTCCTCTATAGGCGGCCTAGGCCTAGAGGACAGCCAGAGGTCGTGTTCCATCCCAGGCACCTTTAGCCTGGGGTGAGGTACTTGGATGGAGGTCTGGAGCTCAGTGCCCAACACTGAGTTCCGCGAGGGAAGGAGATCCTAGGGTACCCAGGGATTGGGTACCCGAATCCGGTAGGCGTAATGGACCGGGGGGAGCTCCTCACTCGAAGACCTGGTGCAGCATATTGCCAGTGACGGGTGAGTCTCTCGTCGGAGACCGCCTGGAAGGAAATCCCCCCTCGCTCGGAGACCGCAACTCACTTTCAGGGAGGAAAGTGGAGAACACATTGTGTCTGGGCCTACTCGCATCCACACCTCCTTTCCTGTTCTGTTTCTACCAAGGGAGTTCAACTGATTTTGTTCATTCGAGAAGAATAAAGGAGTGTTGGACTTTACTGGTGTGGGGCTCATTTCCTGACAGACATTGTTCAAGGTAACTCTCGGTGGAGGCTCCAGGGGCACAGCACTGACCCGAAGGTAAAAAAGAACTTTGCTTACACCGCACTGACACCTGTGGTGAAGGCCAGGCGTGGTGTCCCCGCTCCCTTCCCCTCTGGAGGTACCCCTAGACAAGAGACAGACGAGCTGAAGACAAAGAGGGGAGTGAGGAGGCCGCTACACGTGGGGGCTCGGGTCCGGCATAGTGTTTGTGCACCACAGTATTGAACGTGTCTGCTGGAGGAGTTACGCGAGTAGGCAGGCCTTCATTGGCCGAAGTGCATCCCTGCTCAAAGTCGTGGACATGACCCCATGAAGGGAAAGGCCCGCGCAGAAGAGTGGAAAAAGGGGGAAGCTCAGCCGTGTGAAGTAGTACACGTGGGGGCTTCTATTGCACTGCGCCACCAGGCACACCCCCATCGCTTAGTTCGTGGGCATGACTCAGAAACAGAAAAGAAGAAAAGCCCGCAAACTGGAGCAAAGGGACGGAGTCCAATACGTGTGAAGGACTACACGTGGGACGTTGGCTCAAAAACTTTGCAGTGTGCGATGGATCAGCAACAGGTCGCCATGTTCGGACATACATCATGGGTTCCAGTTCACCCTTCTACCACGACATTGACTGCTGCTGCTCCGGTAACAGATACGGGGATCCGGCTAAAGCCAAGGGGTCGATTCGCCCTGTATTCGTGCATGGACGTTGAGGCCCTGGGTGTGATTTGTCCCGGCTGTTCGGGACTGGTGTGCCAACTGAAGCCATTCGGGCGATGCGAGGCCTGTGGGGAGTTCCTGTTCGAAGTGGACCCGGCGGTTGAGAAGCCGAGAACCATCTACCCTGGCCATGCTGCAGGCAACACCACTCAGAGAGGAGGAATCACTGCTTTGACAGCCCTCACTGCGCACACTGCAGCGACCGCGGAGGAGGTCGTGAAAACTCAACGGGAGAAATCCGAGGATGCTGACTCGGTCACCACTATCTCGCAGTGTCCACCACCGAAGAGAAAGACCGGTATGGTAGCCCCGACCAGCGGTTGTGGTGGACCGTCTCGCCTGCTTGCGCTCGGCCCGGATGGATCCGTCGACGAGAGTTCCGGACGTCCCGCTTCAAGTAAAGGCCGAGGTAAGCCAGGCAGAGAGATTTGGTGTGTGGGAAGAGGTGAAAACTCAGTCTCCACTACAGGCTACCTGCCCGTGGAGGAGTGTGACACCTCTGACCTAGAGTCGCTCTCGGACATGGGAGACGACGTTGCAATAGATGAACTGTTTGCAGAAAAGGGCTGGGACAAAGTACCTCTCGCTTCATCTCGGAGGACCAGGGATCCACCCATGTCTACAGGGGAGAGTACACCCCGGGTGGAGGCACCAGCGCCTGAAGAGGGGTCCCGTCCCCAGCCTGCCTCTACATCTCCGGTGCCATCTGTACCGAAGGCCGGGGAAAAGAGACTGTTACTGCGGGCACCAATGCCCAGATCAGATGTGATCAAGGTCCCTCGCCACCCGGACTCAATAGTTTTGCCTGGCGAAGGGGACAAAGCTACCATGCCTCCTTTGGCGAGACTACAACGCCTATTTGGCCAGAAGGTTGCTGCAGAGAAGATGTGGAGTATCATCTGGAGACCATGGATCAACACTTGAAGCCACTTGTTCTGCCGCATCCCCGTTTTTACCTGTGGGAGAGAAAAGACTCCGTTCTTGTTATGCTGCTGAACTTTCTGGGGCCCGTTGCTTTTGTGCCCAGAGGAATGAAGGACTGTTCCTGTTGTTCTTCACCTTTCCTACAAGAGATCATGGACTCTGGGTAGATAGGGCCAAAGAGAAGAGGAAAGTTCCACGAGTGCAGTTACCGCGATGCTGTCACCAGGTGGCAGTGTTGCGCAACGTTAAACACTTTTCACGCACTCACTCTTTGGAGAAAAGGGATTTCTTCCAGGAGAAGTTTCTTTTCTCTCACACGAATACATGTGTCAGGGTTATGTGTGTTGATTTCTTTCTTTTTCCCCTGCAGGAGAACATCCCATCAAGATCACTGAGAATGGGGTGGATCTTAGTCAGGATGGGTGGGAAAAGTAAAATGTGAATATGTGATTCCAAGTTGTGGTTTAATGCTGTTGTTTCTCTTCTTTCTTTCTTCCCTTTTTATTACAGGACCCAGACACAATGTTTCAGTTAGCTAGTTTTTTCCTAAAAGTTTTATTTTTGTACAATTGTTAGTCGGTCTCTGGATTGGATTATGTCAGCCGTTGAGGGCATGATTTACTCCAGACACTGGGGACCAGTGTCAAACCACCAGGGGGAGAGTGTAGCGGGTATGTACTTTCCCGGGTGTAAATTTGAACTTGGCATAGACATCAGTGATGTGTAATTCCCTGCAGCCCAGCAGGTGGCGCTGTCGCCCTGGGCTGGGGTTGAATCATTGCTGTGTGCCGTGCCTCCTTTTTGTCCTCCCTCGGCAGCGGTATGGTGGGGCGGGGAACCCGCTGTGCTTGCTGGGAGAGGGTATAAAGGGGCCGGCCATCTTTGTCACGGGGTCGAGTCCCAGGCACCTTCAGCCTGTGGGCGGTGGTTCGTGTCGGTCCTCTATAGGCGGCCTAGGCCTAGAGGACAGCCAGAGGTCGTGTTCCATCCCAGGCACCTTTAGCTTGGGGTGAGGTACTCGGATGGAGGTCTGGAGCTCAGTGCCCAACACTGAGTTCCGCGAGGGAAGGAGATCCTAGGGTACCCAGGGATTGGGTACCCGAATCCGGTAGGCGTAATGGACCGGGGGGAGCTCCTCACTCGAAGACCTGGTGCAGCATATTGCCAGTGACGGGTGAGTCTCTCGTCGGAGACCGCCTGGAAAGAAATCCCCCCTCGCTTGGAGACCGCAACTCACTTTCAGGGAGGAAAGTGGAGAACACATTGTGTCTGGGCCTACTCGCATCCACATCTCCTTTCCTGTTCTGTTTCTACCAAGGGAGTTCAACTGATTGTGTTCATTCGAGAAGAATAAAGGAGTGTTGGACTTTAATGTTGTGGGGCTCATTTCCTGACAGACATTGTTCAAGGTAACTCTCGGTGGAGGCTCCAGGTGCACAGCACTGACCCGAAGGTAAAAAAGAACTTTGCTTACACCACATTGACACCTGTGGTGAAGGCCAGGCGTGGTATCCCCGCTCCCTTCCCCTCTGGAAGTACCCCTAGACAAGAGACAGACGAGCTGAAGAAAAAGAGGGGAGTGAGGACTCGGGGTGCTACACTTGGTAGGAAAAGTAACAGACAAAAATACAGTTGACTCTTACAGGGCCCTGCAAGAGTCAATGGTTAGCAGAAAATTTTAGTTTTTAGTTAGAAACAATGAAAACACAAGATCACAGTTCTAGTGTACATTTCCTATGTGTGTATATATATATATATATATATATATATATATATATATATGCTGTATGCTCGCGAGCTCCCCCTAATGGGCAATACTGTACACGTGTCCCGGTACTATCCGCTCTAGACAGGCTTGACTGAGCTCAGTACAAAGTTCCTTCCAGCAGTTAGAGTCTTCGCTAGCATTTGTTGGTGCACATCAAACATTTGTAATCCATAAGGTTAAGGAAAAAGCAAAAGAACTGAACATCCACAATGTTTATGAGTATGTATAACTCGCGGATGGTGCAAACGCCAATCTTTAAAACACACGACCACTGTGAAATGCACTTGTGTGTGGCGTACTACTCTAATGAAAATGGCAGGCCTCTAAAATTCACAGTCCTATGCAACAGCTAGTCAATATTGGGCAGGTGCCCCCTCACCAAAGCAGGCCTCGTCCCTCTGGCATGCTGCGCTGCAGGCGTTCCGGTCCCTGGTCCCTCCGCAATTTGCAGTCTCCAGTCCCTCACACAGCCACACAAGGTGTCAGTAGATGGGCGACTCTGGTCTCTGTGGAGTGAGAGCAGGTCACACGGAAAAAGATCCCTCCTTGGGCTGATTAATCCTACTTGACAACTGTAGGCCCAGGCTTTAGGCCTAGACAACATCAGGCCTCAATGCAGGCTTCCTGCTTGATAGAAGGCAAAGTCCAGAGAGAGCGAGGGTAGCTCCTCCCTTTCTTTAAGTAATCGCTCCCAGAAGGCTGTGCGACGATGCAATGCACTCTGGTGGTACAGCTGCACTGTGGGTATTGTAGTCTATTTGCTACCCATGGCAATGGAGTCTTTTTCTCCCTGTACTATAATTTCCATAATGCACCGTTCCACACAGGTAAACAGTTTCTGCAATGTCTTAAAGAGACTCCGGAGGGAGCTGGGTTCATTTTCTATACAACAATAGTCTTTTATCACACTGCAAAGTGGCACCCCGCTACATTAGCTTTTGCTCTTAGTGAAAAATGTATTTCCTGTCCTCGCACGCAGGGTTGCCAACACCCCACAACTTTTTTACTGTCAAAATATGGCAAATTTAATGACAAAGTGCATTTTTAATGACAACTTAAAGTATAACAAAAATTCCTATTAGAAACTAAGATGTAATTTATACAATATGTAATGGTGAACAATACCCATAACAAGTACTATGCCTGGCTTTACAATGAAAAAGTCAAAACAGTGTGACAAAATGTGAGCATGACTAGGAGTAGGAAAGACCTGGGGAACCCCAGAATGGAACATTAGAAAGAGTCCTGTGACTTGTGTAGTACATTGTGCAAAATGATGGTCATGGCATTGTTGCGCCTAACAGTGGGATTGGCTTGAAGGGGCATGATTAAACAGAACCTGCACCTTGTCACTGTATACACTGCATGCCAATGCCACAGTCCTTGTTTCCAAAAAATACTCCTAATGACTGTGCTACAAATGACAGTCTCACAGACACACATAAACTTTAGGACAAAGGATCATTTATTAAAATAATTTTTTTATTTTATTTCATATGCTTTTCTGTACACAAAAAGATACCACTTTGCCTGACAGAGTCTACCTTACAGAAGAACTTCATTAAAAACCAGCAACTGTTGAGACAATGAACACTTTGGTCAGGACTAGGTAATGTACAATATAGTATATAGAGTTCAGGGGTCAGGAGTAAGTAAAAAACAACACGTATGAGGAGGGTGAAGGAGGTAGATAGAGGAGGAAGGTAGAGAGAGGAGGAAGGGAGAGATAGGAGGAAAGGAGATAGAGAAGGGGGAGGGAAAGAGAGGGGATAGTTTAAGAGATAGAGATGTGGAAAGAGAGAGGGGGGTTGGAAAAGGGGAAAGAGGTGAAGGAGCAAGAGAGGGGGAGAGAATGGAAGGGGAGAGAGGAAAAGGGGTAAAGAAAGGAAGTCCCGCTGACCAATCATGCCCCCCTCCAGGGCAAAGGCTGGTCTACACTAAGCTCAGGCAACAAGCAGCCAGGATCTAGAACTGCATGCTGTTTTTCAAATCTCCCTTCTGCATGTCCACCCACCTCTTTTCTTTTTTTTTTAAAGATATTTTTATTGAGTTTCAAGACAAACAAACAGATAGACATACAAAAAAAACAAACACATTAGACCCAGACAAACTGGGCAAACTCAGGTATTACACATACATCACCGAGCACCAAAGTCACAAGTGCCGGAGTCATCTTTGACTCAGAAATATCGATGGATGCAGAAATAGGATCAGTAGTCAGCGGATCGCACCATCTCCTCCGCATGCTGCGTAGACTCACCCCATTTCATCCCAGAAGAGGACATACCAGTAGTAGTTGGATCATCAACTCCCAACTCGACTACGCAAACTCCCTCTACATGGGACTACCTAAATACCAGATATCGTGCCTAAAAGTCGTCTAGAACACGGCAGCCAGACTGGTAATGGGGAAAAAACCCTGGGAATCCATCACCCCTTCTCTAAGGACCCTTCATTGGCTAACCGTAAAGGATCGGGTCACTTTCAAGACTCTCTGTCTCACCCATAAGTGCACACAAGGAAACACTCCTCAATACTTATGCGAGAGGATAAAACACTACACCCCCAATCGCATTCTCCGATCAACCAACCAAAACCTCCTCCACATCCCCAAGTCCCACTACAAATCAAAGGGAGAACGAAGATTTGCAGTCCAAGGACCACGGCTATGGAACGCTCTACCCACGGACATCCGCATGGAAGAAAACCATCGGGCCTTCAGGAAAAAACTTAAGACCCACCTCTTCTGAACGATCAGGAAGTCACTGGATGCAAAGCGACTTGAGGCGATTTAGTTCGCATTTGTAACGCTATACAAGTTATTCACTCACTCACTCACATCAATTTGCACAAATACAAAGGAGTATACAAAAAAAAAACAATTAGTGCAATATTTGAACACAAGGCACAAAGGAGGAAAAGAGCAGGCATATTATCACTGAGGCAGATCAACAAGAGAAAATAAAAAAAACTCAAACACTTGAAATCTTCAGGCCACGGACTAGTAATGGCTGATAGGGATACATTATCTGTGCTGTGAGAGAGTCAACGGGCTAGCCAGTCATTTACCCCAGATCTTATAGAACGTTTTATTCCGTTTCCGGAGCTCAAAAGTAGGTTTATAGAGCGGGATAGCATCATCAATGAGTTTCAGCCAGAGGGACTTTAAAAAGGACTGTGCACCCTTCCAGGATAATAGAATGGCTTTCTTAACATAAAAATAAAGTATGCGGAGCAGTCTCTTGGCATGAGTGGAAATATGTAAGTCCCCAAAAATGCAGAGAAGGCAGTTCTTGGGATAAATAATATTTGGGAGGCCTAGCGCTGAGGAGAAAATGGCACCCACTTCCTCCCAGAAATCTCAAACTATCGGGCACAACCAAAAACAGTGTAGGAAGTTGGCCCCCTGGCCACAGCCGCAAAAACAGCTAGCCGAGGGCAGGAGTCCCATTTTATATAGTCTAGCCGGAGTGAGGTGAGTCTGATGGAATACTTTAATCTGTATAATTCGGTCTCGGGAGGCAATGACAGAGGTTTTAAATGTATCCCTAAACTCTGACTAGTCCTTATCGTCCAGTGAAATATCTAGGGAAGTACATTTCACCTGAGCCTTGTGAAACCTAGGGTTTATGTCAGTCATCAGGGCAGTGTAGTAGGTAGAAATCAGCTTAGTGGGGTCCGGTTGTCTGAGCAGCTTTTCTAGAGGGGGCAGGTCTGTGGGATCATCCAGAGAGCCGAACTGGGCTTTAATTGCATGCCTAAGTTGATAATAGTAAAATAGGTAGGACCTCGGCAGGTCAAAGTCTAAACTCAACTGAGAGAAAGGTTTAAAGCCTTGGGCATTATACAGGTGGCACAAATATTTAACCCCCTTTGAATACCAACGATTGGGATCCGGGATAGAGTACAATTCTTGTAAATTGGGGTTAAACCACAGGGGCTTGTTGGGAGATTTCAGCCAAGTATGTGTGGAGACCTTCTTGACAATATAACGAAAAACTGAAAGTGTATTGGCTATGACTGAGGTTTTGGGGCGGTCAGGCGCCCGTCCCCTGTAAATAATATTATGTAAGGTTTCCATTGAAGATACAATGGCGCCCTCCGTGGAGGTACAAGCGTTAGCCGGTACTGGGCACAACCACTCATGAATATGCACCAATTGAGATGCTAAGTAATACAAATAAAAGTTAGGAAACGCCAACCCTGCCAGATGTGCTGGCAGCCTCAACGTTTTAAGGGCCACTTTAGGGGAGCCACCCTTCCACATGAAAGTAGTACATAGCGAGTCTATACGTTTAAAGATAGATTTAGATATTTTGCATGGGGAGTTAGCAAGGATATAGAGGAATCTAGGTATATAAATAATTTTAAGAACATTAGCCCTCCCCATGAGGTCTAGGGGCAGGTCCACCCACAACTTGGTCTGTTCTTGAAGGCGGGTCAACAAAGCTTCTAAATTATTAGTAATATAGGAAGACAAGGGGGTCTGCACCTGTACCCATAGATATCTAAAGGAAGACACCACCTGGAGCTTGGAGTCAGGGAGAATCTGGGGAGGTACAGACACATTCAGTGGGAAAAGGCTAGACTTCTCCCAATTCACCCGAAAACCAGAAAAGTCTCCAAACGTATTAATCTCTCTCAACAGGGCCTGCAGTGATTCATTAGTGTCTGCCAGATACACCAAGGTGTCATCGGCGTAAAGGGAAATTCGTTCTCTATATTCGCGATCGGGAGTCCTTTAATGAAGGGGGAGGAGCGAATGGGAACAGAAAGCGGCTCCATGGCCAGGGCAAACAAGAGGGGGGACAGCGAGCACCCCTGTCGTGTGCCCCTGGTAATTGGAAATGAGTCAGTAATATTAGAATTAACCCGTACTCTAGCTGCTGGGGAAGTGTAAAAGAGCTTGATCCAAGCTATCATAAGAGGGCCAAAGCCATACATCTCCAGTACCCGAAAGAGGTAGGGCAATTCAACACTGTCGAATGCCTTACAAGTGTCTAGCGACACAATAGCATGGGTAGGGGGACAATCGTGGGGATACTGCAGGTTGTGGAACGGCCTGCGGATATTCATTCTGGTAGACCTACCGGGAATAAAACCGCCCTGGTCACTATTGACCAGAGACTCCACTACAGAGTTCAGACGATTAGCTAATATTTTGGCCAGGATTTTAACATCCACATTGATAAAGGAAATTGGACGATAGGATTCACATTTAAGGGGATCCTTACGGGTTTTAATAAAAGTACAATTAAGGCCTCACGCATTGTTGGAGGGAGGACGCCAGCATCCAGGTCTGCGTTGTAGGTCCACAACAGATAGGGGCACAGAAAATCTTTAAACTGTTTATACCATTCAGTTGGGAAACCGTCCAGGCCAGGGGTCTTATGTGCGGGCATTTGCGAAATGGCTGCAGCAACCACACGTCAAGGAGGGGAGTGATACGTCGTCTAAATAGTCAGTCAATTGAGAATCATCATAGTCAACCCTAGACGTATACAAGTCTTTATAAAAACAAAAAAAAGAGTCTAAGATATCCCCTGGTCTATCACTGATAAGGCCCTGAGTTGTGACAATACGTGGGATGTATACCACCGCCAGAGTTCTGTAAGGCCATGAACCTGGATCCAGTCCAGGAAGGAGTGGAAAGGTCTGCCCCCACCCCCCAATCGGTCTATTCCCGAGTACAGGACAGCATTAATGTCCCCCACATAAAGTAGGGGACCAGGGGGTCTGGTCAGCAGATGAAGAGACAAATTGGAAAGCAGGTCCACTGAAAATGGGGGTGGGATGTAAACATTCACTAAAGTAAAGGTTACAGTGGAAATTTGTATAGTTAGGACAATAAACCTCCCGTCAGGGTCTGTTTTAACCTGAACCGTCTCAGCTGGAAGAGATTTGGCCAGAAGGATAGACACCCCTCTGGAATAGTTAGTATGAGTAGCATAATATGAAGCTGACAGCTGGGGGCATTTCAGGGCCCCCGTTTTAGAGCCCGTGAGGTGAGTCTCCTGGAGACAAATAATATGAGGACGGCTTTTTTTCAGAACGGAGAAGACCAGTGACCTCTTCTGGGGTGCATTTAAACCCCTAGTGTTCCAATAGACTATCCTCAGGGGCTTTGCCATGGTAAAATACATAGTGATAAAGAAGCACACAGTAACATAACAGTAAATACAGAAATTACCATGTAGGCTGCACAACCTGAAGCACATACAAGCATAAAACAAAAAATGCCTGGATCTGCCATCACAAAAGTTTGGGCCAGCAGTGCAATATTGAAAACCTTAGTATCCTGCCACAGGCAGCAACCTGAGAAGCCCTTATACAGGGGAAAAATATAAACCTGAGGTGAGAAGAAAAAAAAAGAAAAAAAAAAAAGGAGAAAAAACACCAAGAAAGTCCCAAAAAAACTCCCGTCCCCCCCACCCCGCTCAACCATCCCAAACATATCGAGCCTTGGATCCCTAACCAAAAAAAAAAAAACGTCCCAGCAAAAAGGCTGTGTAGGTCAAAAACTGTTCCGTGGCCATGCCATTAACTGGTGGGAGGGTGGTGTAAAATCCGGTGGGGCTCTCAACCGGTGGTTATGTTATGTCCTGATGAACGTGGAACGGTCCCCTCGGCCGGGAGGGATGGAAGGATCTGTAAGCCTTTTCTCCAGAAAGGATAAAGTACATCTTGGGCGAAGGATAATGTTCGGGTATGAGGGCCCGTGAGGGAGAGTAAGCAAATCACAGTGTTCAACTTCAGGGGTATTAGACAGTACCCAGCAAGTAAAAAATTAAAAATAAAAATAAAACTATACATATAGGTTGGCCAAGGAGATGGGGAAGTCAGTATATTGCATAATAGGGGCATGAAAAAAGGTGCTTTTCTCTTTCGTCCACAAACAGAGATATGAGGGAGTAGGCTGGTAAACAGTGCCTGAGGGCCAATAACAGCATCAGTTACCCCTGCGTCTAGGTGCAACACCGTAACGGTCATTTAGCCAAGCCATGGCTTCTTTAGGGCTGGTATAAAAGTAGGCCTTACCATCGTGGATGATTCGTAGTTTAGCAGGAAAAAGCATGGCATATGATAGCCCTTCCGTATGTAGGCGAGACTTCACTGCTGAGAAGGATACACACTGGCGTTGAACCTCAGCAGAAAAGTCCGGATAGACAGAGATGGTGTTACCATTATATTTGAGTGGGCCCTTTTCCCTTGTAAGGTGCAGGATAGCAACTTTATCCTGAAAGTTGAGGATACGGGCAATAATGGAGCGTGGAGGGCCACCTTCAGGAGGGGGGCGAGGAGGGGTGCGGTGTGCACGTTCAATGACATGAGAGAACAAGGGTGAATCTTTGCCAAAAATGTCCCATAACCAGGAATAAAGGAACTTTTCAGGGTGGGGGCCTTCTGCACATTCTGGGAACCCCACAAACCTGAGGTTGTTCCTTCGAGAACGATTTTCCAAATTGTCGATCATGGGGCGGAGTGCCACCATTTCACTCGTGGCATCGCGCATGGCAACAGACAGGGGATTCACAGTGTCCTCCAGTGTACTAATGCGTTCCTCTGCCTCTCCAGTTCTGTCACGGAGGTTCTGGACATCTTGTTTTAGTAAAGAAAAGTCCATACGGATAGAGGCAATCCCAGTGGAGAGGGAGGCCTTACAATCCTGTATAGCCAGCATAATGGAGGATAGAGTAGGTTCAGCAGGGGGAGAATCTGCGGCCTGACTACTGTCATCAGATATCAGGGAGTCCTGGGACAGCTGGGGGTCTGCGTGGGTCTGAAAGATAGCAGGAATAGATGCACTCACCCCCGAAGCAAAACACTGACCAGCAGAGGAAGAAGCGTGCAGCGTGTCAGCGTTCCCTGCATGTGTCCTGGCGCCATCTTGCCTCCTGAAATGCGCTAACTGCTCCGCCGTAGGTGGGGGCAGAGGCGGCCCATATTTCACCATCCCAGCCAGCCTGCTCGGTGCCCACTGCCTTGGGGAACAAATCGGTGCCTTTGGCGAGGAGATAGGACCCAGGATAAGGTAAGGATTGTGGTTGAGAGCCGGAGCAGTGTGTCTATGTGACTGCTCTCTTCACCATCCGGCCACGCCCCCCACCCACCTCTTTTGACAGCCCTCTATTCCAGTGTTTCTCAACTCCAGTCCTCAAGGCGCCCCAACAGGTCATGTTTTCAGGATTTCCCTCAGATGAAACAGCTGTGGGAATTACTAAAGCAGTTAAACTGATCAAATAACCTGTGCAAAACAATGGAGAGCCTGAAAACATGACCTGTTGGGGCGCCTTGAGGACTGGAGTTGAGAAACACTGCTCTATTCACATTGAACTACCTTGTCCACATCTTCTACTGATGTCAGCCATACAGGGTCTACTATGTGCCTCCTCCTATCTATAATAGCTATCAGGTAGGTATAAGAAACCTGTGGGTCTCCTAAGCGTCTTGGAACTACAAGTCCAAGTGCGCCTCTTTGTACCTATGTGCTCCCCCCACCACTAGATGTATAAAACAATTGGCTTTCCACTTGTGATGGCACTATAGGTTCCGGTGTACCAATTTCAAACCATGCTTCTTTTTTGCAGTACACAGCTGTAGAACTCCTGGATCTCCTAGACCATGCCACCACAAGTGTCAGCCAGTGTGCCCTCCTGCAGGCGGATCGCCAGCCAGAGACATTTACCTGCATATTCCAAGGGGACAGCCCCTCCTTTGAAGTTTATGGTGCACTTCTAATGAAGCAGTGCCCACCCCTTACACTTCTAGTGCCCAGACATCCTTCGCTGGTGATTGGAGAACTCCAGGCTTTCTCTAACTACCCCTGAGCTCCACACAGACTGGTCCCCACTTGCGGCTGGCTGGCAGTGTTGTCATGCATTGCACACCGGGGGGGTTAATATGTGGGGTGGATACAGAGGATGGGACGAGAGATGGAGCTAATCCAGTCATCATCATCTACATGTTCATTAGCGGAAACACGTTCGGTAGAACGTGGGAAAGCATACCTCATATATTACTGAGATGTCTATATAAAAGCCGTTTTGTCTTATGTTTACATGTCTAACATGTTGGAATAAACTTTTAGATTTTAATTACATGCTGTGAGTGTTCATTAGCATAGGATCTAGACATGGGAGCCGTCGAAAAATTTGTTTCGTTCCGTTCCGTATTAAAAAAAAAATCGTAATTCGTAATTCGTGTACGGAATTCAATTCGGATTCGTACGAAATACGAATTTCGTACGACGCGTATAACGACCGATTCGACCGGAATGAACGAATGATTCGACCGGAAATGTACTTCCCCCACCCAATTCCAATTAGCAATCTTCTCTCTATAATGTTGAATCTTTTCTCTTTATAATGTCGAATCTTTTCTCTCTATGTCAAATCTTTTCTCTCTATAATGTCGAATCTTTTCAATTTGGAGCCGAAATTCGTAAACGAAACTTCGTAAATGAAACTTCGTATTTCGTACAGAATTCGTATCCGTAAAAATTCTTAATTCGGATTCGTACAAATGTACGAATTTCGAAAAATTCGTACGAATTTTCGATTCGTATGAAACTAATCGCACATGTCTAATAGGATCACATACAGTCTGAACTGACAGCCACAGCAAGTCATTGTATTTGCAAAGTTTGTCCTGTCCACAGACTTTTATAGATGGGAAAAAATCAGGCTGTTTTTTTTACAAACTGTCCATGAAAATATAAGACCCCTTTCACACTGGAGGCATTTTTCAGGTGCTTTAGTGCTAAAAATAGCACCTGTAAAGCGCCTGAAAAAAGCCTCAGCTGCAATCCCAGTGTGAAAGCCCAAGTTCTTTCACACTGGGGCGCTGTGCTGGCAGGACGTCAAAAAAAGTCCTGCAAGCAGCTTCTTTAAGGCATTTTAGAAGCGGTGTATACACCACTCCTAAAGCACCCCTTCCCATTGAAATAAATGGGCAGTGCCGCCAAAACGCCTGCAAAGCTTTTAACCCTTTATTCGGCCGCTAGCGGGGGTTAAAAGCACCCCGCTAGCGCTCGAAAAACTCCGGTAAAGCGCTGCTAGTTTTAGCGGCGCTTTACTGGCATTTTTCGGGTGCTGGCAGTGTGAAAAGGCTTTTAATGATTGGCAACCCTGTTCACACTGCAGTCACCTACACTGGCAACACTGAGTAACAGCAGCAGCCCTCATTTCAAGTGTCTTCACACAGACCTACAGTGAGGGAAAAAAAAGTATTTAATCCCCTGCTGATTTTGTACATTTGCCCACTGACAAAGAAATAATTAATTGCCATGCAGCTTGATGAGTGGGTGACAACAGTTAGTGAGATTGTTCGCAAATGGAGGAAACACAAAATAACTGTCAATTTCCCTCGGTCTGGGGCTCCATGCGAGATCTCACCTCTTGAAGTTTCAATGATCATGAGAACGCTGAGGAGTCAGCCCAGAACTACACGGAAGAATCTTGTCAATGATCTCAAGGCAGCTGGGACCATAATCACCAAGAAAACAATTAGTAAAGCACTACGCCGTGAAGGAATGAAATCCTGCAGCGCCCATAAGGTCCCCCTGCTCAAGAAAGGACATGTACAGGCCCGTCAGAAGTTTGCTAATGAACATCTGAATGATTCAGAGGAGAACTGGGTAAGAGTGTTGTGGTCAGACGAGACCAAAATCAAGCTCTTTGGCATCAACTTGTTTGGAGGAGGAGGAATGCTGCCTATGACCCCAAGAACACCATCCCCACCATCAAACACGGAGGTGGAAACATTATGTTTTGGGGGTGTTTTTCTGTTTTTAGGGGACAGGACAACTTAACCACATCAAAGGGATGATGGATGGGGCCATCTAGCGTCAAATCTTGGGTGAGACCCTCCATCCCTCAGCCAGGGCATTGAAAATGGGTCATAGATGGGTGGTCCAGCATGACAATGACTCAAAACACATGGCCAAGGCAACAAAGAAGTGGCTCAAGAAGAAGCACATTAAGGTCCTGGAGTGGCCTAGCCAGTCGCCAGACCTTTATCCCATGGAAAATATGTGGAGGGAGCTGAAGGTTCGAGTTACCAAACGTCAGCCTCGAAACCTTAATGACATGGAGAGGATCTGCAAAGAGGAGTGGGACAAAATCCCTCCTTGGATGTGTACAAACCTGATGGCCAACAACAAGAAACATATGACCTCTGATTGCCAACGAGGGTTTTGCCATCAAGTACTAAGTCATGTTTTGCGATGGGGTCAAATACTTATTTCACTCATTAAAATGCAAATCAATTTATAATTTTTTTGAAATGCGTTTTTCTGGATATTTTTGTTGTTATTCTGTCTCTCACTGTTAAAATAAACCTACCATTACAATTTTAGACTGATCATTTCTTTGTCAGTGAGCAAACGTACAAAATCAGCAGTGGATCAAATACTTTTTCCCCTCACTGTATATTGTAAAGAAGCAGAAGGGGTTTGACTGACAGCAGTAGGGCTAAAGATGGCCTTACAATGGTTGCGTTTTGGCTGATTCCTGCTGAATGGGCAAAATTCAAGCTGTAGCTGGCCCTGATGACACCACCTAGCTTGACAAAACTCAATTTTTAATTGCCTTTTATCAAAGGAGCCAGATGGAAAACTGTCACCTGAACAGTGACTGCTTCCATTCAGAGTTAAACCGTAAGTCCTGAATAAAATAGCTGGCAGGGGAGATTCCTTCATCCGTGATGTTAATTGGATTCTGGAATTGCTTGAATTCTTTTGTTAAGCCACCTTAAAAATCTAAGGCCTCGTACACACGACCGATTTTCTCGGCAAGAACCAGCAAGAAACTTGCTGGCAGAGAGGTCTTGCCGAGTAAATCGGTCGTGTGTACGCTGCTATCGGGTTTCTCGTCGAGAAAACCGACAAGAAACCTCGACGAGAAAATAGAGAACCTGCTCTCTATTTTCTCGTCGAGATTCTCCTCGGCATGTTTCTCGACGAGAAAAGTGAGTGTGTGTACACTTACCTGTCCTCCCGGAAGCCCGCGCATGTTCGAAATGAATTCGACGCATGCGCGGTAGCTTCCTAGGCATACGTAGGGTAGACCAAGATGGCGGCGACGGCATCGAATGTGACGAGCGCATGCTCGACGTAGTCGATGACGTCACCGCGTACACTCCTTTCAAAGAACCGCGGGTTCTTTGAAACGAGCGTGTGTACACTCGGCCGGGACAAGTTTCTTGTCCAAGAATCTCGTCGAAAAAAACGACATGTTTTTTTCAACGAGAATCTCGGCCGTGTGTACGAGGCCTAAGGCTGGGTTCACAACTATGCGTATTGGATGCGGATTTTCCGCATCCAATTCGCATAGCAGGAGATTGTGACCGGCTCTCAATGGAGTCGGTTCACACATCTCCACATCGGCTCCAGGGCGAATTGCACAGGAGCCCTGTGCCCTGTGCGTCTTTTGGACTGTTTCAGGTCCGAATTCGGCCCAAAATTCAGGCTGGAATCGGACCTTAAATGGTGAATGGGGATGCACCGGACTCCTGCTGTGAGCCGCATGTGGCTTAGATGTGAACCCAGACGCAAGGTGTATGGCTAGCTGAACTATGATATTCAAAGAACAGCACAGTTATATCTGGACACCCTGCATAACAATTGTTACAGGAAAAAAAGAGTTCTTGCCAATGTGTCTAAAGAGTAATAAATTGCAGGTAAAAGCGCAAAAAAAAAAAAAAAACTGTGCTTAAAGGCTACATTTTCTTTTCCATAATTTTTTTTTATTCACTTGTTACGTGCCATTGAACTTGCTAGCAAATTTGATTTCTTCAGGAGCCAATTCCCTAGCACAGCCCTCCCTCTTTTTAGGATTTTGCCCTCTCTTTTGGGAGTGCCTGATTACTGTTTTTATTGGCCTAGCTCCCCCACTCTTTTCATCTCCCTACATAACCTTTAGGCCCCATTCACACCTATGCGAATTGGTTGCGGCTTACACCGCCCCCATGTTGATGAGGACAAGGGCCTCTAACCGACAACCCTGGCCGTTGGTTGTTGGGGTCTGCGGGCGGGGGGGCTTACCGGAATCCGGGAGCCCCCTTTAACCACTTCAATACCGGGTTTTTTGTACCTATTCAATACCGGGCCTATTTTGGCACTTCTCTCCTACATGTACAAATCATCATTCTTTTGCTAGAAAATTACTCAGAACCCCCAAACATTATATATGTTTTTTTAGAAGACACCCTAGGGAATAAAATGATGGTCAATGCAACATTTTTTCTTGCACAATATTTGCGCAATAATTTTTCAAACGCCTTTTTAAAAAAAAAAAAATGGTTTCATGAATTAAAAAATAACAAAACAGTAAAGTTAGCCCAATTTTTTGGGAACATATGAAAGATAATGTTACGCCGAGTAAATAGATACCTAACATGTCACGCTTTAAAATTGCGCACACTCATGGAATGGCGCCAAACTTCGGTACTTAAAAATCTCCATAGGCGACGCTTTAATTTTTTTTACAGTTTACCAGGTTAGAATTACAGAGGAGGTCTAGTGCTAGAATTGTTGCACGCGCTCTAACGCACGCGGCGATACCTCACATGCGTGGTTTGAACGGCGTTTACATATGTGGGCGACTTACGTGTGCATTCGCTTCTGATCGCGAGCTACCGGGGACAGGGGCGTTTTTAATTTTTTTTTATATTTATTTATTTTAATTATTTATTTATTTTTTTACAATGATTTTACTTTTTTTTTTTTTTTGATCACTTTTATTCCTATTACAAGGAATGTAAACATCCCTTGTAATAGGAATGTGTGTGACAGGTTCTCTTTATTGAGAGATGCGGGGTCAATAAGACCCCACATCTCTCCTCCAGGCTGGAAAGCATGAGATCAGTGAAATTTTTTTCACTGATTTCATACTTACAGCCGCAATGGCGGCTTTGTTTACATTTGAGACCCGGGCGTGACGTCATCACATCGCGCCCGGGCCTCCGACGATCATAGAGATGACTGGTGACCATCTGGTCACCAGTCATCTCTATGCTCATCACGTGACTCCACCAACGATGCCGGAAGATTCGCTCCGGGTCCCCGATCGCACGGGGGAGCCCGGAGAAGCACCTGATGGCGGCGGGAGGGGGCGGGTGTCCCCTCCCGCCGCCTATAAGAACGATCAAGCGGCGGAACCGCCGCTATGATTGTTCTTATGGTGCACAGAATCGCCGGCACTTCAAAAGGATATCTGAATGATGCCTCTAGCTGCAGGCATCATTCAGATATCCCCCTACAAAGCCGAGGACGTCATATGACGTCCACCCAGGATGGGAGATCCCATCTGTGGACGTCATTTGTCTATGGCTGGGTAGGGAAGTGGTTAATAAGGGGGCCCCTGGATCCCGGCCCCCCACCCTATGTGAATGAGTATGGGGTACATCGTACCCCTACCCATTCACCTGGTGGAAAAAAAATGTCAATAAAAAAACACTACACAGGTTTTTAAAGTAATTTATTAGGCAGCTCCGGGGGTCTTCTTCCGACTTCGGGGGTCTCTTCTTCTGCTCTCCGGTGTCGTCTCCACGCTCTCCAGTTCTCCTCCTGCTCTCCGGTGCCTTCTTCTTTCTGCCGGGCGCCTCTGCTATCTTCTTCCAGCTCTTTTGCTAGCGGCGGCCCGGTCTTCTTCGTCGCCTTCTTCCCTCTTCTCTTCTTCGATGTTGACACAACGCTGACAGCCGTTGTAATGCCGTGTGTGCGGTGCGCAAGACTTATATAGGCATGGGGTGTGGTCATGAGGTGATGCCACCCGGTGACCCCGCCCCCCGTATGACGTCACAGTCCCATCATTCCCCGGGACTGTGATGTCTTACAGCGGCAGAGAGCGTTGTGTCAACATCTCGAGAAGAGAAGAGGGAAGAAGTCAACGAAGAAGACCGGGCCGCCAATAGCAAAAGAGCTGGAAGAAGATAGAGGAGGCGCCCGGCAGAAGGAAGAAAGCACCGGAGAGCAGGAGGGGAACCGGAGAGCGTGGAGAAGGCACCGGAGAGAAGGAGAAGAGGCCGGAGAGTCAGAAAAAGACCCCCGAAGTCGGAAGAAGACCCCCGAAGTCGGAAGAAGACCCCCGAAGTCAGAAGAAGAGCCCCGGAGCTGCCTGATAAATTACTTTAAAAACCTGTAGTGTGTTTTTTTTATTGACATTTTTCTTCCACCAGGTGAATGGGTAGGGGTACGATGTACCCCATACTCATTCACATAGGGTGGGGGGCCGGGATCTGGGGGCCCCCTTATTAAAGGGGGCTCCTGGATTCCAATAAGCCCCCCGCCCGCAGACTCCGGCAACCAACAGCCAGGGTTGTTGGGTAGAGGCCCTTGTCCTCATCAACATGGGGGCAGGGTGCTTTGGGGTGGGGGGGCCATGTTGAGGGCATGCGGCCTGGTACGGTTCAGGAGGGGGGGTGCTCGCTCGTCCCCACCCCCTTTCCTGACCAGCCTGGCTGCGTGCTCGGATAAGGGTCTGGTATGGATTTTGGGGGGACCCCATGCCGTTTTTTCGGCGTAGGGGGTTTCCCTTAAAATCCATACCAGACCTAAGGGTCTGGTATGCTCCTGGACGGGAACCCATGCCGGTTTTGTATTTAAAATTTGGCGTGGAGTTCCCCCTCATGATAACAGCGGCGAGATCGCGGTCAGCCACTGTACACTTCCCTCTCCTCTACCAGGTCAGCAAATCCGCAGCTAAAACGCAAAGGAACCGCTGAACAACTGATTGAGAACTTGGCAATGAAACCGGAGCTCAAAAACGCAACGCACAAGTGTGAACCCAGCCTTAATGAAGCAGCAGTGTTGGTCAACTTATTGGATATAGGTGCAAATGTTTTTTGCATATTTGAATAAAGTAGTAAATCAGCCATTAGCATCATCAGCAACCTTGCTACTTCTACACCAGTATTGATTGTTGTTTATAACATGTTGGATGTCCCTTGCTCCACTTGGTGTAACCAGTTGAACAATAAAGACATTGGACTCCTAAAGATTTTTAATTTGGCGCTCTCTTTGACCAATTACACTTGGATTTCTCAGTTCGAGTGCTGAATGTCCTCTCCTTGGGGATCCCCATCTTTGTAGTGAGCAGACCATTAAAGGCTCAGGTAACGACTTTGGCCATTATTTGCTAACCTGTGAAAATCCATGTCCAGCTCTCTACCACTACCTCTTGGACTTCTTCACCTATTAGGCAGTCAATGAAAATGCAAATCCAGCACACATGTACATGACTCAGTTCCACTACCAGCATGTCCAGAATGTAAACTGCATTACACATGTACCATAGGCAATGTACACTAAAAATCAAGTCCTAGTAATAGGAGAAAATACATTTTGGGCGGCTGGCTGCCGGGTCTCAATTGCCGTCTGCTGGCAGTGAGCTGCACTTGCGCAGCTTACTGTACAGAGACTGACAGGCAGGTAAGTAGCTTTAATGCAAAAGAGACAAAGCATGTTTCTTCTGTATTAAAAATACTCCCTGTCTGCCCATTTGCATTGTGGAGCCTAAAGTTCCACTTTAAAGTTCCACTTTAAAAAACAGACCATGCATGGAGTGCAAGGTCTGTTTTAGCATGTGTTGATTAGTATTTTTATCCAGTTGCGTCATAACCTGTAATAACCCCTCAGTCCCGCCCCATTTTTTCATTTTCAGTTTTGCGATATTTTGTCAGATTTTTTGTGACAGGGATAGGTTCCTTTTGGTGGGATTTTTTTAACCACTGTTTTTTTTTGCTTGTTTTTTTACTATACTATACCTAAATTATGAAAAATAGCCTGTATTCCTTTTTGTTATAAGTCATATAAAAGAAATGCCAGGACATTATGAAAATTACAGCTTTTTGGAAAGTAGACACCCCAAAGTGTTTTTTTTTTTGTTGTTGCCACAATTGTTTAGAAAATAACAAATGTGCTAGTTCTGAAGTGGTTAAAACATAGAGCTTGGTAATGGTGTACTAGATACAGTGCGCCATTAAGGTCATACTCAGAGGGAGGAGGCAGTGAAGTAGCTAATGTTCAGGTCATGTAAAGACCAAGTGTTTTTGGACACGTATACAAGGGGGGTATATACGTGCCCCTGTGGGATGGGGAGAGCCTCGGCAGCTTATGATTGGGTGTCCGAAGTGACAGCTTCCTGGCAGGATAAAATTGAGAGAAATATTAGCGCAGGTCCGCAATATTCTGAAGCATAGAATGTAGTCCTCAATATAATATTAAATCTGTTGGATATGTTTCATCATACATTATTATGTGCAAATTTCCAAATTAATATGTGTATTATATACACTGTGCAAACATGCAGTGGAACTGATTTTATATGTGAATAAATCAATAATATTGAATGGATAAATAATTATATACGGTAAGTGGTATATTTTATCACCAATCTAAAGTGCAATGTGTATGTGCAAATCTGCATCTATAAACTATGACACCAAAATATTCTCAATATTGATGAATAAAATGGAAATTTTCCAAAATGATAACGACCCCAAACACACCTCAGCTCAGATCAGATGATCGTTACATGCTTCGGTTATATTACATAACACGGGCTACGACCGTACACCATGCGATGTTTGTCAGCGTTCCTGTCTCACTCGATGTACGTTTCATCTGGTTGACTTCTTCACGGAGTGGCAGGTGAGTTTGGAGCCAAACACGCATTGTCACTATACACACGCATACACAATCTCCCTTTATCTCACCCCCAATAAAGACAGCATGGAGATGAGATGAATTGAAGAGGAGGGTGGTGAACGGGTTAGAAAACAATCCCACAATCAGCTACATCCCCTAACCATGAATGGATGTGGTATGTCTCATACTTCTCCTCTGCTGCCCCCCTCCCACATAAAAAAAAAAAAAATATCAAATTAAGCCATTACATCTAAGAATTGGTGAGCTGCAATATAATACATGTTTTCTTTTGGGTTTAATACCCCTTTAAAACGACCTGACAAATAAGAAAAAAAAAGATTTTAACCACTTGCCGACCTCCCGCCGCAGATGTACTGTGACAAGGTGGCTCGGCTGCACAAATCGCTGTACCGGTACGGCCATTCGTGCACTAGCTTTCATGGGCGTGTGCTCCGATTGTCCAGTGGGGGAGCCAATCAGCGTATCCGGTGGACTCGATGTCTGCCGGCTACCCGCGATCGTTCCCCGCAGAGATAGAACGGGGACACTGAGATTTGTCTTCCTGCTAAGCAGGAAGACATATCTGTGTGTTTCCCCAGTCACACATTCCCCAATACACTTAGAAAACACAAACAGGTAACACATTTAACCCCTTGATTGCCCCTGATGTTAACCCCTTCCCTGCCAGTGTCATTAGTACAATGTCAGTGCATATTGTTAGCACTAATCACTGTAATAATGTCACTGGTTCCCAAAGTTTCAAAAATGTTAAGTGTCCGATCATTCCGCCGCAATGTCACAGTCCCGCTAAAGATCACTGACCGCCACCATTACTAGTAAAAAAAGAAATTATAAATTATAAATATTATAAATATTATAAATAAAAATGCCATAAATCTATCCCCTATTTTGTAGACGCTATAACCTTTGCGCAAACCAATCAATATACGCTTATTGGGATTTTTTTTTGTAGAGGAATACATATTGGCCTAAACTGATGAATACATTTGTTTTTTTATATTTTTCGTTTTGGATATGTATTATAGCTGAAAGTAAAAAATATTGTTTTTTTCCCCAAATTAGCGGTCCTCTTTTTTTTATAGCGCAAAAAATTTAAAAATCTGAGGTGATTAAGTACCCCAAAAAGAAAGCTCTATTTGTGGGAAAAAAAGGACGTAAATTTTGTCTGGTTACGTCATACGACCGCACAATCGTCAGTTAAAGTAACATAGTGCTGTGTCTCAAAAAATGGCCTGGTCAATAAGGGGGTAAATCCTTTCAGTGCTCAAGTGGTTAAATGAAATGCGTTCCCTTTGTTCTCATAGCTATTATTTTCCCCTTGTTTTTTCTTCTGTTTTTCTAACTATTGATTTTTAAACCTTTTTTCCTCCATTTATTCGTTTTTTTTATTACTTTATTATTATTATTAGGAATCCCATTTAAAAAGGCACAACGCTGTAAATAACTTTGCAATGCTTTGTACCAAAATCATACTTTTAGTGTCATGTTTAAAAGGACAAATTACAAATTTTTTACTTTTTATTTACAGTACGCTGATCACTGTAGAAAAGGGTGCTTTTTTAGTTTTGCTACAATTCTTGTCCATGGATTGCATAAAAAGCAAATATATTTGCAAGTAAATATCATCAACAGAAAGCCTTGTTAATCCTAAAAAAAGATTACTTTGTTTTCTTAAAGTGCAACTCCAGAAAAAATAATACAGTGTATACAATTGTGACACAAGTCATATTGTAATGGAATTTTGTTAAAATCTACCTTTCCTTTTCAATCTGCAGCTCTGTAATTTTCTGAAAATGCAACATGGCTACCAGGAGGTGTTCTGTACACATAATTTGTACAGAATGCCCGCAGAAACATAATTTCCTGCTTGTGTGATTGGCTCACTGATTTTCCCAGAAGTCTGCACTAAAATACAGTACAAGTCAGATTACAGGCATCCCCTGCAACAAAAATGACATTTTTGGTGAGATACTCCCAATAGGAAATCACGTCTAAAGGGATGCAGGCCCAGCAGCTTTTCTTATTAGTGCCCTGCAGGTGCTGCAGCTGTTAATAATGAAACCACTCCCATTAGACACACTGTACACAGGGTCACAGAGGAACAAACAGGGATTTCCCCAGAGGGGAATGATTTTTTACTCTTTATGTAATTACAAAGTTAAGGGCAAATAGCAGAAAGTTTAAAATTATTTTGTTTCACAGGGGTGTACAGGTGTGAGAGCTACTGTTTTGTTTCACCAACATTATTAGCATTAAAAAAAGAAAAATCAGGGATCACAGGACCAGCTATTTTTCTCCTTTCTAGAATTTTGGTCAAAGGCAATACGTGTCAGAGTTTGTAACTAGTAAAAGTTTGAATCTGATTGGTGTCAATGGAGAAATAACATCTGTTCTTTTTTTATAATCACTGTTTATTGAGGTTTTGTACAAAAAAATTGTTTAAAAAAACGCACAAAAGGCACAAAAAACGCACAAAAATGGTACGGCATTAAGGCTAATTCCCAGAACAAGGTCTAGTAAGCAACAAGGACATGAGGAGTATCATAAAAAGTCCAGTTTTCATCAACCCATACAGAACGTACTATACAGGACCATATCCATTAAGAGGAAAAACCAAAAGGTAGATAAATATAAAAAGAAAAGTTACAACAAACTACGATAATAATGGGCTATAGAGTCCAGAAGGAAAATGGTTAAGCATCTGGGATCTCATAAGAGTGATACATCCACCCCGACCAGATATCATAAAAGCAGTCAAGTTGGTGCTTAAGGTTATGTACCAAGCTTTCCGCTTCCATAATATTATCCATTTCTTGTTTCCAGTAACATCTGTTCTTATTAAGACTTCAGTGACACATTAAACACATGCCCCTTAACACATGTTTTTCACAATCCAAATTTCCCTCCAGGTATGAATATCCTAGCGTTTAGCTGGTGGCTCAATAAAGGACTATTCAGAATTGGAAATTTTTTTAACTCATCAGGCCCCATCTCAATTGCTTATTGCACTAGCAAATTGGAGATGCCCCAATTGGAAAAGTTCAGATATTCTCAACTATTACATTTCCTCCATTCCATTTGGCCCAATAAACCCGACCCCCCGGTAGTCTCACTGTATGAGTCTTGGTGTGCTGACGTCACGGACCAGAGGGGCGGGATATCTGTCATATATTCCTCCCTGGCCTCAACACTATCTAAACCTCCCTATGCCCTCTCCTGGTAAAAAGACCTAGGCATATCATGGGACCGGGATAAATGGTTCTCCTGCTTTCAACGCTCCTTTAAAGGCATTCTTAATGTTTCCCTGATTGAAGCAAGCCTTAAAATAATTATCCGCTGGTACAGGGTTCCAGCTGTCTTGGCCAAGATTTATCCTGACGCGTCTCCGCTGTGTTTTCGTGGCTGTGGTCACGTAGGCTCACTACTCCACATATGGTGGTCTTGCCCACGCATAAGGGGCCTCTGGAACAAGGTCTTTGCGCTTATTCGCAAGTTACTATCTGTTCAGGTTCCCCAATCTCCAGAGGTAGCTCTACTTAATCTTAAAGTGGACAGGGTGGATACATTTTCCCAGGCCCTAATTTTCTTTATCTTACTGGGCACTAAAATCACCATAGCGGCTCATTGGAAAAAAGCCTCGGTCCCATTTGCTGCGGTAAGACGCAAAATCTCTTGGATAATGGCACAAGAGAAACTTGTTGGTATCATCCAGGATAAATCTCGCACATTTGAGAATATCTGGGAACCCTGGGCCACATTCCATAACATATCCCTTATCCCGGGACTATAAACTCACTTTACAGGACCCCCGCCGGATGACCTCACTCTTCTCCCCATTCATCTTCCCTCTACCTCTCCCTTCTCCTCCCTTCTCTCCTCCTCTCTTCTATCTTACTTCTCACCTCCATTTCCCCCCGCACGCAGCAACCTTATGCAAAAATCGACTGATCCTGGATCTCTCTTCGTTTTGTTTCATCCGTATATTGGTTTTTCAGTTTACATATTGGGAGCAAGCTCCTGCACAGTAGGAGCGATTTCATTGACACCGCTATTAGGTGCTGATGGAGCCAGGGATCCCCATACTTTCCAGGCCCTCAGAGGTCTATGATTCTTTCACAGTTAAATCTACACTGAAGGTTACATGTCATTTTTGCTTTATGGTTTTGTAAGTCTTTGGACCGCTAAGTCTGGGGTCCTCAAATGGTACCCTTCATATTAAAATACAGGGCTGACGTCTGGGAGGTGGGGGGTGGGGGGGTATCCCCTGCCGCAGCCAGATCCCTTACGGGGCGGTGGGGGGTGCCCCTGTTCGCCCTCTCCTCCACATATAATAGGGAGTAGGTGAGTGATACTCCCTGTCATCCCTCTGGCCCGCTCGTTATGAAGTTTCGTATACCCTAGATTGTCGTCCAAGAGACTGTTACCTGAAACCTGGATTAGTTTTATGATCCCTCTTGGGGGATTTATTTTTATTTTTTTTTGTTTTTCCCTCCCTTTGGTTCCATTGTTTTAAGCTTTAGTTTTCTGTTGGTGCACCAGGATGTTCTGATTCTTGGGAAGGATCTGTTTAGTACCTAATGACCTGTTGTGATTTACACACCCAGGCTTCAATTATCCTGCTGTCATATGTACTTCTTGTCTGTATACTTATGCGTTTCTCAACAGTGTTTTGTATACTGTAACAGGTTTACCTTTTTCAAAACTAATAAAAAGTATTGAAAGTAAAGTAATTCCAAAACTAAAATGTTTTCTAACTTAATGTACTTCCTGCAATAAAGTAAAAACCAGCTGTACTCGTCTGCAGTTCTTCTCCCCTGTTTTTCTCACAGGATGTTTGTGCAGCAGCGGGAGCTATTGGCTTCTGCTGCTGTCAATCACACCCTGTGAGCAGGAATGGGGCCAAGCCAGGATGGGGCTGAGCCAGGCTGTGTGTCTATAAACACACACAGCCTGGCTCGGGAGCAAATCTGCACATCAGCCACAAACCTCTTGTTATGGGGGTAGATACAGAAGAGGAGGAGCCTAGAGTACTGTCTATAGACACACACAGCCCGATTTGGGAGAGAATCTGCACATCTGCCACAAACCTCTAGCTATGGGGGCAGACAAAGAAAAAGGAGCCAAGAGTGCTATCTATAGACACACACAGCCCGGCTCGGGAGCGAATCCACACATCAGCCACAAACCTCTAGCTATGGGGGCAGACAAAGAAGAGGATGAGCCAAGATTGCTGTCTATAGACACACACAGCCCGGCTCGGGAGCGAATCCGCACATCAGCCACAAACCTCTAGCTATGGGGGCAGACACAGAAGAGGATGAGCCAAGAGTGCTGTCTATAGCTATAGACACACACAGCCTGGTTTGGGGGTGAATCTGCACATCAGCCACAAACCTCTAGCTATGGGGCAGAAACAGAAGAGGAGGAGCCAAGATTGCTGTCTATAGACACACACAGCCCGGCTCGGGAGCGAATCCGCACATCAGCCACAAACCTCTGGCTATGGGGGCAGACACAGAAGAGGAGAAGCCAAGAGTGCTCTCTATAGCTATAGACACACACAGCCTGGTTTGGGAGCGAATCTGCACATCTGCCACAAACCTTGTTATGGGGGTAGACACAGAAGAGGAGGAGCCAAGAGTGCTGTCTATAGACACACACTGCTCAGGAGTGAATCCGTACATCTGCCACAAACTCCTTGTTGTGGGGTGGGGGGGCAGATACAGACGAGGAGGATGCAGGAGGAGGACAATACGTCTACCAGGCAAGTCACAAGTGAAATACTACGGTTGAGTAGAAAAGTAGCTTTAACTTGAAAAACAGTACAGTACAAAAATAGCAGCAAAATTAACCTTAGTTAAAATAGAAATAGCATTGTCTATAGTAGGGATTCACAGCTGCGCACACACCCATACACAAAACCAATCACTCTGCAATTTGAGTATTCAGTTAAGTGGAATCCAGAGGTAGAAGTTGCACAGTTCCACAGCTGAGGTAGTCGTGTAAGGGCTATAATTGGCCACTAAAAACAAACGTAATATATAACTGGTCCAGTGTTCGATCAGTAGCATTAGAGGTGAGACAGAGGAGTTGATTTACTAAAGGCAAATAGAGTGCAGTTGCTCCAGGACTTAGTAAATGAGGTAAAGCTTTACTTTGCAAAGAATACCCAATCACGTGCATGGAAAATAAAAAAAAAAAGCATTTTTGCTTGCACATGATTGGATGATGGAAGTTAGCAGAGCTTCTGCTCGTTTACTAAGCTTTGGAGCAACTGACCTTTGCAAAGTGCACAGTCTCTTTGCCTTTAGTAAATTAACCCCAGTGTGTCAGATGAAAGCAGTAAAAGGAGTACCTAGAGGGGCCCTCCTTGGAGAAGAGGAGGAGCCAAAAATTCTGTCCATAGACACACACAGCCCGGCTCGGGAGCGTATCCGCACATCTGCCACAAACCTCTTGCTATGGGGGCAGACACAGAAGAGGAGGAGCCAAGAGTGCCAGTGGGGGACCCCAGAAGAGGAGGTTCAGGGCCGCTCTGTGGAATATCGTTGCACAGAGCAGGTGAGTGCATCATGTTTGTTATTTTAATTCTCTGAATGGTACCTGTGCCAAGAGGGCGACCTACTGTGTTCAGAATGCAGCAGGCCAGGAACCAAAAGCTAGTGGAGATTACGGGAGTGTCTACTTCAGGGATTTCCAGTTTCCAGGGGCATCAACCAGGTATGGTATACACCTAGTTGCAATGGTCCAAGCTGGATTAATGTACCTATGTGTAAAATATCCATAACTGCCTTGTTTATATGGGTGCAGTCCTATTGATCCTGAATTCGCTAACTAGTGAGTCTTCCAGAATGATTCTCTTTTCTGGGATAAGTATGTTTGATGAAAGTTTTTAGATTTTACTGTCTCTATGCTTGTTCCAGATATGTGAATCATTAGGTAGTAAAGGCAGGATCTAAAGAATGCTACCAGAATCTGCACCTTTAGAAACAATATTTCTATTCTTTCTATTTTTGCCAATATACTGGCAGCTCACAGTGTAAGTATTTATGTCAGGGATAGTAGTTTGTTTGGATGTATTAGAATTTCATTGACTGCAGAGTTCAGTATAACACTAGCAGTACTTCCCGCAATTCAAAATTGTTTAAATGGCTTTGGCAATAGGTTTAAAAAATAAAATCACATTCCCCAGTGCAGACTTCAGACTCCTAAAATAAAAGTTATACTTTATTCCTCACGCAGGAGGATGTGACTCACGTCTGCATTATGTCATGGTGCGGACATCCTGCCTTGTCTATAGGGTTATGTCACGAAGTCACGGTGACCTTGGTAAAATTACATTTTCAGAGAGGCCATGAGTCTGAAGGTTTTAATTATGTTAGGGAGTTTGTCTTTTTAACAAAGACACAGCCAAACATGAATTACATGTGTCTGGCACACCCTTACATGAAAGAAAAAAACACAAATAATTATTTTACAATATGACTGTATATTTTTTTTTTACCAAAATTCAGATTCTACTAGTATGTATAAAGGCTTATTAGCAATATTGCTGTCTTAAACAGATACCACACATTGAATCCACCCAATTTATATGTCTTCTGGGGACTCAATAGAAAAAGACGTAAAGCGGAAATAAACCTAACAATTTAAAGCAGTATTAAACTTAAAGTGGTTGTAAACCCTTACAGACCACTTTGACCTACAGGTAAGCCTAGATTAAGGCTTACCTGTAGGTGCAAAAAATATCTCCTTCACCTACACGGTTAAGGAGATATTTGCAAGAAAGAGGGCACCGATGTCTACGGCGCAGGCGCACTGAGTGTGCCATTAGTGAAGGCGATCATGCTATCACTGTCGGCTCCCGCGTGCATGCAAAGCCCCCGCAGGAGGCGAATGAGGACAGCTGTGGGGGCTTCGATCTCAGGTAAGTAATTCATAATGAGCTAGTATACTATGCATACTAGCTCATTATGCCTTTGTCTTGCAGGGTCTTATTTTAATTTTTTTCTTGAGGAGGGTTTACTTCCTCTTTAAGATCAAACATTTATTATATTGCAGCTTACCAATTCTTGTGATGGCTGCATTATTTTTTTTTTTTTTTTTTTAGGCTTTCTTTCTTCTATTGTCATCTGGTTGTTTTTTAACCACCTCGCGCCCGCCGTACGGGTATATACGGCCGCAAGGTGGTTGTCAAATGCCGGGAGGCCGTTATTATACGGCCTCCTCTAATTTGGCCACTGGGGGGCGCGCAAGCGCCGCCGGCGGCGCGCGCACGTGCCTGGCGCGTCACTGCAATGCCGATGCGCGTGCCTGGCGGCCGCGATGTCCGCCATGCACCCGCGATCGGCAGTTACAGAGGCAGGACGTGGATCTCTGTGTGTAAACACAGAGATCCACGTCCTGTCAGGGAGAGAGGAGACTGATGCTGTGTCCCTTGTACATAGGGACACAGATCGGTCTCCTCCCCCAGTCACTCCCCCCACAGTAACAATCACTCCAGGGAACACATTTAACCCCTTCCTCTCCCCTTAGTGTTAACCCCTTCCCTGCCAGTCACATTTATACAGTAATCAGTGCATATTTATAGCACTGTTCGCTGTATAAATGTGAATGGTCCCAAAATAGTGTCAAAAGTGTCCGATGTGTCCGCCATAATGTCGCAGTCACAAAAAAAAAATCACTGATCGCCGCCATTAGTAATAAAAAAAAAATGATAAAAATGCCATAAAACTACCCCCTATTTTGTAAACGCTATAAATTTTGCGCAAACCAATCAATAAACGCCGATTGCGATTTTTTTTTACCAAAAATATGTAGAAGAATACGTATCGGCCTAAACTGAGGAAAAAAATATAAAAAATATTGGGATATTTATTATAGCAAAAATCAAAAAATATTGCATTTTTTTCAAAATTGTCGCTCTATTTTTGTTTATAGCGCAAAATATAAAAACCGCCGAGGTGATCAAATACCACCAAAAGAAAGCTCTATTTGTGCGAAAAAAAGGACGTCAATTTTGTTTGGGAGCCACGTTGCACGACCGCGCAATTGTCATTCAAAGCGTGACAGTGCTGAAAGCTGAAATTTCGCCTGGGCAGGAAGGGGGTATATGTGCCCAGTAAGGAAGTGGTTAAAAGAACAAGCTCTCCAGCAGAATGTATCTGTTTACACTTTACAGGGATTGGACAAACCATTTAACACTGCTTGCTTACAATGATCAGCTTTTATTTATTTATGCACAACCTTTATCCAAAAAAGGAAAAAAACTGTTTGCTGTAACTGATTGTAACCACTTGCCGACCGCTAGGGTGACCACGTGTCCCGGATTGCCCGGGACAGTCCCGCATTTTGCAGGTCTGTCCCGGGCACCTTCATTCCAGGACAGTACAGTGTCCCGGAATGAAACTGACACAGACACCCCCCTGGGCCAATCTGATGCCCCCAAAAAAGGCCACCACATCACCGCTTTACTCACTGACAGTACTTGTTCTTGCCGGGAATGCCTGGAGGAGCACAATCCCGCCCTCTGCTTGTGATTGGAGAAATCATAAATCCCGCCTCTTGTGTCCAATCACTGTGCTGTGATTCGTTACAGCACAAGCTGATTTTTGGGAAGGGGGGGTGTCCCTGAATGGTAGTTTGGAAATGTGGTCACCCTACCGACCGCCCCATAGCAGATTTACTGCTACAGGGCGGTCATGCTGCCGCAGAATCACGTATATATACGCGATTCTGCACTTCCTGGTATCGGGCGCGAGTGCGTGTCGGCAGTGGCTCACTCCTGCTGGGAGCTAATCAGCAGGTCCCACTGACCCCATGTTCGCCGGTGATCTGCCAAGCTGGTTCCGCCTATCTGTATGGTTCCAAGCTTGACTGCGCAGGCGCAAGCCGAGGCAACGGAAATCGCTGAGCTTAAACAGCTGTTCGGCAGCGCCTGCGCAGTCAAGGGGGGAAGCATATCGATAGGACGCGCTCACCCCCGCTGCTTCATTACACACGCCGCTTTCCTCTTCATACAGCAAGGGGCGGCTGAGATGTGATAATGAGCAGTGCAATTTCTTTGTTTATACACAACGCTCTATCCAGCAAGGGGCTGGATAGAGTGTCGTGTATAAACAAAGAAATCGCATTGCACAATATGACATCTGAGCCGCCCCTTGCTGTATGAAGAGGAAAGCGGCGGCGTGTGTAATGAAGCAGGGGGGGGGGGGGGGGCGAGCGCGTCCACAGTTGCCGAGCCTATGGTTCCTATCGCTCTGGTTCCCTCTACTGCGCAGGCGCAAGGCAAGCCGATGGAAATCTCAGAGCTTCAACAGCTGTTCGGCTGCACCTGCGCAGTTGAGCGTGGAACCATACAGATAGTGGAACCAGAAGGACAAGTCACCGGCACCCGCTGATCGTCCGGTACACTGTCAGAATGGCAGTCTGCCTATGTAAACAAGGCAGATTGCCATTATGTCAGCACAGAAAGCATGGATCCTGTGTTCCTGTAAAGCAGAAACACCGATCCATGCCTTCCATTAGTAAAAGCACCTCCCCCACTGCACTGTAACATTAGCTAGGCACATAGTTAACGATTTGATTGCCTCTGATGTTAACCCCTTCCCTGCTGGTGTCATTAGTACAGTGGCAGTGCATACTTTTAGCACTGATCACTGTAATAATGTCACTGGTCCCCAAAAAAAGTGTCAAAAGTGTCAGTTAGTGTCCAATTTGTCCACCGCAATATTGCAGTCCCACTATAAGTCGCAGATCGCCGACTTATAGTGAAAACAAAAAAAATCCCATATTTGTAGGCGCTATAACTTTTGAACAAACCTTATTGGGATTTGATGAAGAAATTCAATTTTTTTATTTTTTTTTCATTGGATATGTTTTATAGCAAAAAGTTAAAAAAAAAAAAATGTTTCCAAAATTGTCAGTTGTTCTTTGTTTATAGCGCAAAAAAATTAAAACGCAGAGGTGATCAAATTCCACCATAAGAAATATCTATTTGTGGGGGAAAAAAGGACATCAATTTAATTTGGGTCCACCGTCGCACGACCACGCAATTGTCAGTTAAAGTAATGCACAAAATATGGTCTGGTCAGGAAGGGGGGTAAATCTTCTGGAGGTCAAGTGGATAAAGTGTGAGCTTGAGCTTGGCTTTAATTTGTTAGTGTATCTAAATATGCTAGTACATTCAACACTCCCCTCAGACTGACAATGCTGCTGTTCAAAGGTGTCCCTGTGCTCCTTTCATCCAAAGTGGGGGCACTCTAATACAGGAGATGTGTTACTGTCTAGATAACCAGGTGAAAACAGAGGTGGGAAAGTCTAAAATGTTAAAGAAAAATAGGATTTTTATAACAGCTTACCTGTAAAATCCTTTTCTTGGAGTACATCACGGGACACAGAGCGACATAGTCATTACTATGTGGGTTATATAGATACCTTCAGGTGATGGCACTGGCAACTTCCAAAACCGGAAGTACCCTCCCCTATATAAGCCCCTCCCATCCGGGAGTACCTCAGTTTTGTAGCAAAGCAATAAGTGTCCCCAAAAGAGGGGTGGGAGCTCTGTGTCCCGTGATGTACTCCAAGAAAAGGATTTTACAGGTAAGCTGTTATAAAAATCCTATTTTCTTTCTCGTACATCACGGGACACAGAGCGGCATAGTCATTACTATGTGGGACGTCCCAAAGCAATGCCAAATGAGGGGGGGATACACCATACATAAGCTGAGCGCTATCAGACATGAGGATCTTTTGCGGCCTGCAACACACTGCGCCCAAAGGCGACATCCTCCTGACTTCTAACGTCTACCTGGTAGAACCTAGTAAACGTGTGTACTGAAGACCATGTTGCGGCCTTACAGATTTGAGCCAGGGAGGCCTGGTGATGCACTGCCCATGAAGTTCCAACTGCTCTCGTGGAGTGCGCCCTAACTTTGAACGGAGGCGGTCTCCTTCTCAAGCCATAGGCTTGTATTATGACCTGACGAATCCACTTGGCTAAAGTAGATTTTGACGCTGCCTGACCCTTTCTGGGGCTTTCCGGCAGAATAAACAAAGTATCCGTTCTGCGAATCTGAGCAGTGGCTTTTAGATAAGCTTTAACTGCTCTTACTACATCCAAAGAATGTAATAACTTTTCCTCTACCGAGCTTGGTTTGGGGAAAAAAGAAGGAAGAACCACATCTTGGTTCAAATGAAACCTCGATACCACCTTAGGAAGAAAGGCTGGATGAGGACGTAACACTACTCTGTCCTTATGGATAACCAGATATGGCTCTTTACAGGACATAGCAGCTAATTCCGACACTCTTTTAGCCGAACAAATGGCTACTAGAAAAATCAATTTCCTGGTGAGAAGAACCAAGGAAATGTGCTGTAATGGTTCAAATGGTTGCTTCTGTAGAACCGACAGAACCAGGTTTAAGTCCCATGGACATATGGGAATATTAACCGGAGGACTAATACGCATCACTCCTTGTATAAAAGCTTTGACTAATGAATGCAAAGCCAAGGGCCTTTGAAAAAATATTGACAAGGCCGAAATCTGACCCTTGATAGTACTCAAGGCAAGCTTCCTATCTACAGCCCACTGTAGGAAGTCCAGAATCCTACCTATTACGTACTTACGTGGATGCCATTTCTTGGCCTCACACCAGGCGATGTACGCCTTCCAGATTCTATAGTAGATCTGCCTGGATACCGGCTTCCTGGCATTGATCATGGTAGCTACCACAGGATTAGAGAGACCTCTCTTTTTTAGAATGTGGGCTTCAATAGCCAGGCCGTCAAACCTAGGGCTGGTAAGGAAGGGTGGTATATCGGTCCTTGCGAAAGCAGGTCCGGACGATGTGGGAGAGTCCAAGGACTCCCTACTGACATTTTTACAATCTCCGCGTACCATGCTCTTCGGGGCCACGCTGGAGCCACCAGAATCACTGGTTTCTTTTCTACCCTGATTCTGCGGAGTAATCGAGGTAACAATTGTGGCGGTGGAAATGCATATATCAGCTTGAACTGATCCCAAGGGAACACTAGGGCATCCGAGCCGCAAGCTAGGGGATCCCTTGGCCGAGAGACAAACCTGTCCACCTTTGCGTTGAATCTGGATGCTAGAAGATCTACATCCGGTGTTCCCCACCGCTGACATATTGTCCAGAAAACCTTGGGGTGAAGGGACCATTCCCCTGGGCATAATTGCTGGCGACTTAGAAAGTCCGCCTTCCAATTCTCCACTCCTGGAATGAATACCGCGGATATGGCTGGGACATATCTTTCTGCCCATTTCAGGATGTAATTTACTTCCCTCTGGGCTGCACGACTCCTGGTGCCACCCTGATGATTGATATATGCCACTGCTGTGGCATTGTCTGATTGAATTCTGACAGGGGACCCTTGGAGTTTGGATGTCCATGCTACTAGGGCATACCGGGCTGCTCGTATCTCTAAGAGATTGATGGGCAGGGCCTTTTCTGCATCCGACCATCTGCCCTGGAGAGACCATTGCTCCAGTACTGCTCCCCAGCCTATAAGGCTGGCATCTGTAGTGACCACCTTCCAAGTAGTGATGAGCCGAACACCCCCGGGTTCGGTTCGCACCAGAACCCGCGAACGGACCGAAAGTTCGCACGAACATTAGAACCCTATTAAATACAATGGATGCGAACGTTCGGATTCTAAAGTGCTAATTATAACGACTATTATCCATGTTATTGTCCGAAACAGAGTTTGGGAACCCGGCTTCTGCACCAGGGGACATGTATCAATGCAAAAAGAAGTTTTAAAAACGGACGTTTTCCGGGAGCAGTCATTTTAATGATGCATAAAGTGAAAAAAAAAAGCCAAATATTCCTTTAAATATTGTACCTGGGGGGTGTCTAAAGTATGCCTGTGAAGTGCCACGTGTTTCCCGTGTTTAGAACTGTCCCTGCACAAAATAAAATTTCTAAAGGGAAAAAAGCCATTTAAAACTGCTTGTGGCTTTAATGCAATGTCTGGTCCCGGTAATATGCATGAAAATCTTTAGGAAAAATGGCATAGCTACCCCATCAACCCCCCCCCCCCCCTACCCCAGCCCATTACCAGCCCCTTTGGGTCTTGTATGGATATTAAGGGGAACCCCGCACACAAAATAAAAAAGGACCTATATACTCTGAACAGCCGTATACAGGCGGTGCATACAAGACAGGGACTGTAGGTTTGTTCTTATGTAGAATCTGTTTGTAATTTTGAACAGCTGCATTGTTTAAGTGGAGCTCCATGCCAAATTCCTTTTTTTTAGCTTTTTGTAAAACATAGGGAACGGTTATCACCCCTGTCACATTTTTTTTGCTGTCTGAGCCCCTGTTCAGAACATTTCACCTCACTTTGCGTCCCAATGACAACTGTTTTTGAAATGTGGTGTTTTTATTGAAACAAGGATTGGTGATAAAGCATCAGTAGAGAGGAGACACCTTTCTCCCATATTAATTCTTACAGGAGAGAATTTTCCTTCCAAGGGGTAGATTTCCTCTCACTTCCTGTTGTCTTCTTCCGTTTGCAAGTAGTAGTAGTTTGTAAGTTGGATGTTTGAAAGTAGGGACCTTCCGTATATACTCTGCAGAAATTGGCCCCTTAGGTGTTGGTGTTGGCACAACACTGAAAGCACTCACAGTTATTCTTGGTGGGTGCTGGAACGCCCTGCTGTCAACTATAATATCAGGAATTGTAATAACATATAATTGTTGATCAGTGGTAGTAAAAATTGGGCCTTTGATGGTGGTGCTGGTGCCACAACACTGTAAGGCCTGACAGTTACTCTTGGTGGGCGCAGCAATGGTCCCTGCTGTGAATTATTAGATCAATAATTATAATTGCATGCCCCTGTTGAACAGGGGCTGAAAAATTGGGCCTTTGGTGGTGGTGGTGGTGGTGATGGTGGTGCTGGTGCCACAACACTGTAAGGCCTGACAGTTACTCTTGGTGGGCGCAGCAATGGGCCCTGCTGTGAATTATTAGATCATTAATTATAATTGCATGCCCCTGTTGAACAGGGGCTTAAAAATTGGGCCTTTGGTGGTGGTGGTGGTGGTGATGGTGGTGCTGGTGCCACAACACTGTAAGGCCTGACAGTTACTCTTGGTGGGCGCAGCAATGCTCCCTGCTGTGAATTATTCGATCAATAATTATAATTGCATGCTCCTGTTGAACAGGGGCTGAAAAATTGGGCCTTTGGTGGTGGTGGTGGTGGTGATGGTGGTGCTGGTGCCACAACACTGTAAGGCCTGACAGTTACTCTTGGTGGGCGCAGCAATGGGCCCTGCTGTGAATTATTAGATCAATAAGTATAATTGCATGCCCCTGTTGAACAGGGGCTGAAAAATTGGGCCTTAGGCACTGGTGGCACAACACTGCAACCCCTCACAGATACTGTACTTGGAGCACAGCAATGAGGCCTGTTGCAAAGTATTGCATCAAAAATTTTAATTACACGCCCCTGTTAAACAGGTGCTGAAAAATTGGGCCTTAGCCACTGGTGGCGTCACCCATAAACCAAAATGATCTTCCAAGCTATCATCGTTAATCGTATCATTGAGGAGGAGGAGGAGGATAGCCAGTCAACATAACAGCACAGGCACTCAGCATCAGCATCAGTCTTGAAGGGATGTGACATTTTAAAATCAATTAGTCTGTTATATCAGCATCTGGTGTGTGGTAGCTGGTGGTGATCCAAGACTGGTTCATCTTGATGAAAGTCAGTCGATCAACCGAGTCGGTGGACAGGCGCACCCTGTGATCCGTGACAAATCCTCCAGCAGCACTGAATGTGCGTTCTGAAAGAACGCTGGATGCAGGACAGGCCAGTAGCTCAATTGCATACTGTGCAAGCTCTGGCCAGTGATCCATCCTCAAGACCCAGTAAGCCAGAGGATTTTCGGTGGGGAAGGTGTCCAAGTCTGACCTTGCCCCTAGGTATTCCTGCACCATGTATATCAGACGCTGGCGATGGTTGCTGGAACCGATCATACTTTGGGGCTGCGGACTAAAGAATTGTCTGAACGCATCGGTCAGACGGCCACCTTCCCCACCGCTCCTTCTTTGACTGACCGAAGCCTCAGCAACTCGTTGTCCAGGACCAGGAGTTTGTAACCTCCCAGTCTCGGGGAACGCGTTGCACAGACCTTTCTGCAAGGCCTCCCGGAGTTGTCTCATCCTCTGCTCCCTCTGCGACGGTACGATAAGGTCCGCAACCTTACCCTTGTACCGTGGATCAAGGAGAGTGGCCAGCCAGTAATGGTCCCTCTCCTTGATCCGAAGAATACGAGGATCCTTCCGCAGACTTTGCAGGATCAGGGAGGCCATGCAGCATAGGTTAGCTGAGGCATTCAGTCCGGAGTCCTCTGGGTCACTAAGGACGACATGATCCGCAGCCACCGCCTCCCAGCCACGTACAAGTCCACTGGTTTCTTGGGACTGTAAATCATCCCTAAAAGACTGCTACTGATGATGCTGAGTGCCAGCTTCCACCTCCAGCTGACACAATCCTCCTCCTCCTCCTCCTCCTCTTCCTGTGCGATGGGTGGGACAGAAGGAACACTGTCTGGGTAAAGGGGGCCTTGAGAGGCAAGGAAGTCCTCCTCTTCCTGCCTCTGTTCTGCCTCAAGTGCCCTGTCCATTATTCCACGCAGCGTGTGCTCCAACAGGTGGACAAGAGGTACAGTGTCACTGATGCATGCACTGTCACTGCTCACCATCCTCGTGGCCTCCTCAAATGGTGCCAGGATAGTGCATGCATCCCTGATCATGCCCCACTGGCGTGGTGAAAAAAACCCGAGCTCCCCTGACCCTGTCCTGGTGCCGTAGTCGCACAGGTACTCATTGATGGCCCTCTGCTGCGTGTGCAGCCGCTGCAGCATGGCCAACGTTGAGTTCCACCTGGTGGGGATGTCACATATAAGGCGGTTCTTGGGCAGGTTCAACTCCTTTTGAAGCTCAGCCAGGCGAGCACTGGCATTATAAGATCTGCGGAAATGCACACAGACTTTCCTGGCCTGCCTCAGGACATCCTGTAAGCTTGGGTACCTGCCCAAGAACCGCTGCACCACCAGGTTAAGGACGTGAGCCATACAGGGCACATGGGTCAGTTGTCCCTGTCGGAGGGCGGAGAGGAGGTTGGTGCCATTGTCGCAAACCACCATTCCTGGCTTAAGCTGGCGTGGCGTCAACCACCTCTCGGCCTGCCCCTGCAGAGCAGACAGGACCTCTGCCCCAGTGTGGCTCCTGTCCCCCAAACACACCAGCGCAAGCACCGCATGGCATCTTTTTGCCTGCGTACTTGCGTAGCCCCTTGAACGCCTACGGAGCACCGCTGGTTCCGAGGACAAACCACAGGAAGAGGCCATGGAGGAAGAAGAAGAGGAGGGGGTGGAGGAGAGAGGTGTGTCACAACCAGTAGTAGCATTTTGGAGGCGTGGCGGTGGAACAACACTACTGCACCTTGTCCTGCATCCTTCCCAGCTGCCAAAAGAGTGACCCAATGGGCCGTGAAAGAAAGGTAACGTCCCTGTCCATGCCTGCTGGACCATGAGTCAGCAGTAATATGCACCTTACCGCTGACCGCCCTGTCCAGCGAGGCCAAGACATTGCCTTCCACATGCCTGTAGAGAGCCGGAATCGCCTTCCGTGCGAAAAAGTGGCGTTTGGGAACCTGCCACTGAGGAACCGCACATTGCACAAACTCACGGAAGGGGGCCGAGTCTACCAACTGAAAAGGCAGCAGTTGAAGCGCTAGCAATTTAGCCAAGCTAGCATTCAACCGCTGGGCATGTGGATGGCTGGGAGTGAACTTCTTTCGACGGTCCAGCAGCTGGGGCAGGGAAATTTGCCTGCTAGAATCGGACGTTGGTGTACTGCTAGCAGAGTGCCCGCAAGTACTTGCCTGTGACACACCTAATTCTACACCTTCATTCCTCTCAGAGCAGGTTTCAGAGAGGAGTGAAGGTATAGTGGGGTTGGAGATCCCAGCTGATGCGGTGCAAGAAGAGGTCAGCTTTGTTCTTTGGTGTGGGTCTTTAAGGTAGGCTTGCCAACGAGCTGCATGGCAGGTCAACATATGTCTGATCAAGCATGTGGTGCCCAAGCGGCTGATGTTTTGGCCACGCGATATACGCTTGAGACATATGTTGCAAACAGCAGCTGTGCGATCTGATGCACTCGCCTCAAAAAGGCCCACACCAAAGAACTTTTTGAATGACGGGCAGAGGCAGCGCCCTGCACAGGCGGAGCTCTGCGGTGTGATTCCGTCGGTGTGCTGCCCATACGCTGGCCACTCAAGGGCATCCTGCCTCGTTGGAGATGTGCCTCCTCCTCATCCTCCTCCTCCTCCTCCTCTCTCCTATTAGGCACCCACGTGGAGTCAGTGACCTCATCATCCCCTCCCTCCTCATCACTGGAGCCAATCTGGCAGTATGCTGCAGCTGCTGGAGCATGACTGCCAGATTGGTGTCCTTCTTGAGCATCCCCTCTCTCTGCTCTCACGCTGCTGCCTTCCTCTAGCTGGGTATCATCATCAGATCCTTCCAAACGCTGGGCATCCTCCTGGAGCATGTACCCAACACTGTGCTCAAACAGTTCGGGGGACTCCTCAGGAGGAGGACATGGTGGGTCTAGGGAAGGATTGACTAATGAAGATAATGATACCAGAGAAGAGGACGCTTTGGCAGCTGCTTTGCCAGTACCCTGAGCCTGGGTGAGAGAGGATGAGGAGGATGAGGTGGGCTTGGTCATCCACTCTACCAAGTCTTCGGCATGATGTGGCTCAACATGTCCAGCTGCCGAAAACAAGGACAAGCGTGTCCCATGGCCATGTGCTGATGACAATGCACCGCGTCCACGACCAGCACTGTTGCCCCCAGACACAGAGCCTGCTTGCCCTCTTTTTTTGCCTCCTGACTGTCTGCCTCTCCTTGGTTGCCTTCCAGACATTTTAATGGATGGCCTGCAGGGAGATGGGAAAAAGAGCAATAAGGGCTACCTTCAGGTGTATACTGTGCAGGAGGCTTAGCAACAATGACACTGACACTGTCCCCTGCCTATCCTTCTCTGTCCCTAAACACAAGGATTGAAAATATGGTTCAGCAAAATTGGTTTAGAACAGAATAGCACACTGTCAGTTTCACTCACTGTACCTCTCTGTCCCTCAACTCAAGGATTGAAAATATGGTTCAGCAAAATAGTTTTAGAACAGAATAGCACACTGACACTTTCCCTCACTGTCCTACTCTGTCCCTCCCTACAAACAAGATTTAGCACAGAATAGCACACTGATAATTTCTACGAGTGTCCTTCTCTGTCCCTAAACTCAAGGATTGAAAATATGGAACAGCAAAATTGGTTTAGAACAGAATAGCACACTGTCAGTTTCACTCACTGTACCTCTCTGTCCCTCAACTCAAGGATTGAAAATATGGTTCAGCAAAATAGTTTTAGAACAGAATAGCACACTGACACTTTCTCTCACTGTCCTACTCTGTCCCTCCCTACAAACAAGATTTAGCACAGAATAGCACACTGATAATTTCTACGAGTGTCCTTCTCTGTCCCTAAACTCAAGGATTGAAAATATGGAACAGCAAAATTGGTTTAGAACAGAATAGCACACTGTCAGTTTCACTCACTGTACCTCTCTGTCCCTCAACTCAAGGATTGAAAATATGGTTCAGCAAAATAGTTTTAGAACAGAATAGCACACTGACACTTTCCCTCACTGTCCTACTCTGCCTCTTCCTACAAACAAGATTTAGCACAGAATAGCACACTGATAATTTCTACGAGTGTCCTTCTCTGTCCCTAAACTCAAGGATTGAAAATATGGAACAGCAAAATTGGTTTAGAACAGAATAGCACACTGTCAGTTTCACTCACTGTACCTCTCTGTCCCTCAACTCAAGGATTGAAAATATGGTTCAGCAAAATAGTTTTAGAACAGAATAGCACACTGACACTTTCTCTCACTGTCCTACTCTGTCCCTCCCTACAAACAAGATTTAGCACAGAATAGCACACTGATAATTTCTACGAGTGTCCTTCTCTGTCCCTAAACTCAAGGATTGAAAATATGGAACAGCAAAATTGGTTTAGAATAGAATAGCACACTGTCAGTTTCACTCACTGTACCTCTCTGTCCCTCAACTCAAGGATTGAAAATATGGTTCAGCAAAATAGTTTTAGAACAGAATAGCACACTGACACTTTCCCTCACTGTACCTCTCTGTCCCTAAACTCAAGGATTGAAAATATGGTTCAGCAAGATTGGTTTAGAACAGGATAGCACACTGACACTTTCCCTCACTGTACCTCTCTGTCCCTACAAACAAGGATTAGCACAGAATAGCACACTGACACTTTCCCTCACTGTACCTCTCTGTCCCTACAAACAAGGATTAGCACAGAGATGGAACACACTGACACTTTCCCTCACTGTCCCTCTCTGTCCCTACAAACAAGGATTAGCACAGAATAGCACACTGACACTTTCCCTCACTGTACCTCTCTGTCCCTACAAACAAGGATTAGCACAGAGATGGAACACACTGACACTTTCCCTCACTGTCCCTCTCTGTCCCTACAAACAAGGATTAGCACAGAATAGCACACTGACACTTTCCCTCACTGTACCTCTCTGTCCCTACAAACAAGGATTAGCACAGAGATGGAGCACACTGACACTTTCCCTCACTGTACCTCTCTGTCCCTACAAACAAGGATTAGCACAAAATAGCACACTGACACTTTCCCTCACTGTACCTCTCTGTCCCTACAAACAAGGATTAGCACAGAATAGCACACTGTCACTGACACTCTCCCTACCTATCCTTATTTGTCCCTAAACACAAGGAATCCAGGATTAGTAAAGGAAAAATAATGACACTGTCCCTGCCTATGCTTCTCTTTCCCTGCTCCGGAACACACTACACAAGGCCGCCGCGCTGGCGGCCTTTTATAGTGTGGGGCGTGTACTAAACCCCCTCAGCAATAATTGGCCACAGGCATCCTGCCTGTGGCCAATCATTGCTCTCCTCGCTGCCGGCGCTGTGATTGACCAAGCATGCGGGGTCACAGTGCATGCTTGGCCAATCACAGCGCCTGGATGACACTGCGATGGCGTAGTGCATTGTGGGCCGTTCGCGTCACTCGAATTTGGCGCGAACGGCCCAAATCGTTCGATCTTCGTCGAACGATCGAACAGCCAATGTTCGAGTCGAACGTATGTTCGACTCGAACACGAAGCTCATCCCTACTTCCAAGAAATCGGACTGAAGGATTTCCCTTTTTCCAGATTCTGGAGAACCAACCACCAACGGAGGCTCTTGCGAACGGAAGGGGACAAGGACATTGGTAAGTCTAGGGCCTGAACTTTCTTGTTCCAGGCTGACAGTATGGCCCTTTGCAAATTCCTTGAATGGAATTGACCGTAGGGTACTGCTTCGAATGATGCCACCATTTTTCCCAGCAGCCTCATGCACAGGAGTATGGACGGCTGTCTTTTTGTACCCACTAAGTGGATCAAATCTCTCAAAGACAACACCTTTTTTCGAGGCAAGAATATTTTTCTCTGGCCTGAATCCAGCCTTAGCCCCAAGTATTCCAGACTTTTGACTGGTTTTAGGGCTGACTTGTCTCGGTTGATAATCCAACCGTGAGATTCCAGATACTTGATTGTCTTGTGAACGACCACTTCTAGTTTTTTCACTGAGTGGTCTATCAGCAACAAGTCGTCTAGATATGCCATTATCGTTATACCTTGTGTTCTTAGATTGGCCAATAATGGGGCCAGAATTTTTGTGAACACTCGCGGTGCTGTGGCCAGACCGAAGCGTAAGGCTCTGAACTGAAAATGGCGCCCTTCTACTGCAAAGCGTAGACATTTTTGGTGGACTGGAAAGATGGGAATGTGCAAATAAGCATCTTTGATGTCGATCGAGGCTAACCATTCCTCCCCTTGTAGGGCAGTGGCCACCGATCGGATCGACTCCATCCGGAAAGTCCTGATATGCAGGAATTTGTTTAGCCCTTTTAGATTTAATATGGGCCTCACGTCCCCGTTTGGCTTCGGGACTGTAAAGAGGTTTGAGTAAAACCCGAACCCCCATTCTTCCAGGGGAACCCCCATAATTACTCATTGGAGCAATAGTTGTTCTAGTGCCAACAGGAGGGACTCTCTCTTACCGGGATCCCTTGGCACGTTTGACCTCATAAAATGGGAAGGAGGAGAGTCTTTTAACTCCAATCTGTATCCCAGACTTACTGCGGAGAGCACCCATCTGTCTCTGATCATGTCCTGCCAGGTCTCTGCGAACAACTGGAGTCTTCCCCCCCACCCGATTGAGTGGGGGCAACCCTTCATGAATTTGACTTTGGGGGAGGTTTTGTACCTCTCCTGACCCAGGGTTTCTTATTACCCTGCGATTGTCCCTGATTTTTACCCCCGGGATTTGACCGAGGAGGCCGTCGGAACTGTTTCACAGCCGATGCCCCAGGGACTGGAGAAGCAGGCCTCTTAAAAGAGGGACCTCTAACTCTGTTTTTAACCGGCAAGAGTGTACTTTTACCGTTGGAAATTTTCTGGATATATTTGTCCAGGTCTTCTCCGAATAAGCGTTCACCATGAAATGGGAAGCTAACCAGCAATTTTTTACAGGGAGCTTCAGCAGACCAGTTTTTGAGCCATAGAAGCCTGCGCATATGTACTACAGACAGCGTAAGGCGGGAGGCCTGATGGATTGAATCCTTTATGGCGTCAACCGCAAAGCATAAGGCTCTAGGTAGATCAGCTAGGGCAAGGGCCTGCTGATCTGGCAGGTCCCTTAAGACCTGTTTCAACTGATCCTTCACTGCTTGGCAGACCCCAATAGCTGCCACTGCTGGTTGTGTCACCAAGCCTGCTGTAGAAAAAGCAGATTTTAATAAGGACACCAATTTTTTATCTATTGGGTCCTTGAACATTTGGACATTATCTACTGGACATGTCAGTGATTTATTCACACAAGAGATGGCTGCGTCCACTGTAGGGACCCTCCATTTTTTGATGAACTTATCCTCCATGGGATAGACCACCGGAAATCTCTTGGGGGGGAGTAAATATTTTATCAGGATGTTCCCAATCCTGGTACATGAGCCCTTCCAATAAAGGGTGAAGTGGAAAGGAACAGACAGTCTGGGGAGCTTTTAGCGACCCCAGCGAGGAGACAGTAGTGGTTGATGGTTCCGCAAGGTGCATTTTAAATGCTGATCGGACCATGTTAGTCAAAGACTGAACCCATAATCTTTCAGCTTGAGATGCTGAGAAAGGTTCCTCCACTGTTGATTCCTCTATAACAGAATCAACCTCCTCCTGATCCCCTTCAGGCAGGTCGATCCCTGTATGGGACTGTTGCTCCGCTAACAGGTACTCTGAAGGAGGAGACGGAGATCGGGCGTGCTTTCCCTGTGACAGGGAGGCAGCGATTAATGTTGACAATCTCTCTTCTAATCCTCCCAGAGCTGAGGAAAAAACCTCCTCTGTTACATACACAGGAGCAGGTGAACTGAGGACAGCCACAGTACCAGGTACTCCTGCGGGGTCTCTACGGTCACTAACCTCTGAATTTTCAGGGGAGACTGGTGCAGCAGAAGCATGCCCAAGATCCTCAGAGCCCGATGGAGACCCCCTTCGCTTCCTGGAAGATTTAGTTCCGGAGCTTCTGGACGGCATATTCCTAAGCCCAAAGCTGAGGTATTCCAGCCGTAATACACCACTTTTACTGAGAATAGTCTAGCACAATTGCTGCTATATAACAGTTGGTGTCTACTAAAGTGCCTTTCTAGGGGATGCCTGCATCAACCGCCTCTGTGTGCCTTTTTACTGTTGCTAGCTCTGTCTGTGCACTTCAGTAGCCAGCTGTGATTGTGCCTTTAAACACGCTAGACGCCCGCACATGCGCAGTAGCGCCGCGGCGCACACCGAGCGTCATCCATCTGCTCCGCCCCTTTTTCCAGATCGCCTCGGCGCCTTTTTTGAAAAAATAAGGAGCTAGATGGGAGCCAGGGTCCCTGCCGCAGGGCCCGGGGATGGATGAGCGCAGCAACAGGGCAGAGGAGACAGCTTCCCAGCAGAGAACTTACCAACTGCCTGGATTTGACTACGGAAGAAAAAAAAATCCACATTACAAGAAAAAGAACCATAGCGGCCTCTAGTGTTTAACACAGGTACCGCGGTCTTACCATTTTTTTTTTTATTATTTTTTTTTTCTTGCCTACTGTTAAAATTTTTACATTTTCTTAGTAGTTACAGGCATGCACAGAATATTAGCGGGAATACCTTAGGTAACAGGCAGAAAGACAAATTAGGCTTGGGGGTCCCCCAATAGAACCAAGTTCCTGAGGGCCCCCACTTACCTTTTCCGCGCCGCAGGACTCTGTTTGGTCCACAGAAGCCCAAACTTCACCTATCACGGCAGGCATTGTAATTAAACCTTCAGGGACCGGGTTCCCAAGGATTCCACTCCCCTGGACCTGTATAGCACCCTGCACAGACAACATCTTGGTCGTGGGTATGACCAGAGCTCTGGATCCCAGGGTCCAGCCCTCCTAAGAGAGGCATTACAGGCAAAACCTTGCTCTTCTCTTGCAAGGCCCGGGTAACGACCGTTTAGCTATGAAGCTTTTTTGGTCGGATCCGGAATAGCTTACTGAGGCCCAAAAGAACCTGTACGCAAGCTCAGTGAAAAACACATGTTACTTCTTGGCCAACACCTTAGACACTGGCAAAAAACTGAGGTACTCCCGGATGGGAGGGGCTTATATAGGGGAGGGTACTTCCGGTTTTGGAAGTTGCCAGTGCCAGCACCTGAAGGTATCTATATAACCCACATAGTAATGACTATGTCGCTCTGTGTCCCGTGATGTACGAGAAAGAAACAAATGCAGCCACCACATTTAATGATTGGTAAGCTACAATATATTACATTTGTGGTTTTGGGTTTAACTGTGGTTTTTGGTTTTAAAGTGTTACTAAACACAGACCACTGGTCTCCCACAGTACACAGAACATGGAAATGCATTTAGTTTAGTAAGTATAAACTGCTAAATAACTTTTCTCATCAGCAGTATATAGAAGTCTTGTGATTTCTATCAATTCATGATGAAACTTGTAGGAGAGGTATTCATACTGAGCTGTCCATAGAGGCTGCAGAGCTCCTCCTGATCATCTGTCTGGACATTGCTGATTGGCCCTGTGCTGATCACATGCATCCTCCCAAGAAAAAAAAAACCTCTAGCAATACACATCAAACTGAGCATGTGCAGCCTGACTCCAAAGGCTCCGCCTTATCCAGACTTGTCCAGGGGGACAGTGCAGGGAGGAGAGGTCTGGAGGATCTGAGCATATAAGCTCAAGCAATCTTTTTACACAATGCAGAGGATTAACCCCTTAGGTTCCACTGTGAGTATAACAAGCATGCTTTACTGCATATACAAACTAATTTTACTGTTGTGGGTTTAGTAACACTTTAATGGTATTAAATTATAAATGAAGAATATCAATGTTATTTTCTGTAGTTTTTTCATTTACTTTGTCTGTTTACCAGGAGATGTGCAGGGTATAAGGCCTGGTTCACACCTTTGTGTTTTATGTGCATTTAGTAAAGCCCAGTGATGCTGTTCACATCTGCCCATGCATTAAGCATGTCCAATTTTATATGTATTTATATGTGTTTTCTGGCCTGTTGAAGCCTATTGAAGCACATGAAAATACATGTGTTGTGCTATCAATTTTGCATGTATTTTCAATTTGTTGCGGGTGAGCATATGGCAGCTTGTCATCTCTTGGTCGCAAGCAGGGGAGTTGCTAGGTCTACAAAAGATCTGGGTCTAGAGCCCATAGCAGCAAAGTAAAGAAAGTCATATGCTTGGGCGGGCATACATATTACATTATATATTATATATATTATCATTGAATTCAGGGTCACCAGAGATCCCCCCTTAATTCAGGGTCTCCAGAGAGCCTCCCCCTTACATCAGGGTCCCCAGAGAGCCTCCTCCTTACATCAGAGTCCCTAGAGAGCCCCCTTACATCAGGATCCACAGAGAGCCCCCCCCTTACATCAGGGTCCCCAGAGAGCCCCCCTTACAGCGGGGTCCCCAGAGAGATGCCCCACTTACATAAGGGTCCCTAGAGAGCCTCCCCTTAGATCAGGGTCACCAGAGAGTCCCCCTTACATCAGTGTCCCTAGAGAGCCCCTGCCTTGCATCAGGGTCCCCAGAGAGCCCTCCTTACATCAGGGGCCCCAGAGAGCCTCCCCCTTACATCTGGATCCCCAGAGAGCCCCCCTTACAGCGGGGTCCCCAGAGAGATGCCCCACTTACATAAGGGTCCATAGAGAGCCTTCCTTTACATCAGGGTCACCAGAGAGTCCCCCTTACATCAGTGTCCCCAGAGAGCCCTCCTTACATCAGGGGCCCAGAGAGCCTCCCACTTACATCAGGGTCCCCAGAGAGCCCCTCTTACAGCGGGGTCCCCAGAGAGATGCCCCACTTACATAAAGGTCCCTAGAGAGCCTCCCCTTACATCAGGGTCACCAGAGAGTCCCCCTTACATCAGTGTCCCCAGAGAGCCCCTGCCTTGCATCAGGGTCCCCAGAGAGCCCTCCTTACATCAGGGGCCCCAGAGAGCCTCCCCCTTATATCTGGGTCCCCAGAGAGCCCCTCCTTACCTCAGAGTCCCCAGAGAGCCGCTCCTTACATCAGGGTCACCACTGGGTGCAGTGAGAGATGGTGTATTCTCTCTGCTGCCCGCGGCTGCACAGTGAGGGCAGAACAGCACTGATGCAGGGCGGGCAGTGAGTGATGATGTCCTCTCTGCTCTCTCGCCCGCCTGACTCTCCCGATAGTGGGCCATGGCCCTGTGGTTTGGCACCCCTGTGACTCGGGGCTATGGGCCCCATATTCTGGGCTATAGCTCCAAAAGCCACCCCCTAGCGACGCCACTGGTTACAAGTACCTGCCCTGGATACCTGCCATGTGCTCAGCCTCAATGAACCATGTGACAGTTGCTGTGGCAGCTACAAACAGGGGTGTAAAAACAGTCACACATCCTCAATTCTATACCTGTCAAGCAAATGGCATACATGACAACTTTAGATCTAAGTAGAGTCTAAGATTGCACTGCCTTTGGCTACAAAAGGATTGGAGGGTTTAGTTTGTTTTAAAAAGTCCTCCAAACATTTGTGCTGGGAGGAGGGGTGATTTTGATTGGGGAGGATTTGGGCTTGCATAGGGAATATGTGCTTAGGGGGTATAGGATATAGGGAACACATTTAAGTGGGGAGGCTGCACACCCCAATGAAATAACATAAAACTGGGATAAAATATATCAAAGTCTTAATTTTACTACAATATATAACAATCCATATGGACATATTGGGTATATTTACCGCTGGTAGATGGAGAGCAAACTTATGACCACAGACTTTTTATAAAAGAAAGTTGATCCAGAATATTCCCTGGGATATCCTCGTCACCCTCAAGGTAAGGTCTAAGGAAGGTCTGCCTTGCCAGAAGTCATACTTGTTGGCACCCCAGGAGAGGAAAGGAGAGCCACCTGTGATACAATTCCCAAAAAATATTAGAAAAGAAAAGATTATTGTTATGTATTGGTTTCAGCGGAGTAACGCTGAGGATGCAATGAAGGCGGTCAACTAAAAAATGATTAGAGTATATATTTCTACTAACATGGTCAGAAAAACGCTTAGTGAATATGCTTTGTTTATAATATTATTGTTTTAAATTTTTTAGTTTTCATTTATTATTTTTATCAATGGGCTTAAAGGGGTTGTAAAGGTTAATTTTTTATTTTCTAAATAGGTTCCTTTAAGCTAGTGCATTGTTGGTTCACTTACCTTTTCCTTAGATTTCCCTTCTAAATATTTTTTTTCTTTGTTTTCTTTGTCTGAATTTCTCACTTCCTGTTCCTCCTCAGTAAGCTGTTCAGTAAGCTGTTCTGGCTGACTAAACACGGCTCGGATGATGGTGTGAAATTCAGAGAGGAGAAACAGGAAGTGAGAAATTCAGACAAAAAAAAAAAAACATTTAGAAGGTAAATCAAAGGAAAAGGTAAGTGAACCAACAATGCACTAGCTTAAAGGAACCTATTTAGAAAATAAAAAACAAACCTTTTTTCGGGAGCAGTGATTTTAATAATGCTTAAAGTGAAACAATAAAAGTGAAATATTCCTTTAAATTTCGTACCTGGGGGGTGTGTATGATATGCATGTAAAGTCACGCTTGTTTCCCGTGCTTAGAACTGTCTCTGCACAAAATGTCATTTCTGAAGGAAAAAAAGTCATTTAAAACTCACTCGCGGCTATAATGAATTGTCGGCTCCCGGCAATATAGAGAAAAGTCATTGGTAAAAAAAAAAAAAAAATCAGTGGGGGTCCCCCCAAATTCAATTACCAGGCCCTTCAGGTCTGTTATGGATATTAAGGGGAACCCTGCCGCAAATTTAAAAAAAAATGCGTGGGGTTCCCCCAAATATCCATAACAGGCCCTTCGGGTCTGGTATGGATTTTAAGGGGAACTCCACCCCAAATGTAAAAAAAAATGGTGTGGAGTTCCCCCAAAAATCCATACCAGACCCTTAATTCGAGCACGCAACCTGGCAGGCCGCAGGAAAAGAAGGGGGGACGAGAGAGCGCCCCCCTCCTGAACTGTACCAGGCCACATGCCCTCAACATGGGAAGGATGTCCCCATGTTGATGGGGACAAGGGCCTCATCCCCACAACCCTTGCCCGGTGGTTGTGGGGGTCTGCGGGCAGGGGGCTTATCGGAATCTGGAAGACCCCTTTAACAAAGGGGACCCCCAGATCCCAGCCCCCCTATGTGAATTGGTAATGGGGTACATTGTACCCCTACCATTTCACAAAGAAGGTGTAACAAATTGCAAAAAAAAAAAAAACAGACACCGTTGGGAAATGTAAAAATGACACTGGCAGGGAAGGGGTTAACACTAGGGGGTTAAGTGTGTTCTAACTATAGGGGGGATGGGCTCACTGGGACATGGCAGAGATCACTGTTCCCGATCACTGGGAACAGTATATCTCTGACCTGTCCCCTGCCAGAACAGGGATCTGCCTTGTTTGCACTGGCAGATCCCCGTTCTGCCTCTCTACTAGGCAATCGCGAGTCGCCGGCAGACATTGAGTCCGCCCGACCCGCGGGAATTCTCCCGCCCACCTGCAACTGCGCCTGCGCGAGCCGCTGTACAGGTACGGTGATTTGAGCAGAAGAGCCGACCTGCCACAGTATATCTGCGTGAGCTGGTCAGGTAGTGGTTAAATAAACCTGTGCCAAGAGTATGCTCCCGACACAGTTACCGGTGTCTAATGGAAAGCTCCCAATCGCTACTTTTTTTTTAATCAGAAAATCGTTTATTGAGCATAATAAAAAAGAATACATACACAAGTGTGGGGTGCAACATGCACCAAATACAAGGATATCACATCTGACATTACTACCACATAGATAATGCATACATGTTGAATATACCGTCGGGTTCCAACTGGGGACCCGGGTGTGGAAAGCATCAAGGCGGCCCGGGTGGGGAGCACACATTAGTCAACAATGACAACATGTGAAAAGCCTGCATTGTCGTGTGCCCTAGTCAGTAGGTCAGATGGTAGGAGACAGCTAGCACTAAGTTGGGACTACGTAGGGGGTAGTAGCACGGTCGAGGGTTAGTCTTGGTCAGTGCAAGTGGACGAGTCCTCCACCCATCTATCCCAGATCTTATTAAACTTAGTCGGACAACCTCTGTGTTTGTAGAGCACTCTTTTGTAGAGAAGGGTGCCGCTGATCGCCCCCCTCCATTGCTGTATGGTGGGGGGTGTTGGCCTAATCCAGGTGCGGGCAATCTGCATCCTGGCCAGAAATAGCGATTCCTGTAAAAATATGATAAGGTATTTTTCTTCTTCAGGCAAGGGGAGGATACCGAGCAGACATTGTCGGGGGCATAGAGAAAGTGGGGAGCCCATGCGATCGTGAAGGAATTTCACCACCTGGGACCAGTATTCCTGGAGTTTAGGGCACGACCACAGCAGGTGATAGAATGTGCCCGGCGAGTCGCCACATTTGGGGCAGGTCGGGCAGTGATCTGGCTTGAATTTGGACAAACGGGTGGGGGTGAGATAAGACCTGTGTAACATATATAAGTGAGTGAGTCTATCCGAAAGTTTGGGGGAGACTAGTTTGGAGGTGGCCAGAGCGTCCTCCCAATCCCCGTCCTCCACAGCCCCAAGGTCCGTTTCCCATTTGGACTTGAGCCGGTACGCCTGCGTAGTGGCCGTCGGTGTCAGCAGGTGGCTGTAGAAAAAAGAGATCATCCCTTTGGGGTCTCAGCTGAGGACCACAGTCACAAGAGGCAGCGACTCAAGTCTAGGGACATGTTCTCCAAATTGGGAGGTGAGGGCGTGGCGGAGTTGAAGATATCAAAATAGCATTCGGTTTGGGAGACTAAATTCATCCTTGAGAGCTTGGAACGATCTAATTGTCCCATTTTCAAAAACTTGGGAGAGAAAAGAATACCATTGACTATCCATTGGATTTGGTCTGGGATTATACGTAGTTCGGGGAGCTGGGAGTTGTCCCAGAGGGGCATGTAGGTGTGGAATGTGGGGGCCTTAGTATTGATTATGGCTCGTTGCCAAATTTTACAGTGATGAGCCGGCATGGTGTTCTTGGTACCCGAGGGTCCATGAGTACCGCGTAGGAGGACTTGAAACGGGTGTGTGACCTGACCGACGCAGGGGGAGCAGACTAGAGTCGCATAGCGGTCCCTGTCTATCTGGTTAAAATAATAGAAGTGTGATAGTTGTGAGGCGATGTAGTATAGGGTAAGGTCAGGGAGGGCAGTGCCCCCCAGATGGACGGGGCATTTCAAAGTGCGCCACAAGAGTTTGTGACGAGATGTGCCCCACACGAATGTGTTCAGAATGGCTTCCATGGAACTGAAGGCTCTAGGGGGGATGTAGAGGGGGGGCATGCCAGAACAGGTAGAGCAGCTTGGGGAGGAGGATCATCTTCCCAATCGCTAATTGCGATCACAAGGTTTCTAATCATGTGACCGCTGTGACAGCCAATCATGGCCCCACCTCCCGGCATCAGAAACCCCTTAAAGGGGCGAGAGGTGTTGGCGTTAAGGGGTTAAAACAGTATTGATAAATATATAAGCCAGCAATTCAGACTAATATGCTAATCATTCTTTGGAGCAGTGACAGAATTACAGATCACCTGTTGGATATTAGAACCAACAAAAATACGAACGTAGCGAAATACTTCAACAGATTTTATCAACAAAATATACACAACTTCAAATTCCAAATTATCGAAAAAATTAACTGTCCGATCTGTGGTGGAGACCGCTTCTTCCTTCTTTGCAAAAGGGAGGCCTTTTGGATCTTTAGGATGAATACAAGAATTCCTATAGGTCTGAACTATGAGTGGGACATTACCCACTATTATGAATGAGTGTCTCATCAACAGTGCCTGAACAATTAACGTACTGATATACTGACTTGCTTTTGCTATCTATGCTCAAATAGTTGTGACCGCATACTCATATATTTACATATTCAACGTGTAGCGATACCCTCAACTTAAGAGAGCCGCAAGTTTTGATTTGGGCCCTGAGTACAGCTTCCCCAACCCCCCGGCAATCTGCTCTACCCGCTCTGGCACAGTTAACCCACAGCAATTTCACATAAACAATCACTTATGCTTTAAATGTGGGTGTGTGGATTGATAACTCAGACTCATAGACAATGTTGTAAATAATAACTGACTTTACTGCTAGTAGTAAGATAAAGGGGATAACATGCATGTAACATTTGGTTCACAACACATAAGCAGGTCCCTGCAGTTATAAATCACAATACTGTGTGTGTGTGTACCAGCAATGGAAAGGGGACGGAACGCCACGTGGGGCGACCGTTACCTAAACACCCTGTGGTGTGATAACTAACTTATAACTATCTAACGGATCAGGCCTGATCCCTAACCATGAAACTCAGTCTTAGAAGAAACACAAATCTTCACCGGCACAGGATCTGTAAAGGTGGTGCACTTGAAGTATTTAAAACCATGTATTTGTAATCCAATGGGGGGGGGGGGGGTAATTCTCCCTCACCGGAGGTGTTAGGCCTCGGAAGTCTAGTAGGCACAAAGTATAAAAGTAACAGTTTAAAGATGAGCTTTCGCTCGCTCACCACTCCGGAACACTTCCCTCAGTCCGGAACTTCCACCGGCTGTGTCGGTCCTCGTCCACAGCGGCTTCTGCGATCGGATCCCCGATTCAGATAACTTTAGAAGAGATGAGTCTGGATGCCACCCAGGCTCGCAAAGGGGGTGGAAGGCTCTTTGGGTTGCTCCACAGGCCCCAGGCTTCAGGCCTGGAACAGCACAGATCCGCACAGGTGTATCTCTCTCTGCCTCCCCGTGTCCAAAGAGCAAGAGCTAGGCCTCACCCCCTCCTTATATTCCTTCCCCCCGACTCCCCTCTCTCTGGAATTTCCTGTCTCTGATTAAAGGGGAACACCCCGCTACACACTCCCCCCACTAAAACTCTTTGGTCCCCAAAGATAAACATTTCAACAAAATTTCTGAACCATTTTAGAGAGTGCGGAGTATGATGTTGGTACAGGGAATTGCCACCAAAACTCAGAGGTGGGATTCCCTGTCCCACAGGTCACACTGGCATGAGTGGCCTGCCTAACTGTGCCAGAGAGTGAGCTGGGGTTGCCCTCCACCAAATGAACAGTGGAAGGATTGGAGCACTCGGTACTTCTTCTAGCGGTGGTAACAGAGTCCTCTGAGCTCTTTCCCAATTGAGGGTAGGTTAACTTCATGGGAGGCCTCACGAATCTGCGAGCTCTCTGCTCCCTTGGGACTTCAGGCTCTGGTGCCACAGGCTCTGTTTCAGGAACACTCTCTGACATCATCACTGGTTCTGGGGCCTCTGTCTCTTCTTCATCTGAGTACAGGCCCGGAATATCTTCCCAGCATTCAGGCACGCCACTGGATGGAATGAACTCTGTAGCTTCTGGGTTCAGGGTCCCATCCTGCATATCCTCAGTGGGTGGAAGGTCTATGGTGGGATTTTCCGGGGTTGGGGAAGGCCATAGCCACTCCAGTTCTCCTCTCCCATCTTCACTTGGTTGAGAAGCCTGTCCACCTCTAGATCGAGAGGTCTGAGACCGAGTGTTGGGTCTGGGAGTATCCAAGATGGAAACAGATTCCGGTAGGTTCCTCACTGGAGGTATCCTGACTGCTTCTTTAAGCGGGAGTAAGTGGTTTCTGTGCCAGGTCTTCAAGGGTCCCACTCTCCCCTCTGGCTTTAACTTGTACACCGGTAGTCCAGGGAGTTTCCTACAAATAACGTAAGGCTCAGACCTCCACCTATCAGCAAGTTTATGCTTCCCTGGGATCCCTAGGTTGCGTAGCAGCACACGGTCTCCAGGCTGCAGGTCTTGCACTCGAACCTTCAGGTCAAAGTTCCTTTTATTTCTGACCCCTCTCCGGTCTGAGGCCGCTTGGGCTTGTTCATAGGCCGCTTTCAGTTTATACCTAAGTCTGTCTACATATCCTTTGTGGGAGGTAGCAGAGGTATAGTCTAGAGAAATGCCAAAGGCCAGATCCACTGGCAATCTTGCTTCTCTCCCAAACATGAGGCGGTAGGGAGAGTAACCCGTCACATCACTGGTGGTGCAATTGTAGGCATGCACCAAAGTGGATATGTGTTGACTCCAATGCTGCTTCTTCTCTGTCTCCAGAGTCCCCAGCATGTTTAACAAAGTCCAATTAAACCTCTCAGGCTGGGCATCTCCTTGTGGATGATAAGGGGTAGTCCTGGTCTTTTCCACTCCCAGGGAGTCCAGTAGGTTCCGGATCAGGCGACTCTCAAAGTCCCTTCCTTGGTCGGAGTGGATTCTCTGTGGTAATCCATAGTGGACAAAGTATTTTTCTAGAAGCACCTTAGCTACAGTGGAAGCCTTCTGGTCTCTGGTGGGGAACGCCTGTGCATAACGGGTGAAATGATCGGTTACCACCAGAACATTTCCCAATCCACTCAAATCGGGTTTGAGGCAGAGAAAGTCAATGCATACCAGATCCATTGGGCCTTGACTCTGTAGGTGGCCCATTGGGGCAGCTTGATGGGGTAGAGTCTTCCTCTGGATGCATTGTGCACAGGAGTGGCAATATTCCTCCACTTCAGCCCTCATACAGGGCCAATAGAACCGGCTTCTGACAAGTTGGAAGGTTCTTTCAGCTCCCAGGTGACCATGCTGGTCATGTAAGGCAACCAGCACAGTCTCTCGGTGCTTCTCTGGGAGAAACAACTGCCATTTATCCTCGGAGTCATCAGAGGGGCCCCTTCGGTAGACCACTCCCTGATGGACCTGTAGCTTGTCTAGCTCCCTCCATAGCAGACGAGCCTCCTTGGAGGGGTGATGTCGAAGTTTCTCTGGACTCTCGTTTTCCAATGCTTCAAAGACCAATCTCCCCATGGGGTCTTCCAATTTGTCGCACCTCAGTTCCTTCTTAGACAGCTTCGGTAAGCATTCCTCTTCAAGTTGAGTCACCCCACAGTAGTGTTTTGGAACTCCCACTGTGGTAACTCCTATTTCCTCTGCTCTGGAGCCTCCTCGGGCTTGGAATTCAGCTCCTTGACAAAGGGCCCGCACCCCGTCCGGTGCTACCTGAGTCCAGTCCTCCCAGTCATCAGCCATGGCATGAGATCTTCGGGACAGGGCATCTGCATCCCTATTTCCAGCCCCTGGTCTGTACTTCAGACTGAAGTTGAACCCAGATAATGCAGCTAGCCACCTGTGTCCTGTGGCATCCAACTTGGCAGTGGTGAACAGGTAGGTCAGGTGGTTGTTATCTGTTTTCACTGTAAACTCTGCTCCATAAAGGTAGTCTCTTAGTTTGTCCACAACTGCCCATTTGAGGGCCAAGAACTCCAACTTATGGGTGGGGTAGTTTTTCTCCGAGGGGGTCAGACTTCGACTCACATAAGCCACTGGTCGCATTTGCTCTTCATGCTCCTGGTAGAGCACTCCCCCTAGGCCTTCATGACTAGCATCAACATGTAACTCGTAGGGTCTGGTGGGATCAGCATAGGCCAATACTGGGGCTGTGGTGAGGCTCCTCTTCAAGGTTCTGAAGGCCTCTTCACACCTGGGGGTCCACTGATCTTGAACCGACTCCCCGGGTCTTCTAGGGCCCAAGCCATCCTCTTCCCCTTCAGTCCGGAGCAGTTCATTTAAGGGCTTGGCAATACGGGCAAACCCATCCACAAACCTCCTATAATAGGAGCAGAACCCCAGGAAAGATCTAAGTTCGGTGACTGTTGTGGGTCTTGGCCAGGAGGTAACCGCCTCCAACTTCTCAGGATCAGTCGCCACCCCTTTTTCAGACACTACGTGTCCCAGATAATTCACCGAAGACTGGTAGAACCGACACTTCTCGGGGGAAAGCTTCAACCCCTCTTCACTAAGTCTCCTCAACACTTTCTCCAATCGGGCCTCATGTTCCTCCAGAGTTCTCCCGAAAACAATGACATCGTCCAGGTACACTAGGACTTCTATGAGGTTCATGTCTCCAACAGTCTTCTCCATGAGTCGTTGGAAAGTAGCTGGGGCTCCAGATAGGCCCTGGGGCATTCTGTTAAACTCAAAGAATCCCACAGGAGTTATGAAAGCGGTCTTTTCTTTATCCTCTGGGTGCATGGGAATTTGATAGTACCCGCTCTTGAGGTCCATCACGCTGAACCACTTAGCTCCAGACAAACTCTGTAAGGCGTCCTCTATCCTTGGCGTGGTGTACTGATCAGGGGTGGTCCTCCTGTTGAGAGTTCTGTAGTCAATGCAGAGCCTCAGCGACCCATTCTTCTTCCTGACCACCACTATTGGAGAGGCATAAGGGCTTCTGGACTCTCGAATCACCCCAGTCTTTTTCAGTTCTGCAAGCTGTTCTCTCAGATCCTCCAGATCTGCCAGCGGAACCCGCCTGACTCTCTCCCTGAACGGTTTGTCTTCTTGCAGGCGGATGCGGTGGGTAGCACTCCTCGCACGCCCCACATCGAATTCATCTTTTGAGAAAATCTTCTCCCATCTAGTCAGCTGGGCCTTGGCTCTCTCTTTCCAGGCTCCAGGTAAATTCGGGTTCTCCATGGAAAGTTTTTCCCAAACATCTCCTTCTTCACCCGTCCCCTTTACTTCTGACCAGCTGACTGGGACAGCAGGACTCACCTGTCCCAACAGCATCCGGGCAGGGATCTCTATGGCCCTTTTTGTAGAGTTCCTCACACTCACCGGGACTCTTCCCCTGGCTTTCTTCAGGGCCTTGATTGGAATCACTTCCGGTATCACTTCCAGGCCTGAGTGATCTTCCCTTGGGTCGGATTCCAGCATGACAAAGGGACCAGGCTGCTCCCAGGTGAGCTTCACAGTGGCCCTGAGGCAAGCCACCTGTCCGGGCTGCAGCACCACTCCTTCTCTCCCCAGTCTCCACACCTTCCCTATCCCCTCTCCTGGGGTCTTCTGCTCCAACACTAACCGTTGGTAGGCTGTCTTCAGCATGGGATGGATGTTTGGATCTTGATGGCTCCTCATCTTCACCAGGGGCGTCAGAAGTCTTCTCACTAGATCCGTATTGGTGCCTATGATGAGGGACATCTTGCTGGCCCCGGGTGGTCTAGGACACACAACTGCCAGGGTGTCGAACACTTCTGTCTTCCCAGCCACAGAGGGGTCGAATGTCAGCTTTATGGGCAGATAACCATCATAGGGGAACCTCTGCATTCCCAGGCCCCATATCTCCAGCTCTTCTATCTTCTGTATAGGCAAATGGCTTAAGTGCCTATCGTAGAAGTCCCTGTACAACAAAGTCACTTGAGCTCTAGTGTCCAGGAGGGCCTTCGTATATACTCCTTCCACCTGGATAGATACAGTGGGGGACGGGCCGACCAATTCTTCTGGGTACGGCCGGGTTGAGGTCACTTTCTTCTGAGGACTTGTCTTCATCCAGTTTGTTTTTGACTTTATTCTCTCTTGAGCCTGGTATGCACTGACCTTCGCCACCCTAATGGGGTTACAAACCCGCTGAGGGATGTTATTGTCTCTTGGTTGTAGGCATTCCTTCTTGGGAGTGCTAAATTTCTTCTGAGGGGTCTTGTCCCCTCTCTCTGGTGTGTATCTTGGTTGAGAGACCCTAAATTCCTTCTCAGGGGTCGTGTTTTCTCTCTTCCTCTTCCTTCTATTCAGTTTGGAGCTCACTGAAAGAGATGGGCACCCGGTTGACTCCCTCACCGGGGCCCTCTGGCGTTTCCCGCCGGCTGGCGATTATCCATTTTCTTCTTCTTAGGACTGGAACACCTACTGGCAAAGTGGCCACTGCCTCCGCAGTTGTAGCATAACATCTCTTCTCGGTCCCGAGTGGGACTCGGTATTGACGTATCTGGGAACAACTCCTTTCTGGGGCTTGGTTTCTCTGCTCCACCTTGACCTTTCGCCATTATAGCAGTCATCATCTCCATCATCTGGGACATTTGCAACTTCAAAGTGTCCACCTCCACTCCCCTATCGGGAGTCATGGCCGGTGTAACTATTGCTACCGGCTGTTTGACGGGCTCTATCAGGCGTTCTTTTTTTTTTTCTTCCAATATAGCCTCTTCCTCTCTAATCATTCGGATGAGGTCAGGGTACTCCAGATTCTTCCCATCCTGCCGGGCACGCAGTGTCCATGCAATTGGATCCATGGGTTGAGCTCCCCTCACTACCTGTTGAGCACGGGCCTCGTCTACTTTCCCTGGGCTGATCCCCTTCTTTAGGATCATCCTATGCAGTATTTTGTCCAGGCGTCCCATATAGTCTGATAGTTTCTCACCTTCCTTCTGGTAGCAATGCTCCAGCTGATAAGCAAGCTCCGTGACTTTCTCTGTCCCACCAAACACATTCTGTAACACATCGAGGCACTCTTGTGCAGTACAATCTGCCTTGCTCATCTTCAGGTTGCGTACGGCCTCTAGAGCAGGCCCTTTCAAACTTTCCACAACCCTCTGTTTCTTTCTGCGGTCCGGAACTTCCCATTCCTCTAGTGCCTGAGTTGCGCTGTCTAGCCACTCCTCAAATCCCTCTTCTTCCAAGGGTACTGGTTTCCTCCCTGAAAACATCCGGAGTTTCCTGTACCCCGACATCGGGTAATCTGTGGGCTCTTTCTTGCACTGAGCTACAATCTCCCCCAGAACAGCGCATAATTCTGCACTAAGGGTGCCTGGGCTTGTCCTGGGACTCTTTGTGTCCTTCTGTGGGGATGACGGGGAAGATGGCTGCGGTGACAGTGTTATTTTTGTCTGAGGGCTGTCTCTTGTGCGCGGCAGCGCATGCAGAAAATGATAGACCTGATCGTCCTCATCTTGTATGCTGTTGCCTCTAAACTGTTCAGGAATTTCTGCCTGCCATTCCAGTAAGACATGTGAAAGTCCCCCACTAGTTTTCACGTCTATCACCCATGGTTTGTGAATCGGTGATAGGGACATTATGAGTTGTATCATTGCTTGTGTCTGCCATATCCCCGGGAGTTCTATAACTGCCGTCCTGGCTGGGTCTACGCCCCATCTCTTGTACCACTGTCCCACCTCTATCGGGTCCATGCCGGTAGCTTCTGGCGGTTTCACCGCTGTCTCAGTAATCCCGGATGTACGAGCCCCCACGTGTAGCGATACCCTCAACTTAAGAGAGCCGCAAGTTTTGATTTGGGCCCTGAGTACAGCTTCCCCAACCCCCCGGCAATCTGCTCTACCCGCTCTGGCACAGTTAACCCCAGGGCCGGCCCTACCATGGGACCAGATGGTACCATTGTACCAGGCGGCACTTTTAGGGGGGCGGCAAAGCTGTGAGCAGAAAAATCTATCCACAAAATGTAGCTGTAAAACTTGTATGCCCCTGTTGCCTGCCTAATTTAAGGATTATGCGCTCCTGCTCACTGCTCTGCGGCAGCAGATGCACCCCTTTCTAGGCTCCCTTCTTGAGTTCCTATGAGTCTCCCCCCCCCTGGATCGGAGCTGGTACAGTCCCAGCGAAAGTGCATGTGGGCGGAGCAGAAAGAGAACCTCACACTGCAGCATCGATCTTTGGTTCCCGCCCAGCACACAGCAAAGCGCTCCTCCTCCAGAGCAGAGTGAAGGTGTGTAAATCACGGATGACAGGCTGGATCCTCTTCTACTGTGAGTCCCGACTGTTCTGCATTCCATATACTGTGATTATAAACGTGCCCTGCACTTTTCACTGCAGGTTTATTGAAAGTAAAATTCTTAAACAGGTTAGGAATTAGTGTGACATTTCAGGTGCTACATTATATGTAATCCACATACACATTATATCTTCTAAAAAGAATGATTTTTTAATAAGATATAATGTGTATGTGGATTACATATATGTAGCACCTGAAATGTCACACTAATCCCTAACCTGTTCAAGAATATAACATTACACAGCAAAGGAGGTGATTTCTTATCCCAGCCCAACTTCAAGAAAGTCCACTCTTGCAGTGTGGGGGAGGGGGGAGAAGGGGGATACTGTATAGTCTTTTTTTACTTGATTCTATGCTTCAGCCAGCTCCAGTGCTCTCCTCCTCCTCCCTATCACATATAGAGGAAGATTAACCCTGTATGGTCTAAATTGGAGGCTGGAGTGTGACCACTGTCACTCCTAACTGACACAGGAGCTGCAGGGGACCAGTAACAGAACTGCAGAGAGCCCGCTGAAGCAAAGTACAAGGTAAAACTGAATACACAGCAAAGAATTCATTGGGTTCAGCAGGGTCTGAATTTTTGATCGATGTGTAACCCTCTCTGTTAGACAGAAACCGATTTGTTATATCCACTTCTGCTGGAAATCCTTGTTCGATTAGCTGTTTGCAGCCAAACGGAAGCAGTGCTGATCAGTGTATTTTGATAGGGGAGAGTCCCTGCTGTCAGAATACAATTCCCACATCCATCCAACTTGTGTGGATGGAGGAATCTGTCAGCCACTTGCTTGAGCCCCATCTCGATCCAGCAATGTGCACAAGAGCACTTGCTCTCTAGTGCAGGGGTCTCCAAACTCTCTAAAGGGCCAGTTTACTGTCTTTCAGACTTCAGTGGGGCCGAACTGTGCCCAGTGGGAGTTAACAATGTGCGATCTGGTGTCGTTGGGAGGAATAGTGCCCCTTTTTTTGTCAGTAGAAGGAATTATGCCCCATCATTGGTGTCATTGGCAGGAATAATGCCTCAAGGGCCAGATAAAGGCAAGCAAAGGGCCACATCTGGCCCCAGGGCCGCAGTTTGGAGACCACTGCTCTAGTGGACTGTTTTTTTATAGTGCACCTTAATATTACTTTGCACTGTGTGTTTGATTTGCAGAACTGGGAGTTTGGTAGTAACTCCAAAACCAAATTGTGTACAAATGAACCATAAGAATTTGACTAGAGTTATTTGAATATTTGGGAGTTATTCACATTATATGTTATAGTATTTTACATTTTTTATTTACAGTTCCCTCACAAAATGTTTTTGCAGCACAGGGATTTTGGTCCCACATGTGATATGTAATTGAATATTTATGAGTTGTTCGCATTATATGTTTTGGGATTCGCCCCTTCATAATTTTGTTTGCAGCACTGGTATTTTGGTTCCATATTCATGTGCTATATATTTCACTTGGTCAGATTTGATAATGACACATACACTAAATTTGATATAATTTATAGGGGCTACTGCTATGCACTAGGGTGTATATACTCCTGGTCTCTGTACTCTGCAGTTTACTGCTCTTGACTTCTGCACATTGTATATTACTGTACATACTCTACCTCTGAACACTGTACACACTGCTCCTGATCCTTGTACTTTGTAATCTATCCAATTCTGACCTCTGCACTATATATATATATATATATATATATATTGTGTGTGTGTGTAAGATAATTGGTCATGGGGGGGCGCAGCTTGGCATGTTCGCCCTGGGTGCTGGTTGACTTTGTCCCGGCACTGCCCCCTGCACTGTGAGGCAAATTGCCCGCTCCACTCCCCGCTGCACTTCAAGCATTTTTATTATTAACTTTTTTACTAGTAATGGCAGTGATCTACGACATTGCGGTGGACAGGTTCGGACACTTTTGACACATATTTGGGATCATTGACATCTATACAGCGATCTGTGCTATAAAACTGCACTGATTACTGTGTAAATGTCACTGTCTGGAAAGGGGTTAAATGGGGAGGTGTTTCTAACTGGGGGGGATGGGACTGACTGGAGGAGGAGAGAGATCTCTGTTCCTAATCACTAGGAACAGCAGATCTGTCTCTCCTCCCCTGTCAGAATGGGGATCTGTCTGTTTACATTGACAGATCCCCGTTCTGGCTCTCTGTGGAGCGATCGTGGGTGGCATCGCGGCCGCCGGCCAAGCACAGGTCCTTTTATACTCCAATATACATGTATAGAGCCATGACAGGTCCTCTTTATACTTCTATATACCTGTATAGAGCCATGTAAGGTCCTTATTATACTTCTATATACACGTATAATGCCATGACTGGTCCTCTTTATACTCCTACATACATGTATAGAGCCATGACAGGTCCTCTTTATACTCCTACATACATGTATAGAGCCATGACAGGTCCTCTTTATACTCCTACATACATGTATAGAGCCATGTAAGGTCCTTATTATACTTCTATATACACGTATAATGCCATGACTGGTCCTCTTTACACTCCTATACATGTATAGAGCCATAACAGGTCCTCTTTAAACTCTTATATACATGTATAGAGCCATGACAGGTCCACTTTATACTCTTATATACATGTATAGAGCCATAACAGGTCCTCTTTACACTCTTATATACATGTATAGAGCCATGACAGGTCCACTTTAGTTATCATAATATAAAATAATGGAAGTGGGGGCATTTTGGTGGGCGTGATTTTTTTTTGGGGGGGGGGCAGCATTTCATTTTTGGTACCAGGCAGCACAATGTCTTGGGCCGACACTGGTTAACCCACAGCAATTTCACATAAACAATCACTTATGCTTTAAATGTGGGTGTGTGGATTGATAACTCAGACTCATAGACAATGTTGTAAATAATAACTGACTTTACTGCTAGTAGTAAGATAAAGGGGATAACATGCATGTAACATTTGGTTCACAACACATAAGCAGGTCCCTGCAGTTATAAATCACAATACTGTGTGTGTGTGTACCAGCAATGGAAAGGGGACGGAACGCCACGTGGGGCGACCGTTACCTAAACACCCTGTGGTGTGATAACTAACTTATAACTATCTAACGGATCAGGCCTGATCCCTAACCATGAAACTCAGTCTTAGAAGAAACACAAATCTTCACCGGCACAGGATCTGTAAAGGTGGTGCACTTGACGTATTTAAAACCATGTATTTGTAATCCAATAGGGGGGGGTAATTCTCCCTCACCGGAGGTGTTAGGCCTCGGAAGTCTAGTAGGCACAAAGTATAAAAGTAACAGTTTAAAGATGAGCTTTCGCTCGCTCACCACTCCGGAACACTTCCCTCAGTCCGGAACTTCCACTGGCTGTGTCGGGCCTCGTCCACAGCGGCTTCTGCGATCGGATCCCCGATCCAGATAACTTTAGAAGAGATGAGTCTGGATGCCACCCAGGCTCGCAAAGGGGGTGGAAGGCTCTTTGGGTTGCTCCACAGGCCCCAGGCTTCAGGCCTGGAACAGCACAGATCCGCACAGGTGTATCTCTCTCTGCCTCCCCGTGTCCAAAGAGCAAGAGCTAGGCCTCACCCCCTCCTTATATTCCTTCCCCCCGACTTCCCTCTCTCTGGAATTTCCTGTCTCTGATTAAAGGGGAACACCCCGCTACAAACACATTGTTATGTAAAGGATCTAGGGCTGTTACTGATTACAATTTACGTGTTAATCGTTTTTTTTTTTTCATCGATTAATCGACTAATTTCGATTAATTATAACGCACATACAGATCCAACTATTTTTAGCTGATCTCGTTGCAGGCTGATTCCCAGTGCAGCTACCAACCACTGGAAAAATGATTAGCAGGATACAAAAAACACACAAAGGCAGCGCTCGATGGGAATAGGATTTAAACCTTTATAGTCTTCAAGTAGGTAACAAAATAAATATTGCACTGGAGATAAAATCGATGTAGCTACATAAACTGTAAAAATGGTGCGAGTAATACCAAATGGTAGCAAAAGCAGTCATAAAAACATGTAGCCAAGTATGATACTGGTATAAAAATGTGCACAACGATACCACTGCTGAATCCAGATGAGGAGGGGTTAACATCAGTCCGTCGGCATGTAGATGTCCAGTGAAGGGAACGATCACAACTCCCAGTGGATGGCTGTAAAATCCCAGGTTGATAGAGGGAAGTGATAGAGGGAAGTGTAACAGCCCTTGCGTGTGGCAGATAGTAAGGTCCTGCCGGCATGCAGATATGAAGGCACAGCAAAGGAGCCCTTCTGATGGACACGGCAAGCCCCGCGGGTGTCTGTGGCGTCACCGGATCTCTGACGGAACTCCCTGAAGACCTGGAATTTTGATCGATCAAAAGAATTTTGATCGATCAAAAGAATTTTGATCGATCAAAAAACTTAATTGATTAATCGAGGAATTAATAGTTAATTTCCACAGCCCTAATAAGATCTATATATGATTTACTCCTGCACAATATTGGGGTTCATTTACTAAAACTGGAGAGTGCGAAATATGGTGCAGATCTTCATAGAAACCAATCAGCTTCTAGGTTTTTTGACAAAGCTTAATTAACCAAGCTGCAATTAGAAGCTCTTTGGCTACCATGCACAGCTGCACTGGATTTTGCACTCTCCATTTTTTAGTAAATCAAACCCATTGAGTGTCTTTTAAAACTATTAGGGAATCCATTTCTCCTCTCTTTCTACATGAAATTGTAGACAATAACAAATATTCTTTTACAAACATAGTTTTAACTATGAACATGAATCAGAAACATTTTATTATTTTTATTGCATATATTTTAATCGAATTTGTTAGGTTTTATGGCCCAATTGGGAGTATAAATGCTTATATTTTTTTTTCTTGCACTCACAATAGTTTACATTGCACAGAGGGTAGCACTCTAGGCTAAATTGCACTGATAAATCTTTTTCTCCAAACTAACTATAATTACAATTAATTACACACACCTGCTACCTTTCTGCACCTAACAAGTGACTACCGATGATGTTTAAATAATCCCCATACGCATGAGTTCCCTATCCCCAAGACTAAGATCCAGAGGGGCGGAGTGAAACGCGTTGGGGACCTGGTCTGGTCTGAGTCCAGGCTGAGGTTGCCACTCCATCCATTGCAGTAGGACATCATAGATGTGTGACTTCCAGGGGTTACCCATCCTTTCTTGAACCTTTGCATTAGCCAGGACGGGCTTCATCCCCTGTCAGCACTCTAGCAGCAACTGTGGATGCACTGTCCTAATACCCCCTCACTATCGAGCATGAGCGGAACACACACTTTTCCCAGACTTCAATAGTCCACTGGTGGTGCTTCATGGCCCAGGCAAGCTTTTTCTTATTTTTACATCTTAGCAATGGCTATCTTACAGCCACTCAACCTGTCAAACCTGCAGCTCAATGTCCTCTCTTTACAGTTGAAGCTGAGACTTGCTTACTTCGATTAGTGCAAAGCTGTGCTTGAAGCAGTTGTTCTTTGAGCCGCCTGTCATGCAAGCTGTTGACTCTCAGAAACTTGTCTTCTAAAACTGTTTTGGATTTGGGTCTGCCAGACCTCCTCCCGTCAGAGTTTCCTCTAGTTTCCAAGTGCCTTTTGATGGTGGAGGAAACTATACTCACTGACACCTTAGATTTCTTTGCAATTTATCTAAAGGAAAGATCTACTCTTTTAAAGTGGATGTAAACCCTCACATATACCCAGTGAAGTGAACAGCCTCAGATGATACACAGGGATGAAACAAATCTGCCTACATAAGTTTTACGTGTATATATGCTGTCTTCAGCTTTATATATTCTTTAGAAAGTTCAGATTGTGTTAGGAGATTTGCTCTTCCTGTTCAGCATTGCAGTGAAGCCTGGACATACAGCCAAGACAGCCGATTGGAGGAAAAGCACACAGCCCCCTCTCCTCATAGGTAGAGACTTTCTGAACTGTTTGTTGAATTGTTCAACGCTCTGCTAATTTATTAGCATCCTCCCCAACACAAATTTCAGGCTGCTTTTATCTCAGTTGACGGAGAACTTGTCAGAAGTTATCAAGCTGATAACAGAAGAACGGAGCAGGAGACAGCTATGGGACATAGTGCTTTGAAGAGAGATAAGAAAACACTGCAGATATATGTGCCCAGCTCAAATTTCATGAATCGGGTTTACATCCACATTAAGGGTTACAATGGCCGGTCTGTCCTCCTTTGTTATTTTCCTTTTTCTCATCATTTTGAGAGCAATATACTACTTCCTGTAGTACAATACTGTTCAAATATTGCTTAAGAGGGTGCTGTAACAATATCTTTTTTTAACACTGCTTTTTATACAGGCAGAGAGCTTGTAAGTATTCAACTAAAGTTAGGACACCTGTAGGAATTATTAGCATAGACTCTCAGGGCTTAAAGCAAAAAACACTTTTCCCATGCTGTCTATATGGGTTCACTGCTCCTTTTGTCTAGGGGTGAAAACAGAGCTTATACTCACGTAATCCTTCGATCTTCCGGAAAACAGCACTCCTCCATGTCCAGTGGTGGACTGTTGCTGCCGTCCTTACATCCAGAGTCGGTCTATGGGCGTGATGACGTCAAGAACAGTCCACCGCACAAGACTACTAGACCACGGGGTGATGCAGGAGCAGCAGGAACCTGTCTTGCAGTTGAAGTATAGGTGGATTAGGTGAGTATATCTCGGCTCTCCTCTTCCCTAGGCAAAAATGAGCAGTTAACCCATGCAGTGCAGGCAGAGCACCACTGAATGGGGAACATTTTTTTTCCCAGAGTTTTGCTTTCATTGACTTACACTTCTGCAGAACTGTGAGTTTTTAACCCATTACTTGTTCCCCGAAAAAGGTCTTTTTATATAACTCTAAAATGTACATTATTTTTAAGTTTTTGTTAAACTAAACTTGTTTTTTCACCTCTGACAGTTTACCGCTTACCTTTGTACCATTTCAGGTTTTATCACCAAACTGTTTAAATTTCAATCAAAACTGCAAAAATGAGGGTGCTCCAAAACTTCTGACCGGTAGTGTATATACAGTATATATACAGTATCTCACAAAAGTCAGTACACCCCTTCACATGTTTGTAAATATTTTATTATATCTTTTAATGTGATAACACTGAAGAAATGACACTTTGCTACAATGTAAAGTAGTGAGTGTTCAGCTTGTATAACAGTGTAAAATTGTTGTCCCCTCAAAATAACTCAACACACAGCCATTAATGTCTAAACCGCTGGCAACAAAAGTGAGTACGCCTCTAAGTGAAAATGTCCAAAATGAGCCCAAAGTGTTAAATTTTAGGTGGCCACCATTATTTTCCAGCACTGCCTTAACCCTGAAAAAATCTGTGTTGCCTTTATTGGTAAAAGGATAAAAACACTACAAGCCACAGCAAAAATAGGACACACAAAACGCGTTTCACACTAATACTTAGTGCTTAGTCATAGCTAACACTCACAAGAAAGTATACCAAATAAATACTTTTGTTTAGTGATCATCGAAACACAGTGATGAACAGCGATCAATTAACAAATTGGTAATTAGAAAAATATGTGTACATGATCAGAAGAATAGGACTTAAGTTAAAGCAATTGAGATAAACTAAATGTGAACAATTAATTAAGTGTTCCCATAAAAAGGTGTCAATACATATTTATGATAATGTGCACATGAACACTAATTTATATGTGAATATCTAATGTATAATCCTTAATAAATTGTCTATAGATGCAGAATTTTTTTATAATTCGGCACGTATAAACAATATAATGGGTGAACTGGTGCAGAAATGTCTGTTGAAAAAATCTACATGTATATATACATATATATACAGTATGTAAAAACAAAAACGTTTGAATGTATATCATATGTGATTGTGACGTGATGCAAAACGTGTATAATTACATATATATAATGTTGTGTGAAATAAAAAATAAAAAATAATTTTTTGTATAATAATAACGATATTTGTGTAGCACACAGATCCTCTACCCTGCTTACCTCCACAGGCAGAATGGGACACACCATACCACAAGCCCAATATCCTCCTGATAAAAGAGGGTGAGCGGTGTTATCTGTTTTGGGTCCTGCAGCGAGTTACCTCTTTCCGTTGGTTCTTCACCCTAGAGTGTAGGTAGAAGTCTATTCTCTCTCTTAAGGAAGGCCAATGTCCAGACAGTATCAAACCCAAAAAAAGAGGTTTATTTTTCTTGTGTAGAAACTTGATAGGAAAGTTGGAGAAAGAGAATTTTAACAGAGAGGCAGGTTCAGGCAGGCGGCACTTAACAGTCATTTATCTCCACTAAGTCCTGAGTGGGCTTTGCTCACCCGGATAGTCTCCTCTCACGGTCCTAGCAGCCGGTGTGGAGCACGGAACATTCACTTTAAATTTCCTAAGGATACGATCAGGATATGAACTTCTGAATCCGAACTTCCCAGCACTTGTAACACTTGAGATCTTAGGTGCCAGTGGGCACGTTACAAGGCTTTTAGCGGATTATGGAATCCTTCCCTCTGATAGGCAACCAGGCCTCTCCCGAGACAGTGACTTCCCTCACCGATCCCCGCGGACAGGTCCTCCCCTGGTTTCCTCTCCTTCAGAGCGGGTCACCCCCACTTGGGCACCCTGGGACTCCTCTTCTGGTGTAGACCTCAGCTAAAGGTGCTGGGCCTACCTGGAATGATACAGCCTCGGGCCGAAGGTGCCCGAGACTGAATACACACACGCGTACCCCTGGCCACGAGGGTCACCGAAGGTGGGGTACGTGCCTAGGACCAAGGGGTCCTCTGGATCACCTCCGAACTCTAGACCTAATGGCATCCACCCCTTAAGTACCCTCTCCCGGCATGCACAGCGGGTAGACCACGCCCACTGCACGGCTGCCAAGAGAGGAGACCCAATCGCGCTGCAATGCTACCTGTGGTTCAACCTGAGACCTGGGCGACAGCGCCACCCACAGGCCAAAGGGAACTGTACTGCCAGGCAACACCACAACAAAGCAGAAACCAATTTAACAAATTTAAACAGCCTTAGCCTAACTATTTGCTCAGGCTACCCCTTAAATTTAGGCATAGCAACCCCAATTATGGGGGGTCCGCTACATTAGTATTAGGCGAGTGTATACAATAAACCTCCATCAGGCATGAGTATGCATGTGTGTATATATATATGTAAGCATGTATGCATTTGTGGCATGTACCAAAAAAGCGTAGGGTTATACCGTATTTATCGGCGTATAACACGCATCGGCGTATAACACGCACCCCAAGTTTAGGAGGGAATTTTAAGGAAAAAAACTTTTAGGAGGGAAATTCAAGGAAAAAAAACTTACATTTAAATGCAGCATGCAGCCTTGCCCAGTGTCCATCTGCAGCCTTGCCCAGTGTCCATCTGTCCATCTGCAGCCGTGCCCAGTGTCCATCTGTCCATCTGCAGCCGTGCCCAGTGTCCATCTGCAGCCTTGCCCAGTGTCCATCTGTTCATCTGCAGCCGTGCCCAGTGTCCATCTGTAGCCTTGCCCAGTGTCCATCTGTCCATCTGCAGCCGTGCCCAGTGTCCATCTGTCCATCTGCAGCCGTGCCCAGTGTTCATCTGTCCATCTGCAGCCTTGCCCAGTGCCTTTGCGATCGTGTCTGTCCCGGCGGTTTTTAAAATTTGGCGCCGATTTCTGTGGAGAGGAGCGAGCGGGGCCGAGTGTACTTCGGCTGGACTCGGCTCCTCTTGCAGTTCCGCCCATCTCCACTGACTGCGCCGCTGACGGAGAAAGCCGAGTGTACTTCGCCTAGACTCGTGTCTGCTCACAGTCACAGGCAGGACTGCGAGAGGAGCCGAGACTAGGCGAAGTACACTCGGCTTTCTCTATGTCAGCGGCGCAGTCAGAGATGGGCGGGACTGCGAGAGGAGCCGAGTAAAGCCGATTGTACTTCGGCTTCGGCTCCGCTCGCTCCTCTCGCTCGTTTTCAGCAGGGGAATTCGACGGAGTATCGGCGTATAACACGCACCCACGATTTTCCCCTGATTTTAAGGGGAAAAAAGTGCGTGTTATACGCCGATAAATACGGTAGGTATAAATATGGATCTAAATAGAAATGTCAATATGTGTACACCTAAATCCTATATTACAGCTATGTGCATGACTATGGTGGCCTTCAAAGGAAATTTGGGAAACCTGTAAACCAGATCAAAAAAGATTAAATTACTAATTATCAGTGCAGAGTTTATATTCATGTTTCATGCTTAAGGTTTTTATGTATAATGTATGATTAGTTACATATATTTTTATTTATGGTTTTAGTGTTTTGTATACCTCAGCAATGGTTCTTATTAAGGACATGTTCATGTATGTGTAGCACCCTGCTCCTGTTGACCAGGCGCTCACATGTAAATTTAGTGGGTTATCTGTTCTGTACATAGTTCAGATTCAATATTATGGCTAAATTAGCCTCTGCTCCAGCATTGGATGTGTTATGTGCAGTTCCACACTGTCCTCTGTAGGTGTCGTTGTCACCACAGGCCAGTGATGGAAAGACAACAGGCTAAGGTGTACTGGGTGTCCCTTTCCCCAGAAACAGCCCAGTGGGAGTGGTTTACCGCTGTGCATTCTGGGAGAGGATACTTAAGGAGCAGATGCCATTCTTTCTCTCTCTCTGACCTCATGACCCACCTGGCCTAAGATATGTGACAACTGCTCTTCTGCCTCGGGGCCTCCTGGCCCGAGGCTACGTGACTACAAGTAGGCCCAGAAACCTGTCTGGGGCCTACTGGTTCAAAGGTGGTCCTGTGCTGTCTTACCTGCGGGAAGAAGCCGAGCAATTGAAGGATCCGGGGGAAGACTCATCTTGGAGAGAACCGAGCGAAAAGGCTGGTATCTCAAAAGGGGCCTGGTGACTCAATTGGAGGATGCATCCTAACTAATCTACCTCACAGTACTGTCGGATGGTTTAAAGGGACTTTAGGTACTGTGTAGTTGTGTTCGCTTGTCTATTGCTGATCACCGAATCCTGTGGCAGAGGATGGTACAAACAGTTATTGCTGATCATCGAATCCTGTGGCAGAGGATTGTACAAATAGTTATTGCTATCATCAAGTCTGTGGCAGAGACTTTTGTCCGTGCATCATTCCGGCTGTTAGGCCAGTGAGAGAGGCCTATACGGGTGAGCAAGATCCACTGACAAGGAGTTGTATTTGTCTTCTTGATCTCAAGTTCCTTAGTGATCTGCATAAGGTTTCTGAACTTTCCCCTAACCCTCCATCGCTCTACGGCTACAAGTTGTGTTAAATAAAAAGCATTGGAAAAAAGACTAAGTGACTGGTGAATGCATCTGTGGGCTCATCGCCCAATTTAGAGCCAAGCAAGTTTTGATACATTGAACTGTGGGGTAACGGCAGGACCAAAAATAACCAGCAGCTCCTATGGGGGTAGTGCTACATATGCATGGTTAACCACTTAATATATGCGTTAAGGTTGTTCCATTTGGGACTTAAAGGGGTGTTCCGGGAAGAAAATAAATTAAAAGCCAGCAGCTATGCATCCTGCAGCTGCTGGCTTTTAATAAATGGAGACTTACCTGTCCTGCAGTCCCTCGATGTCGGCACCGCAGCTGATGTTTCCCATCAGCTGTCCGGTGCTGCCGTCACCATTGCGGGTAAGGGAACCCGGCAGTGTAGCCTTTCGGCCCCGCTCCTCTCTCCTATTAGCCCGGCGGCCAGGGGAGGAGAAGGAGGGAGCTCCGCGGTGACGTCACAGCCACGGCCAGACTCCCAGAAGTGGGAAAGGATACCTGTCTTTGACAGGTATCCTGTCCCACCTCCCCCCGAAAGGTGCCAATTGTGGCACCGGAGGGGGGAGGAATCTGATGAGTGGAAGTTCCACTTTAGGGTGGGGATCCGCTTTAATGGCCATTTGTGGCATAGCCATATGTGTGCATGACCAGTTTTACATCGGCATCGTCAAGCCTAAAGGAGAACAAGTAATTTAATTTATTTTGATTTGGTTTACAGGTTTCCCAGATTTCCTTTGAAGGCCACCATAGTCATGCACATAGCTGTAATCTAGGATTTAGGTGTGCACATATTGACATCTATATTCAAATCCATATTTATACCTACAGTCAGGTCCATAAATATTGGGACATCAACACAATGATAAGCTTTTTGGCTCTATACACCACCACAATGGATTTGAAATGAAACGAACAAGATGTGCTTTAACTGCAGACTTTCAGCTTTAATTTGAGGGTATTTACATCCAAATCAGGTGAACGGTGTAGGAATTACAATAGTTTGTATATGTGCCTCCCACTTTTTAAGGGACCAAAAGTAATGGGACAATTGGCTGCTCAGCTGTTCCATGGCCAGGTGTGTGTTATTCCCTCATTATCCCATTTACAAGGAACAGATAAAAGGTCAAGAGTTCATTTCAAGTGTGCTATTTGCATTTAGAATCTGTTGCTGTCAACTCTCAATATGAGATCCAAAGAGCTGTCACTATCAGTGAAGCAAGCCATCATTAGACTGAAAAAACAAAACAAACCCATTAGAGAGATAGCAAAAGCATTAGGTGTGGCCAAATCAACTGTTTGGAACATCCTTAAAAAGAAAGAACGCACCGGTGAGCTCAACAACAATAAAAGACCCGGAAGACCACGGAAAACAACTGAGGTGGATGACCAAAGAATTCTTTCCCTGGTGAAGAAAACACCCTTCACAACAGTTGGCCAGATCAAGAACACTCTCCAGGAGGTAGGTGTATGTGTGTCAGATGAAGAACACTCTCCAGGAGGTAGGTGTATGTGTGTCAAAGTCAACAATCAAGAGAAGACTTCACCAGAGTAAATACAGAGGGTTCACCACAAGATGTAAACCATTGGTGAGCTTCAAAAACAGGAAGGCCAGATTAGAGTTTACCAAACAACATCTAAAAAAGCCTTCACAGTTCTGGAACAACATCCTATGGACAGATGAGACCAAGATCAACTTGTACCAGAGTGATGGGAAGAGAAGAGTATGGAGAAGGAAATGAACTGCTCATGATCCAAAGCATACCACCTCATCAGTGAAGCATGGTGGTGGTATTATCATGGCGTGGGCATGTATGGCTGCCAATGGAACTGGTTCTCTTGTATTTATTGATTATGTGACTGCTGACAAAAGCAGCAGGATGAATTCTGAAGTGTTTCGGGCAATATTATCTGCTCATATTCAGCCAAATGCTTCAGAACTCATTGGACGGCGCTTCACAATGCAGATGACAATGACCTGAAGCATACTGCGAAAGCAACCAAAGAGTTTTTTAAGGGAAAGAAGTGGAATGTTATGCAATGGCCAAGTCAATCACCTGACCTGAATCTGATTGAGCATGCATTTCACTTGCTGAAGACAAAACTGAAAGGAAAATGCCCCAAGAACAAGCAGGAAGTGAAGACAGTTGCCGTAGAGGCCTGGCAGAGCATCACCAGGGATGAAACCCAGCGTTTGGTGATGTCTATGCGTTCCAGACTTCTGGCTGTAATTGACTGCAAAGGATTTGCAACCAAGTATTAAAAAGTGAAAGTTTGATTTATGATTGTTAATCTGTCCCATTACTTTTGGTCCCTTAAAAAGTGTGAGGCACATATACAAACTGTTGTAATTCCTACACCGTTCACCTGATTTGGATGTAAATACCCTCAAATTAAAGCTGAAAGTCTGCAGTTAAAGCACATCTCGTTTGTTTCATTTCAAATCCATTGTGGTGGTGTATAGAGCCAAAAAGATTAGAATTGTGTTGATGTCCCAATATTTATGGTCCTGACTGTATATCCCTACGCTTTTTTGGCACATGCACAAATGCTTACATATATACCCACGCATGCATACTCATGCCTGATGGAGGTTTATTGTATACACTCGCCTAATACTAATATCGTTATTATTTTACAAAAAATTATTTTGTCATTTTTATTTTACGCAACATTATATATATGTAATTATACACGTTGTGCAACATGTCACAATCATATATGATATAACATTCAAATGTTTTTGTTTTTACATATATATATGTATATATACATGTATATTTTTTCAACAGACATTTCTGCACTAGTTCACGCATTACCTATATTGTTTATAAGCGCCGAATTATTACATTTTTCTGCATATATACACAATTTCTTCACATATTATTTACATATTTTTTCTCTATATATACTTTTTTTTTAAAGGATTATCCATTAGATATTCATATAAAAATTTGTGTTCATGTGCACATTGTCATAAATATATATGTATTGACACCTTTTTATGGGAACACTTATTTAATTGTTCACATTTAGTTTATCTCAATTGCTTTAACTATTTGCAATGGTAGTCCTTTTCTACTGATCATGTACACATATGTTTTTAATTACCAATTTGTTAATTGAACGCTGTTCACCACTGTGTTTCGATCACATGATCACTAAACAAAAGTATTTATTTGGTATACTTTCTTGTGAGTGTTAGCTATGACTAAGCACTAAGTATTAGTGTGAAACGCGTCAGCTGTGTGTCCTATTTTTGCTGTGGCTTGTAGTGTTTTTATCCTGTTTTACCAATAAAGGCAACAAAGATTTTTTCGGAGTCCGGCTGTCCAAATGTATTTCTTTATTTTTTGCTATACGCATTGTCAGCACCCGTGGTTTCTGAGAGGAGGTTAATCCCCAAGCAGACCCAGCTGGAGCGGTAACTCCCCTTCCCTAACTGTCTTAACAAGGGGTTCACTAGAGCTTCACAGGTTACCACTGGAGTCCTCTTCCACTCTTCCATGACGACATCACAGAGCTGGTGGATGTTAGAGACCTTGCGCTCCCTCCACCTTCCATTTGAGGATGCCCCACAAATTCTCAATAGGGTTTAGGTCTGAAGACATGCTTGGCCAGTCCATTACCTTTACCCTCAGCTTCTTTAGCAAGGCAGTGGTCATCTTGGAGGTGTGTTTGGGGTCATTATCATGTTGGAATACTTCCCTGCGGCCCAGTCTCTGAAGGGAGGGGATCATGCTCTGCTTCAGTATGTCACAGTACATGTTGGCATTCATGGTTCCCTCAATGAACTGTAGCTCCCCAGTGCCGGCAGCACTCATGCAGCCCCAGACCACAGCACTCCCACCACCATGCTTGACTGTAGGCAAGACACACTTTTCTTTGTACTCCTCACCTGGTTTCCGCCACACACGCTTCACACCATCTGAACCAAATAAGTTTATCTTGGTCTCATCAGACCACAGGACATGGTTCCAGTAATCCATATCCTTAGTCTGCTTGTCTTTAGCAAACTGTTTGCGGGCTTTCTTGTGCATCATCTTTAGAAGAGGCTTCCTTCTGGGACGACAGCCATGCAGACCAATTTGATGCAGTGTGCGGCGTATGGTCTGAGCACTGACAGGCTGACCCCCCCTTCCCTTCAACCTCTGCAGCAATGCTGGCAGCACTCATACGTCTATTTCCCAAAGACAACCTCTGGATATGATGCTGAGCACGTGCATTCAACTTCTTTGGTCGACCATGGCGAGGCCTGTTCTGAGTGGAACCTGTCCTGTTAAACCGCTGTATTGTCTTGGCCACCATGCTGCAGCTCAGTTTCAGGGTCTTTGGCAATCTTCTTATAGCCTAGGCCATCTTTATGTAGAGCAACAATTCTTTTTTTCAGATCCTCAGAGAGTTCTTGGTCATGAGGTGCCATGTTGAACTTCCAGTGACCAGTATGAGAAAATGAGAGCGATAATACCAAATTTAACACATCTGCTCTCCATTCACACCTGAGACCTTGAAACACTGATGAGTCACATGGCACCGGGGAGGGACATTAGACATTAGACATTAATGGCTGTGTGTTGAGTTATTTTGAGGGGACAGCACATTTACACGGTTATACAAGCTGTACACTCACTACTTTACATTGTAGCAAAGTGTAATTTCACATGAAAAGATATAATAAAATATTTACAAAAATGTGAGGGGTGTACTCACCTTTGTGAGATACTGTATATATATATATATATATATATATATATATATATATATATGTGTAGCGGGTATGTGCTTTTCTGTTTGAATCTGGTGGGGAAACTGTGATGTATGGTTCCCTGGGGCCCACCGGGTGGCGCTGTCACTTTAGGCCCCAGGTTGAGCCATCGTTGCAGTGTCGTACCTCTTTTGGCCTCTCTCGGCAGGTGTATCGTGTGGCGGGGAACCCGCTGTGCTTGCTGGGAGAGGGTATAAAGGGGGCGGCCATTTTTGGTGGCGGGAGTCGAGTCCCAGGCACCTTCAGCCTGAGGGTGGTGGTTCGTGTCGGGAGTCTAGGCGACCTAGGCCTAGAGGACGTTCGGAGGTCGTGTTCCATCCCAGGCACCTTTAGCCTGGGGTGAAGTACTCGGATGGAGGTCTGGGACTGAGTGTCCCGGACTAAGGCTCCGCGAGGGATGGACTTCCCAGGGGACCCCGGGAGTGGGTACCCGAATCCAGTGGCGTAAGGGACCGGAGGGGGTACTTACCTGAAGACCTGGTGCAGCAAATTGCCAGTGACGGGTGAGCCTCCGGAGACCGCCCGGAGGGATGTCTTCCTCGATTGGGAGCAGGAATCTACTTCTAGGAAGGAAGTAAGAGAGTTCATTGTGCCTGGGCCTACTCGCATCCACACCCCCTTGTCTGTTCTGTTCGTTGAGGGAGTCCAACTGATTGTGTTCACTTTTACATTGGGAAGAATAAAGGAGTGTGGGGCTCATTTACTGGCAGACACTGTTCGGGAGGCCGGGAGGAGGCTCCAGATGTAGAACACCGACCCGAAGGTAAAAGAGGATTGTCTACCACTACACACACATCTGCAGTGGGAACATTGGCGTGGTGACCCCGCACTCTCTCCCCCAACGTACCCCTAGACAAAAGCCAGAGACAGAAGAATTGATACTAGAGGGAGAGAGTGGAGGCCGCTACACGTGGGGCCTTGGGTCCGGGATGGTGTTCGTGCTATTACGGAGTTTGGACGTGTCTGCCCGGAGGAGTTCTGAGTAGGTCGGCCATATCATTGGCCAAAGTGCATCCCTGCTCGAAGTCGTGGACATGACCCAGTGAAGGGAAAGGCCCGCGCAGAAGAGCGAGAAGAGGGGAGAGCCCAGCCGTGTGAGGGACTACACGTGGGGGCTTCTATTTGCACTGCGCCACCAGGCACACCCTCCCTGCTTAGTTCGTGGGCGTGACTCAGGAAAGAAGAAAAGCCTGCAAACTACAGTGCAGAGGGGAGGAGTCCAAGACGTGTGAAGGACTACACGTGGGGACTTTGGCGCAAAAACTTGCAGTGCGCCATGGACCAGCAGCAAGTCACCATGTTCGGACATACAGCGTGGGTTCCACTTCACCCTTCTACCACGTCTTTGACTGCTGCTGCTCCGGTGACCGATGCGGGGCCGATTCGCCCTGTATTCATGCATGGACGTTGAGGCCCTGGGTGTGATTTGTCCCGGCTGCTCGGGACTGGTGTGTCATCTGAAGCCATTCAGGCAATGCGAAGTCTGTGGGGAGTTCTTATTCGAGGTGGATTCAGTCATTGAGAAGCCAAGAACCATCTACCCCGGCCGTACCACAGGCAGCACCACTCAAGTTGGAGGAATCGCCGCTTTGACAGCCATTCCTGTGCGCACTGCAACGACCGCGGAGGAGGTCGTGAGTACTCAAATACGGGAGAAATCCGAGGATGCTGACTCGGTCACCACTGTCTCACAGCGTCCACCGCCGGAGAGAAAGACCGGCATGGTAGCCCCGTCCAGCGGTTGCGGTGGACCATCTCGCCTGCCTACGCACGGCCAGGATGGATCTGGTGAGAAGAGTTCCGGATGTCCCGCCTCAAGAAAAGGCCGAGGTAAGGCAGGCGGAGGGACTTGGCGTTTGGGCGGAGGAGTCGGGGATTCACAGCCCTGTGTGTCCGTGGGGGGTGGTAGTCCCGTTTCCACTACAGGCTACATATCCGCGGAGGAGTGTGACACCTCCAACCTAGAGTCGCTCTCTGATATGGGAGACAATGTCGCCATTGACGAACTGTTTGCTCAAAAGGGCTGGGACAAAGTGCCTCTCGCCTCATCCCGCAGAACCAGGGACCCACCCATGTCTACAGGGGATAGTACACCTCGGCCGGAGGCACCAGCGCCTGAGGAGGGGTCCCGTCCCCAGCCTACTCTTGCCTCCCCGGTGCCATCTGCACCTAATGCTGGGGAGAAGAGACTGTTGTTGTGGGCACCTATGCCCAGAACGGAGGTGATCAGAGCACCTCGTAACCTGGATGCCATAGTCTTGCCAGGAGAAGAGAGACTCCGTTTTGTTCTTTACACTGCTGAACTTTCCGGGGTTCGTTGTTCTTGTTACCCAAAGGAGTTGAAGGACTGTTCCTGTTTGTTCTTCAATTTTCCAGCAAGCAATCACAGACTCTGGGGTAGATAGGGCCCAAAGAAGAAGGAAAGTTCCATAAGTGCAGTTACCTCGGCGCTGTCACCAGGTGGCAGTGTCGTGCATCGGCATTCACTGTTCACACACACACTTTTTGAAGGAAAGGATTTCTCTGCGGAGAAGTTTTTTCGTTCTCACACAAACATATGTCTCAGGGATTTGTGTGTTTAACTTTTCTTTTCCCCTCTGCAGGAGAGCATCCCATCAAGACCACTGAGAATGGGGTGGGTCTTAGCCAGGATGGGTGGGGAGAGATGTTATGTGAAGATGTGATTTCAATGTTGTTGTTATGTGTTGTTGTTTCCCTTTCCCTCTCTTTTCATGTGAGGCTCAGGCACAACTGCTCTAGCTAGTTTTAGTTTTCTAAAGTTTGTTTTTGTAATTTTTAGTCGGTTTCTGGATTGGACTATGTCAGCCATTGAGGGCATGGTTTGTTCCAGACACTGGGGACCAGTGTCAAACCACCAGGGGGAGAGTGTAGCGGGTATGTGCTTTTCTGTTTGAATCTGGTGGGGAAACTGTGATGTATGGTTCCCTGGGGCCCACCGGGTGGCGCTGTCACTTTAGGCCCCAGGTTGAGCCATCGTTGCAGTGTCGTACCTCTTTTGGCCTCTCTCGGCGGGTGTATCGTGTGGCGGGGAACCCGCTGTGCTTGCTGGGAGAGGGTATAAAGGGGGCGGCCATTTTTGGTGGCGGGAGTCGAGTCCCAGGCACCTTCAGCCTGAGGGCGGTGGTTCGTGTCGGGAGTCTAGGCGACCTAGGCCTAGAGGACGTTCGGAGGTCGTGTTCCATCCCAGGCACCTTTAGCCTGGGGTGAAGTACTCGGATGGAGGTCTGGGACTGAGTGTCCCGGACTAAGGCTCCGCGAGGGATGGACTTCCCAGGGGACCCCGGGAGTGGGTACCCGAATCCAGTGGCGTAAGGGACCGGAGGGGGTACTTACCTGAAGACCTGGTGCAGCAAATTGCCAGTGACGGGTGAGCCTCCGGAGACCGCCCGGAGGGATGTCTTCCTCGATTGGGAGCAGGAATCTACTTCTAGGAAGGAAGTAAGAGAGTTCATTGTGCCTGGGTCTACTCGCATCCACACCCCCTTGTCTGTTCTGTTTGTTGAGAGAGTCCAACTGATTGTGTTCACTTTTACATTGAGAAGAATAAAGGAGTGTTGGACTTTATTGGTGTGGGGCTCATTTACTGGCAGACACTGTTCGGGAGGCCAGGGGGAGGCTCCAGATGCAGAACACCGACCCGAAGGTAAAAGAGGATTGTGGGAACATTGGCGTGGTGACCCCGCACTCTCTCCCCCAAGGTACCCCTAGACAAAAGCCAGAGACAGAAGAATTGATACTAGAGGGAGAGAGTGGAGGCCGCTACATATATATATATATATATATATATATATATATATCTGTATTTTAATAGTAGTTGAATATATGGTAGTTTTTTTGCTGGGTAGCTTGGTAGTGTGCTGGGGATATTGTACTGTGACTTTATATATAATAATATAATATATATTATACAGTATCATGGTGATTCTCGTCTTTTGTGCTCTGCAAGAGCAGAAAAGTGATACTTGTAGTGTGAGATGTCCTGTATTGTCTTTGAGATAGTCAGTGATGTGCCCTCTGGCTGGGATTGAGAGGCAGACAGCAGTAATGTAATTTCCCTGTGTATGTGCCAGATATCTTTTGCTGTTCTCGCTCTGGTAATGCGATCAGTGCTGTCACATTAGTGGTAATACATTGATGTGCACATAAGTGCCACACAAATAAGGCAGGAGGAGCAGCATTGCAGTGCCTCCAGCATACACTGTGTACCTAGCTGTATTAACCCTTCGTTGTGTAGCACCTCATCTCTGCATGTTGTTAAAGTGGAGGTCCGCCCACCCCTGCAAAAATTAAAAGCCCGCTGCTACACATACTGCAGCTGCTGACTTTTAATAATAGGACACTTACCTGTCCTTGAGTCCAGCGATGTCGGCACTGCAGCTAATGTTTCCATCAGCTGTCGGGTGCTGCCGCTCCCATTGCCGATAAGGGAACCCGGTAGTGAAAGATTACGCCTTCACGCCGGGTCCCTACTGCGCATGGAGGGAGCCGAGCTGCTGATGTAATTGGCCGCGATCCAGCCTCCCAGGAGTGGGCACGGGATACCTATCAAAGACAGGTATCCGCTCCTCCCCCCGAAAGGTGCCAAATGTTGCATTGGAGGGGGGGGGGGGGGGGAGACAAATGAGCGGAAGTTACACTTTTGGGTGGAATGTCGCTTTAAAGTGTATGTTACCCTAAATATTTTTTTTCTATGTGTGTGTTCACATATGTGTATGTGTATTCTATAAATCATAGTCTGTATCATTTTCATGTATGTCTTCCATCTGAAGTAATTGGTTGATCCTGCCATTCACCTTTCTTCTTTTTTCTAAACTGACCACACAAAGCACAGAAGATGATCTGTTCTTGCATGACCAATTTTCATCCTTTGGCTGGTGATTCAGAGGTACAGGACACTGTGCAGACACACAGCATGCCTGTATTGGGTAGTTTGTTCAGACCCCACATCCCCCTCCCAATGTTCAGCCCCCACACCCCCCTCCCAATCACAGCCTGCCCCTGGCACACGCTCCCTCCTAGTCACAGCCTAATTTTTTAACAAGCCCCCTGCTCAAGCACAGCCTGCATCTTGCCTCAGGCTGAACAGACTATGGAATATAGGCACACCATGTGTCTGCAAAGTGCCTCCACACTATCAGGAAGAAGAGATGCATAGTCACATGATAGAACTTTTTAACCTTGTGAATAGGGATGAGCCGAACACCCCCCAGTTCGGTTCGCACCAGAGCTTGCGAACAGGCAATACATTTGTTCGAACATCCGAACACGGTTAAAGTCTATAGGACTCAAACATGAAAAATCTAAAGTGCTAATTTTAAAGGCTTATATGCAAGTTATTGTCAAAAAAAGTGTCTGGGGACCCGGGTCCTGCCCCAGGGGACATGTATCAATGCAAAAAAAAGTTTTAAAAACGGCAGTTTTTTCGGGAACAGTGATTTTAATAATGCTTAAAGTGAAACAATAAAAGTGAAATATTCCTTTAAATTTCGTACCTGGGGGGTGTCTATAGTATGCCTGTAAAGCAGCGCTTGTTTTCCGTGCTTAGAACTGTCCCTGTACAAAGTGTAATTTCTGAAGGAAAAAAAGTCATTTAAAAGCACACGCGGCTATAATGAATTGTCGGCTCCCGGGAATACAGAGAAAAGTCATTGATAAAAAATAAATGCGTGGGGGTCCCCCCAAATTCAATTACCAGGTACTTAAGGTCTGGTATGGATATTAAGGGGAACCCTGCGTCAAATTAAAAAAAAATGACGTGGGGTTCCCCCCAAATATCCATACCAGACACTTCAGGTCAGGTATGGATTTTAGGGGGAGCTCCACGCCAAATAAAAAAAAAAATGGTGTGGCGTTCCCCCCAAAAATCCATACTAGACCCTTTATCTGAGCACGCAACCTGGCAGGCCGCAGGAAAAGAAGGGGGGACGAGAGAGCGCCCCCCCTCCTGAACCGTACCAGGCCACATGCCCTCAACATGGGGAGGATGCTTTGGGGGTCTGTTACCCCTCAAAGCACCATGTCCCCATGTTGATGGGGACAAGGGCCTCATCCCCACAACCCTTGCCTGGTGGTTGTGGGGGTCTGCGGGCGGGGGGCTTATCGGAATCTGGAAGACCCCTTTAACAAAGGGGACCCCCATATCCCAGCCCCCCTATGTGAATTGGTAAGGGGTACATTGTACCCCCACAATTTCACAAAGACAGTGTAAAAAAATGTAAAAAAAACACACAGACACCTTTGGGAAAAGTCCTTTATTAAAAATAAAAAATAAATAAAAAAAAGATTCGAGCGGCTGTAATCCACTCTCGGTATCCTGCGATAGGTGATCTCCTCTCCGGGGTCCAGTGGTGGATGATCTCTCCTCTCCGGGGTCCAGGCTCCAACGATGATGTCCAGCGTAGCGAGGAACAGCACTCTTCACTGGAGCAGAGACACCCCGGGAATGATGTGGCTTCAGCCAGTGACAGCTCTTAAGTAGCTGAGGGTCGGGGCCATCCGTCACGTGACCCTGTCCCCCTCTGACGCAAGGGGAAACCCGGGCTTCCCCAGTGACGTGCAGGTGACCCCGCCCCCCTCGGATGCAACGGAAACCTGCGTTGCTTTGAGGGGTCACAGACCCCCAAAGCATCCTCCCCATGTTGAGGGCATGTGGCCTGGTACGGTTCAGGAGGGGGGGCGCTCTCTCGCCCCCCCTCTTTTCCTACGGCCTGCCAGGTTGGGTGCTCGGATAAAGGGTCTGGTATGGATTTTTGGGGGGAACTCCACGCCATTTTTTTAAAATTTGCCGTGGAGTTCCCCTTAAAATACATACCAGACCTGAAGGGTCTGGTATGGATATTTGGGGGGAACCCCACGTCATTTTTTTTTTATTTGACGCAGGGTTTTCCTTAATACCCATACCAGACCTTAAGGGCCTGGTAATTGAATTTGGGGGGACTTCCACGCATTTTTTTTTTTTTTTTTTATCAATGACTTTTCTCTGTGTTGCCAGACAATTCGTTATAGCCGCGAGTGCTTTTAAATTACTTTTTTTTCTTCAGAAATTACATTTTGTGCAGGGACAGTTCTAAGCGCGGGAAACAAGCGCTGCTTTACAGGCATACTATACACACCCCCTAGGTACGAAATTTAAAGGAATATTTCACTTTTATCGTTTCACTTTAAGCATTATTAAAATCACTGCTCCCGAAAAAACGGCTGTTTTAAAACTTTTTTTTGCATTGATACATGTCCCCTGGGGCAGGACCCGGATCCCCACACCCTTTTGTATGACAATAACTTGCATATAAGCCTTTAAAATTAGCACGTTAGATTTCTCCCATAGACTTTTACAGGGTGTTTTTCGAATTGTTCGCTGTTCGGCAAACGGGCAAACAGGCAATGTTCGAGTCGAACATGAGTTTCGACTTGAACTCGAAGCTCATCCCTACTTGTGAACAATGTACAAAGATCATTACTGAAACTAAACAAAATCAGTTATGGTGCTTACCTTGTTATAACTGTATGAGAACGTGTCTAAACAATGTATGTTCACAATTAATTAACTAATATATAAGATCATGGCATCGCTGACTGATGGGCATCTTAGTCAGCCCCATATTGCAAGCATTGGCTAACTTACTGTTTAAGAAGGTTGGAAAATATTTGGCTGTAGACCCCTAAAAACCCCTAAAAACCTGTGCCTCCTGCTTGGGGCATCAGTAGTATAATGCTGCCTGTAAACATTGGGTTAAGTATTAGGAGGTAGGGCATTTTGATTATAAGAGCCCAATGCATTGCAAGAAGGTCAGACAGTCTCCTTTGGAGAAAAAAAAAGAAGACTTCAAAACAAAACAAAAAACAGAGAATACCAGCAGATGGTAACCCAGTACCTTGGAGGCAATGAAAGGGTAAATTGCCCTCAAATGCACTTTTATCTTTTTATTGATCAAAATAAATAAATACATTTATCAGCCTTAGCTGTTCCTGTAATAGTACAAGAAGTGTTCATGTGATTATAGTGCATATAGAGTATACAGGTGAAACTCGAAAAATTACTGACTCCAGCCTCAGTCCACTCCTTGTGAAAGTCCCCAACACTTTTGAATGGCCTTTTCCTGACAATCCTCTCCAGGCTGCGGTCATCCCTGCTGCTTGTGCACCTTTTTCTTCCACACTTTTCCCTTCCACATAACTTTCTATTAATGTGCTACGATACAGCACTTTGGGAACATCCAACTTCTTTTGCAATTACCGTATTTATCGGCGTATAACACGCACCGGCGTATAACACGCACCCCAAGTTTAGGAGGGAAATTCAAGGAAAAAAACCTTACATTTAAATGCAGCATGCAGCCTTGCCCAGTGTCCATCTGCAGCCTTGCCCAGTGTCCATCTGTCCATCTGCAGCCTTGCCCAGTGTCCATCTGTCCATCTGCAGCCTTGCCCAGTGTCCATCTGTCCATCTGCAGCGTTGCCCAGTGTCCATCTGTCCATCTGCAGCCTTGCCCAGTGCCTTTTTCGATCGTGTCAGTCCCGGCGTTTTTTTAAATTTGGCGCCGATTTCTGTGGAGAGGAGCGAGCGGGGCCGAGTGTACTTCGGCTAGACTCGGCTCCTCTCGCAGTCCCGCCCATCTCCACTGACTGCGCCGCTGACGGAGAAAGCCGAGTGTACTTCGGCTAGACTCGGCTCTGCTCACAGTCACAGGCATGACTGCGAGAGGAGCCGAGACTAGCCGAAGTACACTCGGCTTTCTCTATGTCAGCGGCGCAGTCAGAGATGGGCGGGACTGCGAGAGGAGCCGAGTAAAGCCGATTGTACTTCGGCTTCGGCTCCGCTCGCTCCTCTCGCTCGTTTTCAGCAGGGGAATTCAACGGAGTATCGGCGTATAACACGCACCCACGATTTTCCCCTGATTTTAAGGGGAAAAAAGTGCGTGTTATACGCCGATAAATACGGTACCTTTTGAGGCTTTCCCCCCTTATGGAGGGTGGCAATGATGGTTTTCTGCACAACTGTCAGGTCAGCAGTCTTTCCCATGATTGTGATTCCTACTGAACCAGACTGAGAGACCATTTAAAGGCTCAGGAACCCTTTGCAGGTGTTATGGCTTAATTAGCTGATTAGAGTGGGACACTTTGAGCCTAGAATATTGCACCTTTTCACAATATTCAAATTTTCTGAGATTGTGGATTTGGGGTTTTCATGAGCTGTAAGCCATAGTCATTACAATTATGACAAATCACAGCTTGAACTATCTTGCTTTGCATGTAATGAGTCTATCTCATATATTAGTTTCACCTTTTAAGTTGCATTATTGAAATAGATGAACTTTTGCACGATATTCAAATTTTTTGAGTTTCGCCTGTATATTGTAGCATCAAGCAGCTAAGAAAAATATCTTGAAAGTGAAGAATACTGTTGTGTTATAAATTGGCAAAATTTATCTGAATTTGAAAACACAATGCTTAGATCTACAGAAATTAGTTGTAAAGAAAATAAAGTACATATATAAAGTGTATATATTTGAAAGGGTGATCACAGATTGATTGCATTTCATTTAAAAAACGTGCACCTGGGAATGGGTGGGTGGATGATGCAGGGTGTGTGCTAATGAGGTTAGCTGGTCAACTCCTTCCTGTGTCATAACCTATAGTCTGTAAGGAAGAAAGACATTACTAATGGAAACGTCTGGAAATGTGGATTAGGACAAGAAAAGTAAGTCACTGTAGATTTAATTGAAAGCTTTGATATGTTTTCCAAAAAAGTACATGAATGCTATATTGGTGCATAGGGGAGCTGAAATTTTGAAAAAAAAAAAAAAAGTGTACAAAGGTGAACTTACCCTTTAATGCAGAGAATGCATTAAAGTAAAAAGAGAAACAAAAGTACATTTCTATGAATACATAAAAAAAAAAAAAAAGAAGAATTGGACTTTAATAAGTCATCAGTTAAAACTTGTAGCATTTTTATTTAACACAATTCTATAAATGTTAACAATTTTTCATTATGCATTATTTATTTTATCCAATACTGTATTGTGAAATTCAAATGACTTAACTGTTTCCTTGAGCAACATTAAAGTTAATTTCTTCTTTTTTTTTTTTATGTATTCATATACATATAAATTAGGATGTGGAGACTGTATTGGTATCCACTCTTGCTTCATCATATAGAAAAAAACAGTACATTTCTGACTTTCAGGCTGTTCAGCAATTTCTTAAATGTATTTAATACAATGACTATATAAAACAATTTTGTTGGTCAGGTAGTTTCAATTTTTAAAAGTGTTTAAAAGGAAGATCTGTATTGCACAAAACAACCAATCAGGATATATCTGCAGCACGGCCTCCTAGGGGACTGCTTGGATTTAACTGCTCATCTGCATCGCCAAGACCCTCTGAACCTTCTAACCCACCTGACACTCTGGGTTCAGACATCATTGCAACACCTTTAAATAATAAGACAGCATTCAATGGGTTCATAGTCTATTAATGTTTACTGGAATACTTCAGTTAAGGTATCATTGCACAAAAAGGTAATGGTTCAACTGAGTTTGGGATAACAGCACAAACTCAGCCGAATGACTACTTAAGAAATGTCAATTGAGACAGAAGGCAACAACAGAATAATATATACACCTATGTACAGTAGAATACTACTGGAACATTACCTGAAAGGATAAACAATTTAAACAGCAATACTGACAATACTTCTAGAAAGAGAAACCCAGGCCGGGCTGTTTAACCTCTGATCCTAATGAGAGATGCAGCTAAACATAGATGGTGTGAGAGCCATTTAAGTAGCAATGACAGAATGTCCCCGTTGCAGATCTGATGGTCTTCAACGGTAGTTGGAGTTCATTAATTGTATCCAATAGGGTGTAGTAACAGAGTGGTAGTATATCTTGTGATGACTGTAGCTAACGAGACTTATGTACAGTGTTCAAATGAAGGTACAGTGAAGTGTCCCCAAGGTAAAGCTGTCTGTGCAAAGTGTCCCAATGAAACAAAGGAAAGGTTTGCAAAGATGGGCGATGGCCCTCTCACCAATGACCAGGCCAATTCAACGACTTTCAGCTAGCGACTCTAGAATGGACGTTCCGCCTGCAGATCCGCTTGTGGCAATCCCCCCATTACGGAGCACGAAGCGTGGGTAGCTGCATTGTCGAGATGGTGCTGATCAGATGTCCGATAAACAGCAGGCAGCGATGCATCCCTTCTCGATCTGGTAGGAATGCTGTGGACCACGGTCTCACTATCCCCACGTGGAGAGGTCCTTCACACATGAGGCCCCGGAGGAAGAGAGCGTGAGGCGGGTCTCTGGTTTCTTTTATAGTTCTTCCCAGTAATCTCCCTGGTGGTAGCAAAGATCCCGGGGATATGTTGTCTGGATGCATAGTCATGCAGGGGAACAGCCATCTGTTGGAACTGCCAATCCCACAATCCCTTTGGTTGGGCTGACAAATATGATGTCAGTTTGATAATGCTGGGCACTAGATGGATAATATGGTATAGGGCAGGGAATAGCTGTCTGTTGCAATTATAGTCCATATTGCTACATATCTTTTATTTCCACATTTCTGGAAACTGATTAAAATTCGAATACTATGTCAACAGTCAAAATCTGATAAGGAATATGGTGCTCTACGCTGGTTAAGTTCTCCAAGACATTGTCATATGACCCACTAACCTTAATATTTGTTAGAAGCCTTTCAGTTTGTCAGGAAACTTTGAATAATTAATTAAGTCAGCGATATTGATTGTTTATTCAATTGATATTTGACAGTGTCTCCAATATGAAATAAATGATTAACTATAATTACGCTGACCAATTAATTAATACATGAATTTGTGCTCTATGGAGATATTTTTAAGCACAATTAAATTATGGCAGAGCCGGTAAGAAGGAGGTCTTTCCCATCTTCCAACTGGCACACAGAGCATTAATGCTAATGCGCAAGGGGTGATTAGGGTGTGCCCAAGCACACCCAGCACACTCTGTGCGTACGCTTTTGGATGCGAGGAAGCTTTGGGGTGGGGGGGAAGTAAGGACTGTGGAAGAAGGTGTATGCAGAGGTGGGGGATGGGGGACAGTGATGCAGAGGTGAGAGATGAGGGGGGGGGGGGTGATAGCGAGATGCGTTTGCCCTTCCATGTGCCCCTTGCTGTGAAGGCCAGTTATAGGTGGGGGCAGGGGCCATTTGTTTGTTACTGGTTTAAATATGGTCCGGGGACACACTGGGCACCTTCGCTGCCACTGTGCTACTGCTGGGTGTCCAGTGTGCTCCTGTTCCTTTAAGGGAGATTGGGCTGCCTACAGGCCCACCTGTCCCTCATCTATCCATTTAATGCATGTGCTTCCATTGTGGAGATGCTTATAAATTCAGTAGCATCAGGACTGCAAGCAATACACAGGGTGCCGTGAAGAGGCCTTGCAGCTTACGCATGCATTTGCAAATGCGTGCTAACTAAACCCCTGTTTTTAACACAGACTGATGGACAGGTTAATTTGGTCGGTTGGCAGACTGGTTGGTGAGTTGAGCTATGGAATGTTCTGTTTATGTCTTTCACGCGTTTGCCCTTCCATGTGCCCCTTGCTGTGAAGGCCAGTTATAGGTAGGGGCAGGGGCCATTTGTTTGTTACTGGTGTAAATATGGTCCGGGGACACACTGGGCACCTTCGCTGCCACTGTGCTACTGCTGGGTGTCCAGTGTGCTCCTGTTCCTTTAAGGGAGATTGGGCTGCCTCCAGGCCCATCTGTCCCTCATCTATCCATTTAATGCATGTGCTTCCATTGTGGAGACGCTTATAAATTCAGTAGCGTCAGGACTGCAAGCAATACACAGGGTGCCGTGAAGAGGCCTTGCAGCTTACGCATGCATTTGCAAATGTGTGCTAACTAAACCCCTGTTTTTAACACAGACTGATGGACAGGTTAATTTGGTCGGTTGGCAGACTGGTTGGTGAGTTGAGCTATGGAATGTTCTGTTTATGTCTTTCACGCGTTTGCCCTTCCATGTGCCCCTTGCTGTGAAGGCCAGTTATAGGTGGGGGAAGGGGCCATTTGTTTGTTATTGAGATGTGGACAGCCTGTGAAAGAGAGCTGAATCCTGCACACTTGCAAAGCACCCCTAAACCCAACACTCTGTACATATCGCACAACTGAACTCTGCACTGTGTGCATAGGGCACCCTTGAAACCACACTCTGTATATAGTGCACCCCTAAACTCCGCACATAACACACTCTTGATATTTATTGCCCCTTTAAAATCCTCCCACTGTGCAATTTGGCCACACACCCACCATTCGATGCAGTTTGGAGGGGGGTATGGTTGAGTTCCTGCACCTATTCTCTCTGAAAAAAGGATACATTTATATAGTCTTATACATACAACTGGCAAATTGAGGGCAACCATAATGCTGATGTGGTCCGCAATGAAATTGAGTTTGACAGCCTACAAGTAATCTTGTCTCATTCAGTTGGGTAAACAGATCCAGTATGTTCCCAGTTAGAAACTGATTGGTTTTCTGTTTAACTACTCGATTTACCATTGTTTGACAAAAGGTCAGTGTCCTTGATGTTTTGGATAGTCCCTCTATGCATTGTCCAGAAATGTGTGTGTTTTAACTTGTGCATAACTCACATATTGTAATTATAAAATATAGTAAATATTTATGTGACTCTGTAAGTTTGAGAACCATGCAACTTCATATTTTATCATTTAAAAATCAGAAAAACCCTGACTAGTTTTTGCGGTAAATTTTCTTGTATTTCAGACATTTGAAGCCAAAATACAGCACCTGGAGACTCGAAAGAAAACATCATCATCATCAGCGCCAGATATGGAATACTTTGTACGGTGTGAGGTTCATCGCTCCGATCTCAACACACTAATGAGCTCTATTAAAAGAGTGTCAGAAGATGTTAGGACTACTAAAGAGATGAAAGGTATGCAAGTCCAGACTAAGCTAAACAGAATTAACAATGGGTCACATCTGTCCCTACGAAATGTAAAAAGAAAGTCAATATTTTCTTGGGGTGTACCAAATTCTGTTTTGGTTATTAATAAAAGCTGGTTGGATGAATTGCCCTCACGGGTGGTGATAACAAGCTTTTTCTTAGGAGTATCTACCAGTATTGTAGCAGGGACATGTGGCACATTTGTAAATGGTAATAGGTGTACAATGCTGTAGGTGTACAAAAGAGCTGGCATTCCCTGCCACTATATAGTTAGAGATCAAGGCTGATTTTATAGCATCAGCTGATGGAAGATATGAGGAAATGATAATTAAACCCTAATTTTTAAGCACTTTAAATAGCTGATTTAATAATTTACTGAGTATGAAGCTTCTGTATCTACACTTTGCCACCTTTGCATGCAGGGACTAGATCCCTACACTGTGTGTATCAACAGAAGCACAAATCCCTGTAGCCTAGGATGACAAGGCACTACCCTGGTCCTCCATCCTCCTCTCCCCTCCCTTCTCCAAGCTAACAGACCTACTCGAGACTGCACTGTCCACTGTGAATGATTTCCTGTGAAAGCCAGAAGTTCAGGGAAGCTGAACTAAGAGAGCAAGAGTCGGCAGCATTGAAAACTGTAAACCTCAAGTATTGAGGTATACATTTTAACAGATAGATTACTGGGGAATGTTTTATTTTATTGTGCTTAATGTGTTAAATTACTCCCAGGGTTAAATACCATTTTAAAGCTCAGCAAAAGCTACTTAGCTGTGTATGCATATGATAATCTCATTCCCAGTCTTACTGAAAGTCAGATCCAGGTGTTCCTGTTGCCAGACCTGATAAAAACAATGCCTCTTTTTGCTTTACAGTTCATTGGTTTCCCACTAAAATTGCAGAACTGGACAAGTGTCACCATTTGGTTACCAAGTTTGATCCAGACTTAGATTTAGATCATCCGGTAAGTTGTACGCCTTAGCATATTGTAAAAAACATCAAATTAGCTTTATTAGGCAAGGAATGACATTAACCCTCTGGCAGTCCTGTGCTCTTTTTTACTCCACTATCCCATACATCTATATTATTGTGACGGCTTTCCCAATCAATAATGTTCCCTCTTTGTCATTCTAATCAATTCACATCCAAAATTAAATAGGAGAGATGTATGGACTGTTAACTATGTGCATTACTATGGTACAGATAAATTCCGAAGTACAATTCAATATGTGCAGCTTCATTAATTTGTCCAAAATGCAATGTTTTTTTTAGATACTCCAAAATGTTTGGATATTGTTAGAAGGGGACACTTATCTCTTATGCCTTGTACACACGATCGGATTTCCGATGGAAAAAAATCCAATGGACTTGTTTCATCGGAAATTCCGATCGTATGTGCGCCCCATCTGACTTTTTTCCATTGGAGTAAAAAAATCGAACATGTTTTAAATTTTTCCAATGGAGAAAAATCCACGCATGCTCAGAATCAAGTCGACGCAAGCTCGGAAGCATTGAACTCCATTTTTCTCGGCTTGTCGTAGTGTTTTACGTCACCATTTCGTCGGAATTTAGTCTGACAGTGTGTATGCAAGACTGATGGAAGTCAGCTTCATCGGAATTTCGACGGAAAATTCCATCGGATTTTATTCCATCGGAAATCCGATCGTGTGTACAAGGCATAAGAATTAGTAACACAAGTACAAGTAGGATGGAGCAGTCTAAGAGTTCATGGCTGGGGACCATGAAGTGGGTTTGAGAACAGGTAAAGGCAGACTGGAACAGTCCATATGTCCATGGCTGGGGACTATGAAGTAGGTTTGAGAACAGGTAAACGCAGGCTGGAACAGTTTATTGGTGCACTTCTGGGAACCATGAAGTAGGTTTAGCACAGGCAACGAGAGCTCTACTCACAGAATCCTGGAAAAGGGTCAGTCCATAAAAGCAGCCTCTTGTTGAGTAGTCCAACATCCAGTCCAAAGGGCTCGAGGGGCTAACAGCCCACCTTCATTCAGCCTTTCAGCATACAGATCAATTCCTTCAGCAGGGAAAAAAATCCAGTCTTTTTAACAGCATGTCAGCCACCATTTGGGCACACCTCCCCAGAGATTGGCTAGGCCCTGCTCAATATTAAGGCTGGTTATTTGAATTCTCCTCCCTAAGCTCCAGAAACATCTCCTAGATACAGGGTGAAGCACAGTCTTTAACTGAAACAGAAACAGCTGTGTAGAAGGCCTAAAACTGGGTGAGGAGCAGCCAAACCCTGCTACTAAGTTGAGGTTGTGGAAGCCAGTTTCATGTCACAAGTCATACACTATGGCAAGGCTAAGCAGAGCAACAAGACACAAGGTAGTTATACTGCATTGGCAAGGTCTCTCCAAGATTTAAAAGCAAACTAGATGTGCTGTTCAATATCTTTTGAGGAAGCACAAAGAAATGACCAATGTTGAGAAATGTATATGCAGTGGTTGACCAAGAAAACTTAATGCATTAGATGAAAGACACATCATGCTTACTTCACTTCGACATCAGAAGATGTCCAGCAGTGCCATCAGCACAGAACTGGTGAAAACCAAAAGAAGTCTGGCCTGAAAGTGTTTTTTATGGAAAAATTGCGGCCAAAAAGTTTTCCCTCCAATGTCCAAGGTTAAGCTATGCATGAAAATATAGGAACTGGGATGCAGAAAAATGGCAGCAAGTGCTCTGTACTGCTGAGCCAAATTTGAAATATTTGGCTGTAGCAGGAGGCAGTTTGTTCACCGAAGGGCTGGAGAGCAGTACAATAATGTTTGCAGGCAACAGTGAAGCATTGTGGAAGTTCCTTGCAAGTTTGGGGCTGCATTTCTGCAAAGTTGGAGATTTGGTCAGCATCAATGGTGTGCTCAATGCTGAAAAATAAAGACAGATACTTACCCATCATGAGGCTCATCCTTTTCTTTGTCCACCTTGCCCCTGTGACTGGAGGATATGAACATTTTCTCATGCTTGACGGGCCTCATTGGAAATTGGCAATGGCACTGGCACTGAAGATTTGTCCTTCCATCACCACTAGGGATGAGCTCGGTGTTCGAGTCGAACATAGGTTCGACTCGAACATCGGCTGTTCACGCGTTCGGCGAACAACGAACGATTTGGGCCGTTCGCGCCAAATTCGAGTGACGCGAACGGCCCACAATACACTGCGCCATCGCAGTGTAATCCCGGCGCTGTGATTGGCCAAGCAAGCACTGTGACCCTGCATGCTTGGCCAATCACAGCGCCGGCAGCGAGGAGACCAATGATTGGCCATAGGCAGGATGCCTGTGGCCAATTATAGCTGAGGGGGTTTAGTACACGCCCCACACTATAAAAGGCCGCCAGCGCGGCGGCCTTGTGTAGTGTGTTCCGGAGCAGGGAAAGTGAAGGATAGGCAGGGACAGTGTCAAATCTTGTCAAATCTATTCTTTGCTATACCTTGTGTGTAGGGACAGAGAAGGATAGGCAGGGAGAGTGTCAGTGTCATATTCTTTGCTAAACCTTGTGTGTAGGGAGAGAGAAGGATAGGCAGGGAGAGTGTCAGTGTCATATACTTTGATAAACCTTGTGTGCAGGGAGAGAGAAGGATAGGCAGGGAGAGTGTCAGTGTCATATACTTTGATAAACCTTGTGTGCAGGGAGAGAGAAGGATAGGCAGGGGACAGTGTCAGTGTCATTGTTGCTAAGCCTCCTGCACATTATACACCTGAAGTTAGCCCGTATTTCTGCTTTTTCCTGGTGTGTTACACCAACAGGATTTTGCGGCACTTACAGCGGGCGGAGTGTACCTCCTGGCCATATTACACCTTAACTTAGCCTGTATTGCTGCTTTTTCCTGGTGTGTTACTCCAACAGGATTTTGCGGCACTTACAGCGGGCGGAGTGTACCTCCTGACCATATTACACCTTAACTTAGCCTGTATTGCTGCTTTTTCCTGGTGTGTTACACAAACAGGATTTTGCGGCACTTACAGCGGGCGGAGTGTGCCTCCTGACCATATTACACCTTAACTTAGCCTGTATTGCTGCTTTTTCCTGGTGTGTTACACCAACAGGATTTTGCGGCACTTACAGCGGGCGGAGTGTGCCTCCTGAACATATTACACCTTAACTTAGCCTGTATTGCTGCTTTTTCCTGGTGTGTTACACCAACAGGATTTTGCGGCACTTACAGCGGGCGGAGTGTACCTCCTGACCATATTACACCTTAACTTAGCCTGTATTGCTGCTTTTTCCTGGTGTGTTACACAAACAGGATTTTGCGGCACTTACAGCGGGCGGAGTGTGCCTCCTGACCCTATTACACCTTAACTTAGCCTGTATTGCTGCTTTTTCCTGGTGTGATACACCAACAGGATTTTGCGGCACTTACAGCGGGCGGAGTGTACCTCCTGACCATATTACACCTTAACTTAGCCTGTATTGCTGCTTTTTCCTGGTGTGTTACACCAACAGGATTTTGCAGCACTTACAGCGGGCGGAGTGTGCCTCCTGACCATATTACACCTTAACTTAGCCTGTATTGCTGCTTTTTCCTGGTGTGTTACACCAACAGGATTTTGCGGCACTTACAGCGGGCGGAGTGTGCCTCCTGACCATATTACACCTTAACTTAGCCTGTATTGCTGCTTTTTCCTGGTGTGTTACACCAACAGGATTTTGTGGCACTTACAGCGGGCGGAGTGTACCTCCTGACCATATTACACCTTAACTTAGCCTGTATTGCTGCTTTTTCCTGGTGTGTTACACAAACAGAATTTTGTGGCACATACAGCAGGCGGAGTGTGCCTCCTGACCATATTACACCTTAACTTAGCCTGTATTGCTGCTTTTTCCTGGTGTGTTACACCAACAGGATTTTGCGGCACTTACAGCGGGCGGAGTGTGCCTCCTGACCATATTACACCTTAACTTAGCCTGTATTTCTGCTTTTTCCTGGTGTGTTACACCAACAGGATTTTGCGGCACTTACAGCGGGCGGAGTGTGCCTCCTGACCATATTACACCTTAACTTAGCCTGTATTGCTGCTTTTTCCTGGTGTGTTACACCAACAGGATTTTGCGGCACTTACAGCGGGCGGAGTGTGCCTCCTGACCATATTACACCTTAACTTAGCCTGTATTGCTGCTTTTTCCTGGTGTGTTACACCAACAGGATTTTGCGGCACTTACAGCGGGCGGAGTGTGCCTCCTGACCATATTACACCTTAACTTAGCCTGTATTGCTGCTTTTCCCATTTCCCTGCAGGCCATTAGAATGTCTGGAAGGCAAACAAGGAGAGGCAGACAGTCAGGAGCCAAAAAAAGAGGGCAAGCAGGCTCTGTGTCTACTAGACACAACAGTGCTGGTCGTGGACGCGGTGCATCGCCATCAGCACGTGGCCATGGGACACGCTTGTCCTTCTTTTCGGCAGCTGGACGTGTTGAGCCGTATCATGCCGAAGACTTGGTAGAGTGGATGACCAAGCCCTCCTCATCCTCCTCATCCTCTCTCACCCAGGCTCAGGGTACTGGCAAAGCAGCTGCCAAAGCGTCCTCTTCCCTGGTATCAATGTCATCATCAGTCACTCCTTCCCTAGACCAACCATGTCCTCCTGAGGAGTCCCCCAAACTGTTTGAGCACAGTGTTGGGTACATGCTCCAGGAGGATGCCCAGCGTTTCGAAGGGTCTGATGATGATACCCAGCTAGAGGAAGGCAGTAGCGTGAGAGCAGAGAGAGGGGATGCTCAAGAAGGACACCAATCTGGCAGTCATGTTCCAGCAGCTGCAGCATACTACCAGATTGGCTCCAGTGATGAGGAGGGAGGGGATGATGAGGTCACTGACTCCACATGGGTGCCTAATAGGAGAGAGGAGGAGGAGGAGGAGGAGGATGAGGAGGAGGCACATCTCCAACGAGGCAGGATGCCCTCGGGGGGCCAGCGTAAGTGCAGCACACCGACGGAATCACACCGCAGAGCTCCGCCTGTGCAGGGCGCTGCCTCTGCCCGTTATTCAAAAAGTTCTTTGGTGTGGGCCTTTTTTGAGTCGAGTGCATCAGATCGCACAGCTGCTGTTTGCAACATATGTCTCAAGCGTATATCGCGTGGCCAAAACATCACCCGCTTGGGCACCACATGCTTGACCAGACATATGTTGACCTGCCATGCAGCTCGTTGGCAAGCCTACCTTAAAGACCCACACCAAAGAACAAAGCTGACCTCTTCTTGCACCGCATCAGCTGGGATCTCCAACCCCACTATACCTTCAGTCCTCTCTGAAACCTGCTCTGAGAGGAATGAAGGTGTAGAATTAGGTGTGTCACAGCCAAGTACTTGCGGGCACTCTGCTAGCAGTACACCAACGTCCGATTCTAGCAAGCAAATTTCCCTGCCCCAGCTGCTGGACCGTCGAAAGAAGTTCACTCCCAGCCATCCACATGCCCAGCAGTTGAATGCTAGCTTGGCTAAATTGCTAGCGCTTCAACTGCTGCCTTTTCAGTTGGTAGACTCGGCCCCCTTCCGTGAGTTTGTGCAATGTGCGGTTCCTCAGTGGCAGGTTCCCAAATGCCACTTTTTCTCACGGAAGGCGATTCCGGCTCTCTACCGGCATGTGGAAGGCAATGTCTTGGCCTCGCTGGACAGGGCGGTCAGCGGTAAGGTGCATATTACCGCTGACTCATGGTCCAGCAGGCATGGACAGGGACGTTACCTTTCTTTCACGGCCCATTGGGTCACTCTTTTGGCAGCTGGGAAGGATGCAGGACAAGGTGCAGTAGTGTTGGAGGTTGTTCCACTGCCACGCCTCCAAAATGCTACTACTGGTTGTGACACACCTCTGTCCTCCACCCCTCCTCTTCTTCTTCTCTGTCCTCCACCCCTCCTCTTCTTCTTCCTCCGTGGCCTCTTCCTGTGCTTTGTCCTCGGAACCAGCGGTGCTCCGTAGGCGTTCAAGGGGCTACGCAAGTACGCAGGCAAAAAGATGCCATGCCGTGCTTGCGCTGGTGTGTTTGGGGGACAGGAGCCACACTGGGGCAGAGGTTCTGTCTGCTCTGCAGGAGCAGGCCGAGAGGTGGTTGACGCCACGCCAGCTTAAGCCAGGAATGGTAGTTTGCGACAATGGCACCAACCTCCTCTCCGCTCTCCGACAGGGACAACTGACCCATGTGCCCTGTGTGGCTCACGTCCTTAACCTGGTGGTGCAGCGGTTCTTGGGCAGGTACCCGGGCTTACAGGATGTCCTGAGGCAGGCCAGGAAAGTCTGTGTGCATTTCCGCAGATCTTATAATGCCAGTGCTCGCCTGGTTGAGCTGCAAAAGGAGTTGAACCTGCCCAAGAACCGCCTTATATGTGACATGCCCACCAGGTGGAACTCAATGTTGGCCATGCTGCAGCAGCTGCACACGCAGCAGAGGGCCATCAATGAGTACCTGTGCGACTACGGCACCAGGACAGGGTCAGGGGAGCTCAGGTTTTTTTCACCACGCCAGTGGGGCATGATCAGGGATGAATGCACTGTCCTGGCACCATTTGAGGAGGCCACGAGGATGGTGAGCAGTGACAGTGCATGCATCAGTGACACTGTACCTCTTGTCCACCTGTTGGAACATACGCTGCGTGGAATAATGGACAGGGCACTTGAGGCAGAACAGAGGCAGGAAGAGGAGGACTTCCTTGCCTCTCAAGGCCCCCTTTACCCAGACAGTGTTCCTTCTGTCCCACCCATCGCACAGGAAGAAGAGGAGGAGGAGGAGAAGGAGGAGGAGGAGGAGGATTGTGTCAGCATGGAGGTGGAGCCTGGCACTCAGCATCATCAGCAGCAGTCTTTTAGGGATGATTTACAGTCCCAAGAAACCAGTGGACTTGTACGTGGCTGGGAGGAGGTGGCTGCGGATCATGTCGTCCTTAGTGACCCAGAGGACTCCGGACTGAATGCCTCAGCTAACCTACGCTGCATGGCCTCCCTGATCCTGCAAAGTCTGCGGAAGGATCCTCGTATTCTTCGGATCAAGGAGAGGGACCATTACTGGCTGGCCACTCTCCTTGATCCACGGTACAAGGGTAAGGTTGCGGACCTTATCTTACCGTCGCAGAGGGAGCAGAGGATGAGACAACTCCGGGAGGCCTTGCAGAAAGGTCTGTGCAACGCGTTCCCAGAGACTGGGAGGTTACAAACTCCTGGTCCTGGACAACGAGTTGCTGAGGCTTCGGTCAGTCAAAGAAGGAGCGTTGGGGAAGGTGGCCGTCTGACCGAAGCGTTCAGACAATTCTTTAGTCCGCAGCCCCAAGGTATGATCGGTTCCAGCAACCATCGCCAGCGTCTGATATACATGGTGCAGGAATACCTAGGGGCAAGGTCAGACTTGGACACCTTCCCCACCGAAAATCCTCTGGCTTACTGGGTCTTGAGGATGGATCACTGGCCAGAGCTTGCACAGTATGCAATTGAGCTACTGGCCTGTCCTGCATCCAGCGTTCTTTCAGAACGCACATTCAGTGCTGCTGGAGGATTTGTCACGGATCACAGGGTGCGCCTGTCCACCGACTCTGTTGATCGACTGACCTTCATAAAGATGAACCAGTCTTGGATCACCACCAGCTACCAAACACCTGAAGCTGATATAACAGACTAATTTATTTTCAAATGTCACATCCCTTCAAGACTGATGCTGATGCTGAGAGACTGTCCTGTTATGTTGACTGACTATCCTCCTCCTCAATGATGCGATTGACGATGATAGCTTGGAAGAACATTTTTGTTTCTGGGTGCCGCCACCAGTGGCTAAGGCCCAATTTTTCAGCCCCTGTTTAACAGGGGTGTGTTATTACAATTTTTTATGCAATGCTTTGCAGCAGGGCTCATTCCTGCACTCCAACTAGAGTATCTGGGAGTGGTTGCAGTGTCGTGGCACCAGCACCAGTGGCTAAGGCCCAATTTTTAAGCCCCTGTTTAACAGGGGCGTGTAATTACAATTTTTGATGCAATACTTTGCAACAGGGCTCATTGCTGTGCTCCAAGTACAGTATCTGTGAGGGGTTGCAGTGTTGTGGCACCTGTGCCTAAGGCCCAATTTTTCTGCCCCTGTTTAACAGAGGCATGTAATTACAATTCTTGATCTAATAATTCACAGCAGGGCCCATTCCTGCGCCCACCAAGACTAACTGTGAGGCCTTACAGTGATGTGTCAACACCAACATTTAAGGGGCAAATTTCAGCTGAGTATATACGGCAGGCCCCTACTTTCAAACATCCAACTTACAAACGACTCCTCCTTGCAAACGGAAGGATACAACAGGAAGTGAGAGGAAATCTACCCCTAGGAAGGCAAATTCTCTCCTGTAAGAGTTAATATGGGAAAAAAAGTGTCTCCTCTCCACTGATACTTTATCACCAATTCTTATTTCAATAAAAACCCCAAATTTTCAAAAAACATTTGTCATTAGGACGGAAAGTGAGGTGAACTGTTCTGAACAGGTGCACACTGCACAGACAGCAAAACAAATGTTACAGGGGTGATAACCCTTCCCTATGTTTTCCAAAAAGCTTAAAAATAGATTTTTTGGCTGGAGCTACACTTAAACAATGTACCTGTTCAAAATTACAAACAGATTCTACATAAGAACAAACCTACAGTCCCTGTCTTGTATGCACCGCCTGTATACGGCTGTTCAGAGTATATAGGGCCTTTTTTATTTTGTGTGCGGGGTTCCCCTTAATATCCATACAAGACCCAAAGGGGCTGGTAATGGGCTGGGGTGGGGGGGGGGGGTGTGTGATGGGGTAGCTATGCCATTTTTCTTAAAGATTTTCATCCATATTACCGGGACCAGACATTACATTAAAGCCACAAGCAGTTTTAAATGGCTTTTTTTCCTTTAGAAATGTAATTTTGTGCAGGGACAGTTCTAAACACGGGAAACACGTGGCACTTCACAGGCATACTTTAGACACCCCCCAGGTACGATATTTAAAGGAATATTTGATTTTTTTTTTTCACTTTATGCATCATTAAAATGACTGCTCCAGAAAAACGGCCGTTTTTAAAACTTCTTTTTGCATTGATACATGTCCCCTGGTGCAGAACCCGGGTTCCCAAAGCCTTTTTAGGACAATAACATGCATAATAGTCGTTATAATTAGCCCTTTAGATTTCGAACGTTCGCATCCATTGTATTTAATAGGGTTCTAAAGTTCGTGCGAACTTTCGGTCCGTTCGCGGGTTCTGGTGCGAACCGAACCCGGGGGTGTTTGGCTCATCACTAATCACCATCTGATGATAAGTATCCATTTACTTTCTTTTAACTTGGGACTATATGCTTTGATCCATTTATGTTCTCCCATGGACCTTGCATGCATACTCTCGATATCAAATTATGGTTTGCAACAGTGAGAAGGATGTTACAGGACATTGTTTTGCATTCAAATCTCCGGCGTTTCATGCCACATACATATTTTGACTGTACCTTTCAATTCCATATGCCTCCTCTAGACCAGTGTTTCTCAACTCCAGTCCTCAAGGCGCCCCAACAGGTCATGTTTTCAGGCTTTCCATTATTTTGCACAGGTGATCTGATCAGTTTCACTGCCTTAGCAATTACCACAGCCGTTTCAACTGAGGGAAATCCTGAAAACATGACCTGTTAGTGCGCCTTGAGGACTGGAGTTGAGAAACACTGCTCTAGACCACTGTTGACCCAGGGTGCTGTCCCTTCTCCTTTCATTTCCCAGCAATTCCCCCCTTTTGGATACATCAAGGAATTAACAACTCCTACCACAATATCCCAGCCTGCCTCTTTTTTAGGATCCCGGTCTGATCTTCCTAGGATCCATTTCCCGTTGGGAGCCAACTTAGCTCCACATCCTATTTACATGTATACAATTTCCATGTTTCAATTTTTTATTGCTGCTTAGGATTGAAGATATTGTATTTTCACATTCCTCGCTACTTAGGGGCAAGAATGGTGGACATTGAGTTTTTATCACAGTATGATTGAAACGTTGTAAATGATTCAGTTTTTATCATTGGCTATTCCATATATATATTTTTGATATAATAAACTTACTTTTTGTACTTGCACAGTGGGCTGTGTATTTGCTTTTCTCTTTTCCTTATCCCCTTTTATGTTATTGTAGTCGGTTGAGCTCAAGCAGGATTTTTATTATGAGCTTTTTTACTTACCCATCATGCCATACCATCAGGGAGGCATGCAATTGAACCCAAATTAATTCTGCAGCAGGACAATGACCCCAAACATACAGCCAATATCATTAAGAACTGTCTTCAGCATTAAGAAAAAGAAGGAGTCCTAAAAGTGATGGTTTGGCCCCAGCAGAGCCCTAATCTCAACATCATCGAGTCTGTTTTGGATTACATGAATAAACAGAAGGATTTGAGGCAGTCTAGATCCACAGAATATCTGTGGTTAGTTCTCCAAGATGTTTGAAACAACCTACCTGCCGAGTTCCTTCAAAAACGATGTGGAAATGTACCTATAAGAATCGATTCTGTTGTGAAGGCAAAGGGCGTTCACACCAAATATTGATTAAATTTGTATTTCTCTTCTGTTCATTTACTTTCCACTTTGTTAACTGATAAAAACAAACTATTAACACTTTTATTTCTTAAAGCATTCTTAATGTACAGCATTTTTTCACAGCTGCCTAAAACTTTTGTACAGTAGTGTACTGTATATTTAACTAAACTTAAGCTTTAAATGTAAAAACAAAACAAAATCTATCTGTGCTGTGCCTGCATCTTCAAAAACAAGGCATCTCTCACTATTCTATTATGACTAGTCCTCTTTAGATAAATGAATACAGTAAGTACTAGCACTATAACCTATCATACAAGACTTTTCCCTTAAAAGGGATTGTAAAGCCTTGTGTTTTTTCACTTTAATGCATCCTATGCATTAAGGTGGAAAAACACCTGGCAGTGACCAGCCCCCCCATTTTACTTACCTGAGCCCCAAACTTCTATCGTCAGGGACACGCTGTCCCTCTCTCTATTGGGTCCTGGCTCTTGATTGGATAGATTGATATCAGCGCAGCCATTGGCTCCCACTGCTGTCAATAAAATCCAATGACGCGGGGGGTGGGGCCGAGTCATACATTCGGAGGCTATGGACGCAGAATGAATGACGCGGGAGCGCGCCCGCAAGGTAACCCCCCGGGAGAGCGCTTCTCCCAGAGGGGTTATCTGATGCAGGGAGCAGTCGCGAGAGCCGCCGAGGGACCCCAGGAGAGGACGACCGGGGCCACTCTGTGCAAATTGAGCTGCACAGTGGAGATAAGTATGACATGTTTGTTATTTAAAAATAAATAAAAAAAAAACCTTTTACAATCACTTTAAGATCACAGGACAATGGGGGGAATTCAGTAAAGCTGTTGCGCCTTTTTTCTGGCGTTCATCCCTCTTGTTAATGTATTGCCCCAAATTCATGAAGCATTTGCGGCACTTTTGGTTCTGAAAGTGATTCGTGCATCAAATTCAGGTAGTTCTAAAATGCACCAAAATGTAAAAGTGGAGCTAAATAAGACCAACTCTGTTTTGGCGTACAGAAAACTGTCTCAGACAGATTTTGCAAAAGTGTCTTGCGTGCATTCTAAAAGTGCCGCAGCATGAGGCAAATTCAAGTACAATTTCTAGACAGGTATATAAATTTGGCTCATTCTTCACCACTTTTAGAATGCATAAAAGACACTTTTGCAAAATCTGCCTGTGCCACTCTTTATGAATTCCAGGGAATGTTTTTGTTGATCAGTCCCATTACTCTTTGCAGGGTTTCTCTGACCAGGAATATCGGAAGAGGAGAAAGATGATTGCCGATATAGCCTTCAACTACAAACAGTAAGACAATGATAACATTGTAGGAAAAAAAATATATACTGTGTATATATATATATATATATATATATATATATATATATTATCATATTATATTATTAAAGCATATCCTTATTAAAGAAAAATGGTTTTTAAAATCTACTCCACAAAGGTTTTCCCCATTGGTTGCAGAAACTGATCTTCCTGTTCCCACTAATCCGCTGTGCTTTTCTTAAACATTTGTTTTATGTTGAATCTATTGTGAGGGGGTTAGCTCGGCAGAGGGTGTGTGTGACCCCCTGGATGGGTTCACCACACAAAAACAGGCACAGCAGACAGAGTTTGTAGTTGCAAAAACAAAAGGTGCGGTTTATTTAAACTATTTACAGGGGAAAAACAGCAAAACAAAAAGAAACATAAAAAAAAATCCTGGTCAGCTTGACCGCTTACTACACACGTAGGTTCCTTGTCTGACAACTAGGTGCAGCCTTGTGCTGCCCCAGCCCCTATCTCCCTGTTTTTGAAGGTTTTAGCCACACAGGCTTTGTCTCACCGCACAGGACAGAAACACACTCCCCAGTCTTGCACACCACAGAACTGGTTCCAGGATGAAGCCTCTCCCCTAGCATGCTGGGAGTTCTTGTAGAGGCCTTAATGAGCCACTTGATTCAGCTGGGCTCATTAACTCTTCCCCCGCCAGACTCCCAGCACTCCCCCTAGTGGTATGAACTTGCATAAAGCCTGAATCTAGGGCATACATACCTACCATCCTGGATGCAACCTGATGATTTTACCTGCCTGCTGTCACATACCCCCCCCCTCTTGTTTTAACCTTGGGGTTGGAACACAAGCAATAAGGCATGCATGCACTTGAGACAAAGCATCCACATTCCCCATTTGAACGCCAGGGCGATGCTTTACCGTAAAGTTGAATTCCTGTAGGGCCAGGAACCACCTATTCACTCTTCTATTTGTCTCTTTGTTTTGAGCCATCCACTTTAAAGGAGCGTGATCAGTAATCATGTCAAAGTGCCTACCTAGCAGATAGTCTCGAAGGGAATCTAGAGCCCACTTCACCGCTAAACACTCCTTCTCAATCGTGGCATAATTTACCTCATGGGACTTCAATTTCCTGCTGAGTAAATGACTGGGTGCTCTTCCCCGTTCCAGACCTGGGACAATACTGCTCCTAACCCAACGTCTGATGCATCACTTTGTACTACAAAGTCCCTAGAGAAGTCTGGTGAGTACAACACTGGCTGGCTACATAAGGCTTTTTTTAAGAATTGGAATGCTGCCTCAGCCTCTGGGGTCCATTTAACCATGACCGACTCTTTCCCTTTTGTCAGGTTGGTTAGGGGCACAGCCTGAGAAGCAAAGTGGGGAATGAATCGCCGATAATAACCAGCGATTCCCAGAAAGGCTCGTACCTGGTTCTTGCTGTTGGGACGTGGCCAATTCTGTATGGCCTCGACTTTATTGACTTGGGGTTTTATTACTCCCCTCCCAATGGTGTACCCAAGATATTTGGCCTCCTCCTGCCCAATGGTACACTTCTTGGGGTTGGCCGTAAACCCAGCTTCCCGGATAGAGTCTAGGACTGCTTGCACTTTTGGCAGATGTGAGGCCCAATCTGTGCTATAGATAATTACATCATCCAGGTAAGCTGCAGCATACTTCTGATGGGGCCTCAGTATCTGGTCCATTTTCCGCTGGAATGTGGCCGGCGCATTCTGTAACCCAAACGGCATTCTTTTATATTGGAACGCCCCGTCTGGGGTTGCAAATGCGGTTTTCTCCTTGGCTGACTTGGCCAGGGGAATTTGCCAATACCCTTTTGTGAGATCGAGAGTTGTCATGTATCGGGCTGTTCCCAGCCGGTCGATCAACTCATCTATACGTGGCATGGGGTAGGTGTCAAATTTTGTAACTTTGTTCAGTTGTCGAAAATCGTTACAAAATCGCCAGCTCCCATCCGGTTTAGGCACTAACACAATGGGACTTGACCAATCACTTTGGGACTCCTCTATCACCCCTAACTTAAGCATTTTCTGTACTTCCTCACATATTGCCTCCCGTCGGGCCTCCGGGATCCGATAGGGTTTTAGTTTCACCCTTTCACCGGGCGGGGTAATAATATCATGCTCTACCCCAGACGTTTGTCCCGGCAGCTCAGAGAAAACCTCCTTGTTGCGAAGCACAAACTCCTTAACCTCCTGTTGTTGGGGGTTTGACAAAGTGACTGCTATTCCAACCTCAGGAATCACGCAATCAGAGTGAGCTGGTGACAAAGTTTCCGCTACTAGGGATTCCCTATCCCTCCAGGCTTTCAACAGATTAACGTGATAGATCTGTTAGGGCTTTCGCCTTCCTGGTTGTCTGACCTTGTAATTCACTTCGCTCACTTTTTCCATTATCTCATAGGGGCCTTGCCATTTGGCGAGGAATTTGCTTTCAACCGTAGGGACAAGTACCAATACCCTATCCCCGGGGAAAAGGTACGGGTCCTGGCTCCACGATTGTACACTCTCTGCTGTGCCAACTGCGCTTGGGCCAAATGTTCCTTTACGATTGGCATTACCTGTGCAATTCTATCTTGCATCAGGGCGACATGCTCAATCACACTCCTGTGGGGAGAACTCTCACTTTCCCAGGTTTCTTTGGCGATATCCAACAGCCCTCTGGGGTATCTCCCATAAAATAACTCAAAGGGTGAGAAACCCGTAGAGGATTGGGGTACCTCCCTAATAGCAAACATTAAATAGGGAAGTAGACAGTCCCAATCCTTTCCATCTCTATCCACCACTTTCTTTAACATTTGTTTTAGGGTTTTGTTGAATCTTTCAACCAACCCATCTGTTTGGGGGTGATACACAGATGTACGCAATTGTGTCACTTTGAACAACTTACACAGCTCTTTCATAACCCGGGACATAAAGGGTGTACCTTGGTCCGTAAGCAGTTCTTTACATATACCCACACGGCTAAAAACAAGAGATAGCTCTTTGGCTATGGTTTTGGCCAAGGTATTTCGGAGAGGAATCGCTTCCGGATAATGGGTGGCATAGTCCATTATAACCAAGATGTACTGGTGCCCCCTAGCGGACTTCATTATCGGACCTACCAAATCCATTGCGTTCCTCTCAAAGGGGACCTCAATGATGGGAAGAGGTACCAGCGGGTTACGGAAATGTGGCATCGGTGCCGACCTCTGACACACAGGGCAGGAGGAACAATAATTTTCTGTTTCCTTCATGACCCCAGGCCAATAGAATCTCTGCAATACTCTCTCTCGGGTTTTCTCTGTCCCCAGATGACCTCCAAGAATGTGCCCATGGGCCAACTCTAACACCAACTTCCTTTAAGGTTTGGGCACCTCAAGCTGCTCAATGGTTTCTTCTGCCCTTTTAGCCACCCGATACAGTAGGTCCTTTTCCACGATGAAGTATGGGTAAGTGCAGGTCTCATCTGGGTTCACTAACTCGCCATCTATTTCCACTACGTTTTCCCGTGCTTTTATTAGGGTGGGGTCTTTTAACTGTTCTGTGGCAAAAATTTTCTTGTGAACCTTGAGATCAGAAAACTCCACAGACGGCATGTTTTCGTCTGAGGATGTTGGCTCCTCCCCAGTTTCTCGAGTCTCCCCTGCCAATACCGACAAGGGAAATTCTGGAGAGTCCTCACCACTCTCAGAGGAATTCTGGCTATCACATTCCTGGTATATAGGGGCACCAGTGGGGGGCTCAGGACAATCCCATAGTTCCCAGAACTTTGGAAAATCCCTTCCCACAATGGCATCATGAGGCAAGTGAGACACTAATCCCACCCGATGAGAGAGGGTACCTTTGGGGGTCTCAAAACACACTGTAGTCACCGGGTACTCTCGGGTGTCCCCATGCACACAAATAACCGCTACCTTGCTATTCCCAGAAACCTCTGTAGTAACTAATTCAGCCTTTATCGGTGTCACGAGGCTACCTGAATCCAGCAATACAACAACATTTCTACCATTAACACACATTTTGCATAAATGTTTCTCAGTTCCCCTAATGGCAGTGCATGCGACTGTCGCAAACAGCGACTGACGTCTGTCCGTTAGAAAGTCACATTGCATGGGTTCATCCACAACCGGGCAATTTGCTGCAATATGTCCCTCTTGTCGGCAGCGGTAACAAACAATCCGTCTTGCTGCCTCTTGAGCCCCTGACTTCCCAGGCTGTTCTCGCCAAACCTTGGGTAGAACTCCCACCCTCTCACTCTCTCCACCCTCACCCCTTGGAATCATCTTACCCGCCACTGGGGATGGTCTGGTCTTAGGGTGGAAAGTCCGTGAGTCTCTGGAAGAGGCAACAGGTTCTCTGTAGCCAAGTACTTCTCTACACGATCCACAAGATTATCGGCCGTTTCTGGGTCTCCATGGCTTACCCACTTTTGGATGGCAGTAGGAAGAGCTCTCAAACGATCCATCACAACACCTTCCACAATCTTTGGTGCGGACAAAGTCTCTGGCTGTAGCCACTTCCTGCTCAGGTGAATGAGATCATACATTTGAGACCTGGGGGCTTTTCCCAGCCGGAAAGTTCAGTTATGCACACGCTGAGCCCGGACGGCCAGGGTGACACCCAGAAGTGCCAATATTTCAGTTTTTAGCATCACATAGTCTTTTGCTTGGTCAGGCTCTAGGTCATAGTAAGCTTTCTGCGATTTACCAGTTAACAGAGGAGCCACCAGTCCAGCCCACTGCTCCTTAGGCCACTTTTCTTTTTCAGCAGTCCTTTCAAATGTGGTCAAAAACACCTCTGGATCATCCTCTCCAGTCATTTTTGTCAATAAACGACTCACCCCAAAGGACGCAGTATTAGTGGAACTACTTGCCTCACTGGTCTGCGGACGTTGCTGCATTAATGTCTCCATTTGTTGTTGTAGTCTCTGCTCTTGCTTCTGTAACAAGTCTATGAAGCGGGCCTCAGATTGCTGCTGGGCTTCTTGCTGAGCTTCCAGACTCTGTTGCAAAGTTGCATTTGTCTGCTGCTGGGCTGCAAGGCTCTGTTGATGAGCTTGCTGCGGGGCTGCAAGGCTCTGTTGATGAGCTTGCTGCTGGGATGCGAAGCTCTGTTGTTGAGCTACAAGCCTCTTTTGCAAACCTGCATTTGTCTGCTGCTGATTGACATTTGCTAGAGCCAGCTGTTTCAGTATCTCCTCCATGCTGGCCTTAAAAAAACTGCCACTGGTTCTCCCCCAACTGTGAGGGGGTTAGCTCGGCAGCGGGTGTGTGTGACCCCCTGGATGGGTTCACCACACAAAAACAGGCACAGCAGACAGAGTTTGTAGTTGCAAAAACAAAAGGTGCGGTTTATTTAAACTATTTACAGGGGAAAAACAGCAAAACAAAAAGAAACATAAAAAGAAATCCTGGTCAGCTTGACCGCTTACTACACATGTAGGTTCCCTGTCTGACAACTAGGTGCAGCCTTGTGCTGCCCCAGCCCCTATCTGCCTGTTTTGGAAGGTTTTAGCCACACAGGCTTTGTCTCACCGCACAGGACAGAAACACACTCCCCAGTCTTGCACACCACAGAACTGGTTCCAAGATGGAGCCTCTCCCCTAGCATGCTGGGAGTTCTTGTAGAGGCCTTAATGAGCCACTTGAGTCAGCTGGGCTCATTAACTCTTCCCCCGCCAGACTCCCAGCACTCCCCCTAGTGGTATGAACTTGCATAAAGCTTGAATCTAGGGCATACATACCTTCCATTCTGGATGCAACCTGGTGATTTTACCTGCCTGCTGTCACACTATTTTATTACATTTTAAACAGTATGTAGAATAAACATGAGAGTGCTAGTCCATTTCCGGTGAATGTATAATTATACATTAATACTATAGTAATAAGAATCCAAACATCTCAGGGTTATGATAAAATAAAGGTCCCTAAGGCAGTGGTTCCCAACTCCTGTCCTCAGGACCCACTAACAGGCCTTTTTTTTATTTAAAAAGAAAAAAAGCTCTGACCTGCATCCCCCCCTCCCCCACCCCATACACGTCACTTGCCTAGACAAATGATGCGCACTATGCCCACTGTGCCATCTGGCATATGTACGTCACATATCCCAGAAGGCTTAGCCCTTCATTGAGAAAGGAGGAGGGGCGGGTCTAGTAGCTAATCATCTGGAGAACCCGGAAGAGCTGGCAGTTTACTGATGATGTCACGCAATAAGATGGCAGAAGAAAAGAGAATATCAACAGGACAAAACTGGATCCGCTGGGCGGGTGAGTATCTTAACTATGCAGGACTTGCAACCGGGTAAGCAGAAGTAAAAAAATTGGGTGTTGGGCAAGATCAACTTTAAAATTATGCCATAATATTTAAAAAGCATTGTTCCTATGTAAAGTTTGTAATTACAGTGAGGAGAAAAAAGTATTTGATCTCCTGGAGGTGGAAACATTATGCTTTGGGGGTGTTTTTCTGCTAAGGGGACAGGACAACTTCACTGCATCAAAGGTAAACCTTAATGACTTGGAGAGGATCTGCAAAGAGGAGTGGGACAAAATGAGATGTGTGCAAACCTGGTGGCCAACTACAAGAAACGTCTGACCTCTGATTGCCAACAAAGGTTTTGCCAACAAGTACTAAGTCATGTTTTGCGAAGGGGTCAAATACTTATTTTACTCATTAAAATGCAAATCAACTTATAACTTTTTTTAATGCATTTTACTGGATTTTTTGTTGCTGTTATTCTGTCTCTCACTGTTAAAATAAACCTACTATTAAAATTATAGACTGATCATTTCTTTGTTAGTGGGCAAACGTAAAAAATCAGCAGGAGATCAAACACTTTTTTCCCTCACTGTATATACTGTAGTGTATGTACTATATTTGCTCCTTACCTACTTGGTCTGGTTCCTGCTTTTCAAGCTACATAAATTCTTTGCGGTAAACACTGAAATAAACACTGAAATTAAACATCATTCTTTCCCTAAAAATACAGTAAACAATCCCATCAAACATATGTTTTATATATTTTTTTTACATCTATACAAATGCATATTATGTCGAAACATTTTATATAAAGGGCATCCATGACACTCAGTTCATGCTTCCTTTCTAGTAATACAGCACAGCACTGCTTTGAGCTGTAAGCTGATTAAAGCTGCCATTAACAATCTGGTCCCAGCCCTCATTGAATGACCAAATGCATTCTTTGGGTAAAGGATTGCACCATCTTGGTCTACTCTAGTGGGCAATAGTGAGTATTTTCAGTGTCAGAAATACTTGTTATCACTTAAGCCTCGTACACACGGTCGGACTTCCATCGGACTTTTCCGTGTTTTTTTGTCCGAACGGAGTTGGTCGGGAAGACCCATAGCATACACACGCTCGGACTTTTCTGCAAACTTTCCCAAAACCTTTTGCAACATCACGTGGTTTTTCTGCTCTTTTCTGCTCTTTACCGCCACCCTTTGGTCAACTTCTGCTATTGTTGGTTGATTTTAACATTTAGTTGTTTTGTCCATCGGACAAAAGTCCGATGGTTTTCTGTACACACGGTCGGACTTTGCTCCATCGGACTTTTGTTGGGCAAAAGTTTGTCCGTTTGCAGACCCAACTTTTGTTCGATGAAAACAAGAAAAAAGCAAAAAAAGTTTGTCCGATGGAGCATACACACAGTCGGATTGTTGGTCCAACTTGCTCAAAATGAAGTTTGTTGGCCAAAAGTCCGACCGTGTGTACGGGGCTTTACAAAGGGTTTTCCACTTCATGGTAAGAAAATTGTGGCAATGCATTTAGAATTTTTTCTCATTGCATCCTGACAGACTATTTCAGAATAATGTCCTTGCAGTCAGCTGGTATGCAGTAGATAACATACTGTTCCTCAAAGATATAAAAAAATATTAGCCACACTCTAGAACTTAGCTCCTCTTCTTGTGTTTATTGATTGTTACAAAACACTGAATACAATCATGTCTCCGCCCAAAAGCCAACCTTCCTTGATGTGTTTCACCACTGCTGCTCTGCTCACAAGGATAGGGAAAATCCCTATACCTGTCAGCAAAGCAGAAGTGGTGAAACACATTAAGGAAAGAGGCTTTTTGGGTGGAGACATGATTGTATTCAGTGTTTTGTAACAATCAATAAACACAAGAAGAGGAGCTAAGTTCTAGAGTGTGGCTAATATTTTTTTATATCTTTCAGGAAGAGTGGAGATGGCCTGGTGTAGTCAGCACCCGGGTTATCCATGTGTGATGAAAGCAGCGAGTCTTGAACGCAGCCAAGGATATGTTCTTGATAAACATGGCAGACAAAGAAACAATCTGCCAAAAAGGACCATGTGACTGAGCCTCCCGATGTTCTAGTCGAACGTAAGTTTGACTCGAACATCAGGTGTTCGTCCGTTCGCCAAACAGCGAACAATATGCAGCGTTCGTGGCAAATTCGAAAGCTGCGGAACGCCGTTAAAGTCTATAGGACACTAACATGAAAAACCAAAAGTGCTAGTTTTAAATGCTTATATGCAAGTTATTGCCATAAAAAGTGTTTGGGGACCCGGGTCCTGACCCAGGGGACATGTATCAATGCAAAAAAAAGTTTTAAAAACTGCATTTTTTTCAGGAGCAGTGATTTTAATAATGCTTAAAGTGAAACAATAAAAATGAAATATTCCTTTAAATATTGTGCCTGGGGGTGTCCTTAGTATTCCTGTAAAGTAGTGCATCTTTCCCGTGTTTAGAACAGTACCACAGCAAAATGACACTTCTAAAGGAAAAAAAGTCATTTAAAACTGCTTGCGGCTGTAATGTATTGTCGGGTCCCGGCAATATACAATACAAATCATTGAAAAAAACATCATTGGTTCCCCCCAGTCAATTATCAAGGCTCTTTAGGTCTCGTATGGATATTAAGGGGAACCCCGCAAAAAAAAAAAAAATATGGCGTAGGGGTCCCCCCAAAATCCATACCAGACCCTTAAGGTCTGGTATGTATTTTAAGGGGAACCCCAAGACAAAATAAAAAACAATGGCGTAGGGGTCCCCCCAAAATCCATACCAGACCCTTAAGCCTCGTACACATGATCGGACTTCAATCGGATAAATCCGTGGATTTTTGTCTGAAGGGCGTTGGCCGTGAACTTGATCTGCATTCAGACGGCATAACTTTTTCATTTAACATTCACGAAACGACGTGTTTTTTCTGCTCTTTAGCGCCACCCTTTGGGCAATTTATGCTAATGTTTTCTAATGGTTAGCATTGGTTCGGAGCATGCGTGTTTGTACTTTGGATTTTAGTCTGACGGATTTGTGTACACACGATCGGATAATCCGACGGAACAGATTTGTTGTTAGACAATTTGAGACCATGCACAGCCAACATTTGTTGTCGGAAATTCCGACAACAATTGTCTGATGGAGCATACAGACAGTCGGATTATCAGCCCTCAGCTATATAACAGCTGTCACTGTAGAAAGCTTGCAGTCAGCGGGAGCCTCCCATGGAGGCAGAGTTTTTATTTTTTTTCTCGGTCCATCAGTTGCTGTGATCGAAGATGAATGGCATTGCAGGACATTTTTTTTAAATAAAATGCTTGTCCCAAATTGTCTACTGTCACTTTACCATTTTGACACTTTTTTTGTGAATGTGTAGGGGTACAATGTACCTGATACCCATTCACATAGGGGGGAGCCGGATCTGGGGTCCCCTTGTTAAAGGGGGCTAACAGATTCCGATAAGCCCCCCGCCCGCAGACCCCCACAACTACTGGACAAGGGTTGTGGGGAAGAGGGCCTTGTCCCCATCAACATGGGCACAAGGTGCTTTTGGTGGGACCCCAAAGCATCCTCCCCATGTTGAGGTCATGTGGCCTGGTATGGTTCAGGAGGAGGGGGGGCACTCTCTCTCCCCCCTTTTCCTGCGGCCTGCCAGGTTGCGTGCTCAGATAAGGGTCTGGTATGGATTTGGGGGGGGGGGGCTATGCCATTTTTTTTATTTTAGCTCAGGGTTCCCCTTAAAATCTATACCAGACCTGAAGGGCCTGGTATGGATTTTGGGGTACTCCTATGCAATTTTTTTTAAATTTTGGCACAGGGTTCCCCTTAAACACTTGTCCCCCGCCCACTGTCAATTGACGGCGGGTGGAGGACACTCTCGTTCATATGACGTCCTCCCTTTAAAACGAGCTAGGATTGCCGCCGGGCACCCGCGATTGCCCGGGAAACGAGCAGGAAAGTGGATCCCACGTCCTGTGAGAGAGAGGGGACCGATGGTGTGTCCCTTGTACATAGGGACAACCATCGGTCACCTCCCCCAGTCAGTCCCCTCCCCCCACAGTAAGAACACATTGAGGGAACATATTTAACCCCTTCCCGCCCCCTAGTGGTTAACCCCTTCCCTGCCAATCACATTTATACAGTAATCAATGCATTTTTATAGCAGGGTTCGCTGTATAAATGTGAATGGTCCCAAAAATGTGTCAAAAGTGTCCGATGTGTCCGCCGCAATATCGCAGTCACAATAAAAATCGCAGATCGCCGCCATTACTAATAAAAAAATAAAAAAATAAAAAATGCTATAAATCTATCCCCTATTTTGTAGACGCTATAAATTTTGCGCAAACCAATCAATACGCGCTTATTGCGTTTTTTTTTTTTTTTTACCAAAAATATGTAGAAGAATACGTATCGGCCTAAACTGAGGAAAATTTTATTTAAAAAAAAAAATGGGTATTTATTATAGCAAAAAGAAAAAAATAGTGTTTTTTTTCCAAACTGGACGCTCTTCTTTTGTTTATAGCGCAAAAAATAAAATGATTTTCAATGATTTTTATCTATATTGCCGGGACCCAACAATACATTGCAGCCGCAAGCAGTTTTAAATGACTTTTTTACTTTAGAAATTTCATTTTTCTGTGGAACTGTACTAAACACGGGAAAGATGTGCTACTTTACAGGCATACTAAGGACACCCCCCCAGGCACGATATTTAAAGGAATATTTCATTTTTATTACTTCACTTTAAGCATTATTAAAATCACTGCTCCTGAAAAAAATGCAGTTTCTAAAACTTTTTTTTACATTGATACATGTCTCCCTGGTCCCCAAACATTTTTTATGGCAATAACTTGTATATAAGCCTTTAAAACTAGCACTTTTGATTTTTCATGTTCGTGTCCCATAGACTTTAACGGTGTTCGTACAAATATTTTGCCTGTTCGTAAGTTCTGGTGCGAACCGAACCGGGGGGTGTTTGGCTCATCCCTATTGAGGAATGTGGTTTCACATCCTATGGTACATAATTGGTAGTATACCATGCCTCTGTAAGGTCACTTATGAGAGAATTGCTTGGGAGGATTTGCAATACAGTACCCAATGCTAATCCCATATGGTGATGGCATGCACTATAACACTTGGGGTGTATGAATGTGCTTATGACATATAGACATACTATTTTGTACTAAGGCAACATTGTCTTTTTATGGTGGTGGAAGGTGGTTATATTTATTTATTTTTTTGTTATTATTTTGTGTACTAATAAAGGTTTTTGTCATATTATTTTGGGTAGTAATTAATTTTGGTTTATTCGAGCCCCAAAGGCTCAGTTGTATGGTCCTTTTTGGCAGATTGTTTCTTTGTCTGCCATTTTTGTGTATGCTGTAAGGTTGACCACTGAACCCCACTTCTTATACTAGTAGTGAGTGGGCAAGTAACTGTAGGGTTACATTGGAGCTGATTAGAAGGCGAGGGCGTGCCTTCGAAACGCGTTCTGATTGGCCAGACAGCGTGTGGGCGGCTCCCCAGTTTGCAGCCCTGGATCACTCCCACCCAGAGACACACAGCCGACGTCTCCATGAGGCATATCGAGGCTCCAGCTGCAGCTAACACATGGTGCTCGTGGATCCCTCAATAGAGACTTTCCGGCGGCCCTCCTGTGCCACTGCATGTGGAAGTTCCCACCCGCTCTAGCACTCTGCAAGTGCTCCAACATTTTTCACGCAAGTTTTTAGTGTTGTTTTATACTTATATACTGAAAAAATTCCTAAGCTGTTTAAAGGATTGGCTTGGCGCTTCTCTCTCTTCCTTTTGCTCACCAAGGAACGCCACTTCTTAAATGCCGCGTACACACGATCATTATTCACGGCGGTTAAAAAACCGCCGTGAATAATGACAGGAAAAACGAGGGAACCGCTTGGTTCCCTACACACGGTCGTTTTTCCCGTCATTTTTTCTCTTGACGAGAAAAACGACCGTCTGTGGGCTCCGCGGCAGTGTCTCCCTATGGGAAAACTGCCGCGGAAAAAAATGCTGGAAAAAACGATGAGAAAATTTAGAACATGTTCTAATTTTTCTCGTCGTTTTTTATGCCGTTTTTCTCAACGAGAAAAACGACATAAAGCCCACAGACGATCGTTTTTCTCGGCGAAAAAAAAAAATGCCGTTTTTCTCGTCGAGAAAAGCGGTCGTGTGTACGCGGCATTATACTAGTAGTGAGTGGGCAAGTAACTGTAGGGTTACATTTGAAACCCTTTATATGTAGTCCCTTTGATTTTATAATTTTTTCGTTCTTGATATACCATACTATATTTGCATACAATATTTCATAATAACTTGATTAACAAAGAAAAAAAGTTGATATATTATCAGTCTTCAATATAATAAAAAAATCTTGAAATATCATTATATTTTTCCTTTAAAGGAAAACCTACACAAATTACTTCCTATATACACACTGTAGCAGAATGTTTCAAATATTTGGAAGGAAAAAAAAAAACAGGTGGTCATCATTCATCACTCTCCATCATTCATCAAATACCGAAATATCAGGTTTGGATGAACTGAACCTCCAAATGAAGTCTATTCTGTGATGTGATAAGGATTCCATTGAAACAGGAATAGCTGTCATAATTTTAGTGTGAGTGATCAGTGGATGCACAGAAGCAATTAGACATTGTTGGGGCTGGCTTCTGTTGAATGTTGAGACATGCACAATACAAGCATGTGCACCAAAAACATAACAAAATCTGTTCTGATTTTCAGTTCATACACTATCTATTATATTTCTCTTTTACAGTGGTGATCTAATACCCAGGGTAGAGTACTTGCCAGAGGAAATAGCAACTTGGTAAGATAAAAAACCATCGTTTCACATTGTGTTTTTCTATGTGCAGAATAAGTATTAGCTCAATTCATTAAGATTGTTATTTTGCTTTCTTGGATTTCAATATGAATTAAATTAAAAGGATAGAAAGGGTCTGTTACCATAATTGTTGGTTGACCAGACACCTGGCTAGTCATGCGAATTTCTGACGTTGAAGCAGTAAAGTCAAATTAATAGAAAGAAACATCAGTGCAGTATTTATTTATTATGTATATACAGTATGTGTTTTACCTTTATCTTATGCTGTGTACACACGGCCGGAATTTCCGACAGAAAAAGTCAGATGGGAGCTTTTCATCGGAAATTCCGACCGTGTGTATGCTCCAACAGACTTTTTCTGTCGGAATTTCCTGATGGACTTAGATAGAGAGCAGGTTCTCTATTTTTCCGTCGGAAAAAATTCCGATCGGAATTTCCTATCATGTGTACAAATTCCGATGAGCTAAATTTCGACGCAGGCTCGGAAACAAATCGACGCATGCTTGGAAGCATAGAACTTAATTTTCTCGGCTCGTAGTCTTTTACGTCCCCGCGTTCTTGGAAGTCAAAAGTTCACCGAACTTTTGTGTGATCGTGTGTATGCAAGGCAGGCTTGAGCGGAATTCTGGTGGTTGGTGGTGGTGTAATGGTGTTAGGGATATTTTCTTGGCACACTTTGGGCCCCTTACTACCAATTGAGCATCGTTTAAATGCCACGGCCTATCTGAGTATTGTTGCTGACCATGTCCATATCTTTATGACTACAGTGTACCCATCTTCTGATGGCTCCTTCCAGCAGGATAATGCACCATGTCACAAAGCTCAAATCATCTCAAACTGGTTTCTTGAACATGACAATTAGGTCACTGTACTACAATGGCCTCCACACTCACCAGATCTCAATAGAGCACCTTTGGGATGTGGTGGAACTGAAGATTTGCATCATGAATGTGCAGCTGACAAATTTGCAGCAACTATGTGATGCTGTCATGTCAATATGGACCAAAATCTCTGAGAAATGTTTCCAACACCTTGTTGAATCTATGCCACAAAGAATTAGGGTAGTTCTGAAGGCAAAAGGGGGTCAAACCCGGTACTAGCAAGGTGTACCTAATTAAGTGGCCGGTGAGTGCATAAGCCCACTTTAAATGGAACAAATTACTCTTTGATGTTCACATGGCTTATGTAGGGAGTGGGAATCCCTGTGTAACTAACCAATGGCATCTTAGCCAATGTATATGTTTGATTTAAAGGTATGCACTATCTGGCCAAAGGATTGTGAACATCTGACCATCACTAACTATAGTATATGGCCAAACATATATGAACAGTCTTCCAAATTCTTTGGTTCAGGTGTTTCCAGTACTGTTATTACTACATCATACAAATGTCTGCATCCAACCATGTAGCAACACTGTGGGGAAGGCCCTTTTCTGTTTCAGCATAAATAAGCCCCTGGTCACAAAGCCAGGTCCATAAATAAATGTTTTGATGGCTAAATGGGCACAAATTCCCAGAGATACTCCAAATTTTGTGAAAATACTTCCCAGCGGAATGGAGGATACTCAATATTAATGTCCAAAAAGCTCATATAAGTGTATAGTGTAGTTCTATCACATGAGAGATAATACCCTGCCCTGAATACAGAATCATAACTGTCCACTAAGCTGGCAACAGGGACCATGTAACTCCACTTTTGTTTATATATATATATATATATATATATATATATATAAAAATTAATTACATACATTGCAAGGATTTTAGCATATGTCATTGCACAGTCCTACCTACAGCCATTTGTACTGAAACTCACAAACAAATTCAACTCACTTCCAGCAACTACTTCCTAAAGCAGACCTTGCCATAAAATGCAAGGCCCCTCTATTTCCTATTACTCACCCATCATGCAAAATTCATATGTTGAACCTAAAAAAAAACACATGCAGACAAAAAGGTAAAGGCTACCCACCTTAGACTATGGCTTTTGGTCCCCTTGCCCAAGTGCCAATTAAGTAACATACAGTATTCTCATTGTGTACATTTTTCCAGACTTGGCATTTTTTCATGGTGAGTTGGGAGCTTAGAAATTAACGGGACATTTTATGCAAGATCAGCTTAATTCGTAAGTGCTCAGTGGGAGAATCTTCCTACTAAAGTCACATGATTAGTTCCAGTGTTACAATAAGAGGCTGGGAACAGAAAATACAATTTCTGCATGTAGCGGCCCCATTGGCTTTGAGTAAATAACGAGAGGAGAGCTTCTGACGGGTGCAGTACTTTTATTTCTTTTGCCTCAAAGGTGTCCATTAAGGTTGAACACCACAGAGGTTAATCTTTTAACTCCTTAAACAGCATAAGCACCATAAGTACCGATTGCACTGTGAAAACTGTAAAATGACATAAAATACATTAGTTTACAGAGATCACCAAAAAGGAGGTTGCAACAGAATTACAAATGTGGAGTTACAAAGTGGTGTTCCATTATCTACACACATACATATAAATTAACATTAAACATCTAAAGAAACATGACTATATGTTCAAACATGTGGATTGTCTACAGCATATCTTTTAACTAACAGCATGGACACAATTTATGCCTAAAAACATATATACTGACAATGACAGTGCACCTTTACTGCATTACCTTGCTCCGCTTGCCAAGGGGTGCAAACTTTAGAAAACTTCCATGAACAATCTGATGGCTAGCTTGCCTGTAAATGCTGGAACAATTGAGGGCCTTTTGTCTCTCAAACTAGAAGAAGGAGGAAGTGTCTGGTGATTAAAAGATTCCCCAGGGGAACAAAAGTAAGGCAATAAAGGTTCCACCTGCCAGTCAGTGCTGAACAAAGATTTAAAGTGACAGGCGGACAGTTACACTGCATGAGCTCTGTACACCAACAGTGAACAGTATGCCCCTAATATAAGGAACCACTGTTTGAATTGGACAGTTCAGCTTATCATATCTTACAGGAAGGAGGTCTACTCTACTCTCAAGAGTCTATATCCAACCCATGCTTGTAAGGAGCACCTAGATGCCTTCCATCTTCTGGAGACCCACTGCGGGTACAGTGAGGACAACATACCACAACTGCAGGATGTCTCCAGTTTTCTAAAAGGTACAAATTGTGAGAAACTAAAAAAATGTATTTGGGCAGGCAGAATCATGATTACAGATAATAATTTTTATGTTTCTATAGGTTGTTCACCTCCACTGTAGATAAGCAGCAGTACCATAACCAAGATAACCAAGATATTTTAAGTGTACTTGAACCCTGCTTAAAATGTTAGTATTTTTAATTAGCAGTACAGTGGTGATTTATGGATTACTATTTAACAGAAAAGAGTTAAACAAGAAAACATGACCACTGTTAAGAAAATTTCTTATGTTAGTATATATTCCTAAGGGTTGTGATTAGCCACTATATTGCAAGAGTAAATAAAAATTCTGCGCTAATGTCCCAATAAAAAGCGGCCAGCACTACAACTGACAATTTGTGAATACAGATAAACAAAAAAGAGTGCAGCGCTAATCACATGAATAAGAAAATACAACAAATATGACTATAAAGTGCCCAAAAAATATTATAATTTAGTGTAGTAACACACATAAAACATGAAAAGTAGTGACAATAATGTAAATTGTAAGGCCCCTTTCACACGGAGGTCCGTTCAGGTCCGCCTGTCAGTTTTTTAGGCAGACCTGAAACGGATCCTCCATGTACCCCTATGGAGGCACGGATGTCAGCGGAGACATGTCCGCTGACATCCGCTCCGCTCCGCCAAAGTGTGACGGAGGAAAACCCTATTTTTCCTTCCGTCGGCGGAGCGGATGACAACGGACTCTACGGTCCGTCGTCATCCGATTCCCCATAGGGGAGAGCGGCGCTCTGACAGGGCGGTCCCTGCACAGTGTGCGGGGACCGCCCAGTCATCCGTCGGCTCAGCGGGGATCAACGGAGCGATCCCCGCTGAGCAAGCGGAGCTTCACGGGGCGGATCTGCACGGATCCGCCCCGTGTGAAAGGACCCTAAAGCAAAATGTTGTGAATATCTATAATTATAAACAAGATACTATCACACTTGCCAACAAGGTGTATAGGTTGAAGAAGTGCAGTCAAAAATCTAAAAAATATATAGTAAACAAGTCCAATTAAAGGCGGCAATACACGGTTCGAATTTCGAAAGAATTTTCTTTCGAAAATCGTATCAAAGAATTTTCGTACGAATTTTGCACCGTTAGTGGGCTGCAGCAACAGCCGATTTTCGTGCGGCAATCAAATTTGAGGAATCCGACATGTTGGAAATTTTTTGAAAAAAGGAACGATTTTCTGATCAATGATGGGAGAATCGTGCGAGAAATGTAATAGAAAAGAAAATGCGCTTGTGCAAGAAAAGAATATTCCCGGAGAGAAACAAATATTCCCGGAGATAAAAGAATATTCCCGGCAACATGAAGGTTTGGTCGGCCGAATTTCAAAAATCAATGGTGGCATCATCGGATCACAAAAAAAACGAACTTTCTGATTTTGAAAAGAAAATTTGTTCGAAATTCGACCCGTGTATGGCCTGCTTAAGTGTGTAAGGTAGATGGTCAAGATGGTAATCTGAGAAATGATGAATAAATCCCAAAGATACCATAAAGTGTCACCACAGTGGGAGTGTCTACAACCAATAAGACATGAGGGGGCTTACCAGAGCATGTGGTGTTAAACACCTGGTATAGAATCGCCACTCCACTCGTCACCAGAAAAAACTTTGAACCGCTTGGGGGGATAATCGACTTCCACCGTAATTATTGCAGCAAAGTTACACACAGCTATGCGGGACCATCAAAGTCAATTTCAGAGGTAGAATCCTCTCACCATCACTCCATTAACACATAAAGACACACCAAGGAGAAAATACAGAAGACTCAACATTGTGCAAAACCATATGGCAGGAGTTTAATTAAAATATTAATTACATTTTAATTACGAATTAAAATAATGTAGAACACTCACATTTTAGCAGATATAAAAGCGTAAATTGGAATATTCCTTGTAGACAGCAAGATAGGACGCAATGGCATAAACAGGACTAGGACTAGACGCTTTTCGTCTTAATCAGACATCATCTGGGGTGTCAAACTGTCTCTGCCATTGCGTTTAAATAGGAAATATGACTTCAAAGTGGATAACCAGCCTGTGACCCGACATGCATGTATTCCTCATTCACTTCCTGGATGCCGGCAAAATGGCGCGGATGTGTGCGGGTCAAGCCTCACTATGATACCGAAGCAGGACAACACGCTACCGCTACGTCCTGTGTGTGGGTCGAGCCTCGCTATGATATTGAGGCGGACAACACGCTACTGCTACGACATGCATGTGGGTCAAGCCTCGCTATGATATCGGGGCGGAAAACACACTGCCGATATGTCATCGCTGCACTTTCCAAGCGGTAGCGAATGAAGCAGGTACGTGTCTTAAAAACGAGGTTGGTCACATGGCTCCGCTACATTATCACTATAATTCATCTCAAAACAACATAATTGAGATGTACAGTCACAATGTATAAGGTTATTCCAAAAAGAGAAGGAAAAAAGGTTAATCATAAAAAAGGATGTTAATTCCACAGGACTTGAATCAAATAAATTAGAATCTCAGTAGGTTATCCACAGCGGGTATACGGTCCACAAACTTAAAATAAATTGTAAAAAATATATAATATTCTTTGAAATAGAAAATAATACATCTAAATTAAGCCTTCAAAGTGCTGCATGCATCACCACCGTGCACAAGTAGCCGCTTACCAGACCTAAAAGGTCAATGAGCATAACGCTGATCACAGCTGGTCTGGGTTAATTCCTTTCTAGGACTTCGAATCCACATAGACTCAAGGCTCACCAGACGAGGGAAGAAAGAAGGAGTGCATTACCATTCCAAACCGAAGATTTATTAAAAAAGGATGCACTTACAAACCATTTCATGAGCAATAGCACAGAGTATTGTGGTGGCAAAGCCGCCTTTAGAGTGGTCCGTGCGTGATGACGTCAAGGCTGATGACGTCACGGCTGACTCGTACTGACGCGTTTCACCTTACGAGGCACCAACTGGGATTGGAGGGACTGTGCGCTCACTTGTTCACTGTTGTTATCTCATACATGTATGGTATGGAGGTGAATCACAATTTATTTGTTATTTATTTTTTAGCTAAGTAGGTTGTTGTTCACATTTGTATTTTTGAATATTCTACTTGTGTTATGTCATATTGCATGGATGTTAGTCCCACTAATTGCTGCATATAGCTTTTTCAATTTATATTTATTGTTATCACTTAAAGTATGTTAGTGTGATACATTGGGACAGAGAACCTTAATCACCTTCCCATTTATCTTTTCATGTCTGCTTGTAATCAAGATTTGAACTTTTATTTAAAATGGAAGATATATTCCCTTTTTAATGTATCTGGTCCATGTAATAACTGCTTTTGCTCATTAAAGAAAGGACTGGCTTCCAGTTACGCCCTGTGGCCGGGTTGTTATCTGCTCGAGATTTTCTCTCCAGTTTGGCTTTCCGTGTTTTCCAGTGTACCCAGTATATTCGACATGCATCATCACCAATGCATTCACCAGAACCGTAAGTATCAACCAAAATTTATTTTCAGATTAATCCATCCAACATTGTCATATTTGATAGATTCTGGAGAGTTAAAGCTGAACTAAACCCCTTCAAAAAAGCCCCCCAAGAGATTTATGCCATCGTGTACATAAACACTGACAGGTTAGGTTCTGTTCTAAAAATCTTACCTGTCAATAATTTTTTAGGTTTAATTCCACTTTAAATTACCCAGCGGATCTTTCTGTGCTTTAAGGGCTCCAGTGGTAAAAACACTGCACTCATGTACACATGCATAACAAATTAAATGGGCTCAATTCACAAAACTAACCCACCAGGATACTTATTAAAAAAAAAAAAAGTGACAGCTATATTCAGTCCAATGAAATCCGAAAATTACATTCACTTCACTTGGTTAAATTACAGAGCCTTAACCCTGTGTCAGAGCTTTGTAAATTAGACCTTTTTTCTTCTCTAGTTGGCACATGTTTTAACCTGTATCTCCTAACCATGGTACTTTGTTATTTGACAATATTATGTGTCCTATATGGTATCAGAGTGTGTTGTAATTATGAGCACAGGGGGTTTACAGCTGTTGTGGAATTCCAGGCTGCTGTTTACAGAGCACACAGCCTATAATTCCTGTGCTATCTAAGCACACATCAGATTTCATCTTTTTTCAATAACGCTATCTTTAGCCTAAGTTTGCTAAAATCCACTCACCGTTCATTCCATCATTCATCCAAGAAAGGCAGCACCACAAAAGCTTATCTTCTTATCAGGCCATTCCAGCAAAGACTGTTCAGCCGACGCCTAATCATAGGCTTTTATTAAACTCAAAAGATCTCAAGACAGGAGGTGATTGGTTGCAGCAACCAGTCACCTCCCCCCATGGGCGGGAACATCACAGGATGTTCCTTCCACATGAGAATGACAATACCTGGACATTCCTTCCAACAGGAGATGTCATACATGAATACAATAACGTAGGGTGGCTAAAGTTACCGTTGATAGGAATTCTTATTCTGCGCTATTCCATAGAATAACGCATATTAAGATTATACTATTATTGAATGGGGGAGGGAGGCTATCTGCAGATGCGCACTACGAACTCCAACCAATGTTGATCAGACACAGCAGAGACAAGAGTACGCATCTGCTCATAACCAATGATGTTGTTGCAGAGCGAGCATATCCCCTCCTTAACGATCGTCCATGCTAATGCACAGAGGGCCCCCGTTGGCGGACATATCCGCACCCTGCAAACATCACACTCCAACCTCAAAACGTTTTCCCCTATCAGACGGGATTCAACCAGCCTCAGACTACCCCAATCAGCTCTTTTAGAGCGGGTTGCGGAAGTACTAACACTGGGTGACACTATGACAATACATATTAAATACATCTCGATAAAAATCTCCACAACACAGCACAGTACCTGTATGCCATTTAGTTAAAGAGTCACATATTTTGATAGCACTATATACACTTAGGTACATATGTTGAGCACTTGACCCCTGGATTAACCATGATTTGTGGTGAAACATGTAGGGTTATGATGAATGGGTATTCAGTTATTGTTAAGAAAAATAGTGCACACTGGAGTGCGTACAACTTACTCAGCGCTCCTTGAGTAGAAACTAGGGATGAGCCGAACACCCCCGGGTTCGGTTCGCACCAGAACCTTCGAACGGACCGAAAGTTCGCGCGAATTTTCGAACCCTATTCGTTATAATGGACGCGAACGTTCGAAATCAAAATTGCTAATTACAACGGCCAATATGCATGTTAATGTTATAAAACAGGTTTGGGGACCCGGTTCCTGCCCCAGGGGACATATATCAATGCAAAAAGAAATTTTAAAAACTAAAGTTTTTTCGGGAGCAGTCATTTTAATGATGCATAAAGTGAAAAAAAAAAAGTGAAATTTTCCTTTAAATATGGTACCTGGGGGGTGTCTAAAGTATGCCTGTGAAGTGGCATGTGTTTCCCGTGTTTAGAACTGTCCTTGCACAAAATGACATTTGTAAAGGAAAAAAAGAAGCCATTTAAAACCACTTGCGGCTTTAATGTCATGTCTTGTCCTGGCCGCCATATGGCTGAAAATCCTTGAGAAAAATGGCATGGCTACCCCATCACCCCCCCCCCCCCCCACCCCAGCCCCTTTGGGTCTTGTATGGATACTAAGGGGGACCCCGCACCCAAAATAAAACCCTATACCTACAACCCTATATACTCTGAACAGCAGTATATAGGTGGTGCAAACAAGACATGGACTGTAGGTTTGTTCTTAAGTAGAATCTGAACAGGTACATTATGAAGTGTAGCTACATCCCAAAAAAATCAATTTTTAAGCTTTTTGGAGAACATAGGGAGGGGTTATCACCCCTGTAACATTTGCTGTCTTTGCACATCTGTTCAGAACATGTCACCTCACTTTCCGTCCCAATGACAAATGTTTTTGGAAAAGTGGGGTTTTAATTGAAACAAGGATTGGTGATAAAGCATCAGTAGAGAGGAGATACCTTTTTCCCAAATTAAATCTAACAGGATAGAATTTTCCTTCCTAGGGGTAGATTTCCTCTCACTTCCTGTTTTCTCTTGCCGTTTGCAAGTAGGAGTCGTTTGTAAGTTGGATGTTTGAAAGTAGGGGCCTGCCGTATATACTCTGCAGAAATTTGCCCTATTAGATGTTGGTGTAGCCACAAGACTGGTGGGCACAGGAATGGGCCCTGCTGTGAGTTAATAGATCAAGATTTGTACTTGCATGCACCTGTTGAACCGGGCAGAAAAATTGGGCCTTTGGTGGTGGTGGTGGTGGTGGTGGACGGTGTTGCCACAAGACTGTAAGCCCTCACAGTTACTCTTGGTGGGTGCAGGAATGGGCCCTGCTGTGAGTTATTAGATCAAGATTTGTAATTGCATGCACCTGTTGAACAGGGCAGAAAAATTGGGCCTTTGGTGGTGGTGGTGGTGGTGGACGGTGTTGCCACAAGACTGTAGGCCCTCATAGTTACTCTTGGTGGGCGCAGGAATGGGCCCTGCTGTGAACTATTAGATCAAGATTTGTAATTACACGCCCCTGTTAAACAGGGGCTGAAAAATTGTGCCTTAGGCATTGGTGCTGGTGCCACAACACTGCAACCCCTCACAGATACTGTACTTGGAGCACAGCAGTCACACCTGTTGCGAAGCATCTTTTTAAAAAATTGTAATTACACGCCCCTGTTATACAGGGGCTGAAAAATTGTGCCTTAGGCACTGGTGCTGGTGCCACAACACTGCAACCCCTCACAGATACTGTACTCTGAGCACAGCAATGAGACCTGTTGCAAAGCATTGCCTAAAAATTGTAATTACACGCCCCAACAGGGGCTGAAAAATTGTGCCTTAGGCACTGGTGCTGGTGCCACAACACTGCAACCCCTCACAGATACTGTACTCTGAGCACAGCAGTCACACCTGTTGCGAAGCATCTTTTTAAAAAAATTTAATTACACGCCCCTGTTATACAGGGGCTGAAAAATTGTGCCTTAGGCACTGGTGCTGGTGCCACAACACTGCAACCCCTCACAGATACTGTACTCTGAGCACAGCAATGAGACCTGTTGCAAAGCATTGCCTAAAAATTGTAATTACACGCCCCAACAGGGGCTGAAAAATTGTGCCTTAGGCACTGGTGCTGGTGCCACAACACTGCAACCCCTCACAGATACTGTACTCTGAGCACAGCAGTCACACCTGTTGCGAAGCATCTTTTTAAAAAATTGTAATTACACGCCCCTGTTATACAGGGGCTGAAAAATTGTGCCTTAGGCACTGGTGTGGTGGCATGGATCATTGAGGAGGAGGAAGAGGATAGTCAGTGAACATAACAGGACAGTCACTCAGCATCAGCATAGGCAGTCTTGAAGGGATGTGACATTATAAATTATTCCGTTATATCCGCTTCAGGTGTCTGGTAGCTGGTGGTGATCCAAGACTGATTCATTTTTATGAAGGTCAGTCGATCAACCGAGTCGGTGGACAGGCGCACCCTATGATCGGTGACAAATCCTCCAGCAGCACTGAATGTGCGTTCGGAAAGAACGCTGGATGCAGGACAGGCCAGTAGCTCAATTGCATACTGTGCAAGCTCTGGCCAGTGATCCATCCTCAGGACCCAGTAAGCCAGAGGATTTTCGGTGGGAAAGGTGTCCAAGTCTGACCTTGCCCCTAGGTATTCCTGCACCATGTATATCAGACGCTGGCGATGGTTGCTGGAACCGATCATACCTTGGGGCTGCGGACTAAAAAATTGTCTGAACGCATCGGTCAGACGTCCACCTTCCCCACCGCTCCTTCTGCTACTGACCGAAGCCTCAGCAACTTGTCGTCCAGGACCAGGAGTTTGTAACCTCCCAGTTTCTGGGAACGCGTTGCACAGACCTTTCTGCAAGGCCTCCCTGAGATGTCTCATCCTCTGCTCCCTCTGCGACGGCAAGATAAGGTCCGCAACCTTACCCTTGTACCGTGGATCAAGGAGAGTGGCCAGCCAGTAATGGTCACTCTCCTTGATCCGAAGAACACGAGGATCCTTCCGCAGGCTTTGCAGGATCAGGGAGGCCATGCAGCGTAGGTTAGCTGAGGCATTCGGTCCGGAGTCTTCTGGGTCACTGAGGATGACATGATCGCCAGCCACCTCCTCCCAGCCACGTACAAGTCCACTGGTTTGTTGGGACTGTACATCATCCCTAAAAGACTGCTGCTGCTGATGCTGAGTGCCAGGCTCCACCTCCATGCTCACACAATCCTCCTCCTCCTCCTCCTCCTCCTCCTCTTCCTGTGTGATGGGTGGGACAGAAGGAACATTGTCTGGATAAAGGGGGCCTTGAGAGACAAGGAAGTCCTCCTCTTCCTGCCTCTGTTCTGCCTCAAGTGCCCTGTCCATTATCCCACGCAGCGTATGCTCCAACAGGTGGACAAGAGGTACAGTGTCACTGATGCATGCACTGTCACTGCTCACCATCCTCGTGGCCTCCTCAAATGGTGAGAGGACAGTGCATGCATCCCTGATCATGCTCCACTGGCGTGGGGAAAAAAAGCCAAGCTCCCCTGACCCTGTCCTGGTGCCGTAGTCGCAAAGGTACTCATTGATGGCCCTCTGCTGCGTGTGCAGTCGCTGCAGCATGGCCAACGTTGAGTTCCACCTGGTGGGCATGTCACATATTAGGCGGTTCTTGGGCAGGTTCAGCTCCTTTTGCAGCTCAGTCAGCCGAGCACTGGCATTATAAGATCGGCGGAAATGCACACAGACTTTCCTGGCCTGCCTCAGGACATCCTGTAAGCCTGGGAACCTGCCCAAGAACCGCTGCACCACCAGGTTGAGGACGTGAGCCATACAGGGCACATGGGTGAGCTGCCCCTGTCGCAGGGCGGAGAGGAGGTTGGTGCCATTATCAGAAACGACCATTCCTGGCTTAAGCTGGCGTGGCGTCAACCACCTCTCGGCCTGCCCCTGCAGAGCTGCCAGAACCTCTGGCCCAGTGTGGCTCCTGTCCCCCAAACACACCAGCGCAAGCACGGCATGGCATCTTTTTGCCTGCGTACTCGCGTAGCCCCTTGTACGCCTACGGAGCACCGCTGGTTCCGAGGACAGAGCACTCGAAGAGGACATGGAGGAAGAAGAAGAGGAGGGGGTGGAGGAGAGAGGTGTGTCACAACCAGTAGTAGCATTTTGGAGGCGTGGTGGCGGAACAACCTCCAACACTACTGCACCTTGTCCTGCATCCCTCCCAGCTACCAATAGAGTGACCCAATGGGCCGTGAAAGAAAGATAACGTCCCTGTCCATGCCTGCTGGACCATGAGTCAGCGGTAATATGCACCTTACCGCTGACCGCCCTGTCCAGCGAGGCATGGACATTGCCTTCCACATGCCAGTAGAGAGACGGAATCGCCTTCCGTGAGAAAAAGTGGCGTTTGGGAACCTGCCACTGAGGAACCGCACATTGAACAAACTCACGGAAGGGGGCCGAGTCTATCAACTGAAAAGGCAGCAGTTGAAGTGCTAGCAATTTAGCCAAGCTAGCATTCAACCGCTGGGCATGTGGATGGCTGGGAGTATACTTCTTTCGACGGTCCAGCAGCTGGGGCAGGGAAATTTGCCTGCTACAATCGGACGTCGGTGTACTGCAAGTACTTGGTTGTGACACACCTAATTCTACACCTTCAGTCCTCTCAGAGCAGCTTTCAGAGAGGACTGAAGATATAGTGGGGATGGAGATCCCAGCTGATGAGGAGCAAGGAGAGGTCCGCTTTGTTCTTTGGTGTGGGTCTTTTATGTGTGCTTGCCAACGAGCTGCATGGCAGGTCGACATATGTCTGCTCATGCTTGTGGTGCCCAAGCGGCTGATGTTTTGGCCACGCGAGATACGCTTGAGACAAATATTGCAAATAGCAGTGGTGCGATCTGATGCACTCGTCTCAAAAAAGGCCCACACCAAAGAACTTTTGTGATAACGTGCAGAGGCAGCGCCCTGCACAGGCGGAGCTCTGCGGTGTGGTACAGTTGCTGTGCTGGCCTCTAGCTGGCCTCCAGGGGGCATCCTGCCTCGTTGGACATGTGACGCTGCATCCTCCTCCTCCTCCTCCTCTCTCCCTTCAGGCACCCACGTGGAGTCAGTGACCTCATCATCCCCTCCCTCTTCACCACTAGAGCAAACCTGGCAGTAAGCTGCAGCTGGTGGAACACTACTGCCAGATTGCTGTCCTTCAGCATCCCCTCTCTCTGCGCGCACACTACTGACTTCCTCAAGCTGGGTATCATCATCCGAGCCTTCGAATCGTTGGGCATCCTCCTGGAGCATGTACCCAACACTGTGCTCAAACAGTTCGGGGGACTCCTCAGGAGGACATGGTGGGTCTAGGGAAGGGGTGGCTGATGATGCCATTGAGTACGCGTTGGCAGCTGCTCTGCCAGTACCCTGAGCCTGGGTGAGAGAGGATGAGGAGGATGAGGAGGGCTTGGTCATCCATTCTACCAAGCCTTCGGCATGATGCGGCTCCACATGTCCAGCTGCCGAAAACAAAGACAAGCGTGTCCCATGGCCACGTGCTGATGACGATGCACGACCACGTCCACGGCCAGCACTGTTGTCTCTAGAAACAGAGCCTGCCTGCCCTGTGTTCTTGCCTCGGCACGCTCTGCCTCTCCTTGGCGGTCTTCCAGCCATTGTAGTCGGTAGTGTATATAGTATAAAAAATAGAACTCCTATGTGTGCTCACAACACACTGTAGGTCCTATGGGTGCTGACACTAACACACTATAGGTACTATGTGTGCTGCTGACAAGAAAATATAGGAGCTCTGTTTGCTGCCACTAACACACTAGAAGTCCTATGGGTGCTGCTGAGAAGAAAATATAGGAGCTCTGTTTGCTGCCACTAACACACTAGAAGTCCTATGGGTGCTGCTGAGAAGAAAATATAGGAGCTCTGTTTGCTGCCACTAACACACTAGAAGTCCTATGGGTGCTGCTGAGAAGAAAATATAGGAGCTCTGTGTGATGCCACTAACACACTAGAAGTCCTATGGGTGCTGCTGAGAAGAAAATATAGGAGCTCTGTTTGCTGGCACTAACACACTAGAAGTCCTATGGGTGCTGCTGAGAAGAAAATATAGGAGCTCTGTGTGATGCCACTAACACACTAGAAGTCCTATGGGTGCTGCTGAGAAGAAAATATAGGAGCTCTGTTTGCTGCCACTAACACACTAGAAGTCCTATGGGTGCTGCTGAGAAGAAAATATAGGAGCTCTGTTTGCTGCCACTAACACACTAGAAGTCCTATGGGTGCTGCTGAGAAGAAAATATAGGAGCTCTGTTTGCTGCCACTAACACACTAGAAGTCCTATGGGTGCTGCTGAGAAGAAAATATAGGAGCTCTGTGTGATGCCACTAACACACTAGAAGTCCTATGGGTGCTGCTGAGAAGAAAATATAGGAGCTCTGTTTGCTGCCACTAACACACTAGAAGTCCTATGGGTGCTGCTGAGAAGAAAATATAGGAGCTCTGTTTGCTGCCACTAACACACTAGAAGTCCTATGGGTGCTGCTGAGAAGAAAATATAGGAGCTCTGTTTGCTGCCACTAACACACTAGAAGTCCTATGGGTGCTGCTGAGAAGAAAATATAGGAGCTCTGTTTGCTGCCACTAACACACTAGAAGTCCTATGGGTGCTGCTGAGAAGAAAATATAGGAGCTCTGTTTGCTGCCACTAACACACTAGAAGTCCTATGGGTGCTGCTGAGAAGAAAATATAGGAGCTCTGTTTGCTGCCACTAACACACTAGAAGTCCTATGGGTGCTGCTGAGAAGAAAATATAGGAGCTCTGTTTGCTGCCACTAACACACTAGAAGTCCTATGGGTGCTGCTGAGAAGAAAATATAGGAGCTCTGTGTGATGCCACTAACACACTAGAAGTCCTATGGGTGCTGCTGAGATGAAAATATAGGAACTCTGTGTGATGCCACTAACACACTAGAAGTCCTATGGGTGCTGCTGAGAAGAAAATATAGGAGCTCTGTGTGATGCCACTAACACACTAGAAGTCCTATGGGTGCTGCTGAGAAGAAAATATAGGAGCTCTGTTTGCTGCCACTAACACACTAGAAGTCCTATGGGTGCTGCTGAGAAGAAAATATAGGAGCTCTGTTTGCTGCCACTAACACACTAGAAGTCCTATGGGTGCTGCTGAGAAGAAAATATAGGAGCTCTGTTTGCTGCCACTAACACACTAGAAGTCCTATGGGTGCTGCTGAGAAGAAAATATAGGAGCTCTGTGTGATGCCACTAACACACTAGAAGTCCTATGGGTGCTGCTGAGAAGAAAATATAGGAGCTCTGTTTGCTGCCACTAACACACTAGAAGTCCTATGGGTGCTGCTGAGAAGAAAATATAGGAGCTCTGTTTGCTGCCACTAACACACTAGAAGTCCTATGGGTGCTGCTGAGAAGAAAATATAGGAGCTCTGTTTGCTGCCACTAACACACTAGAAGTCCTATGGGTGCTGCTGAGAAGAAAATATAGGAGCTCTGTTTGCTGCCACTAACACACTAGAAGTCCTATGGGTGCTGCTGAGAAGAAAATATAGGAGCTCTGTTTGCTGCCACTAACACACTAGAAGTCCTATGGGTGCTGCTGAGAAGAAAATATAGGAGCTCTGTGTGATGCCACTAACACACTAGAAGTCCTATGGGTGCTGCTGAGAAGAAAATATAGGAGCTCTGTTTGCTGCCACTAACACACTAGAAGTCCTATGGGTGCTGCTGAGAAGAAAATATAGGAGCTCTGTTTGCTGCCACTAACACACTAGAAGTCCTATGGGTGCTGCTGAGAAGAAAATATAGGAGCTCTGTGTGATGCCACTAACACACTAGAAGTCCTATGGGTGCTGCTGAGATGAAAATATAGGAACTCTGTGTGATGCCACTAACACATTAGAAGTCCTATGGGTGCTGCTGAGAAGAAAATATAGGAGCTCTGTTTGCTGCCACTAACACACTAGAAGTCCTATGGGTGCTGCTGAGAAGAAAATATAGGAGCTCTGTGTGATGCCACTAACACACTAGAAGTCCTATGGGTGCTGCTGAGAAGAAAATATAGGAGCTCTGTTTGCTGCCACTAACACACTAGAAGTCCTATGGGTGCTGCTGAGAAGAAAATAAAGGGATTTTTATAACAGCTTACCTGTAAAATCCTTTTCTTGGAGTACATCACGGGACACAGAGCGACTTAGTCATTACTAATGGGTTATATAGATTACCTTCAGGTGTTGGCACTGGCCAATTCCAAACCGGAAGTACCCTCCCCTATATAAGCCCCTCCCACCCGGGAGCACCTCAGTTTTGTAGCCAAGCAATAAGTGTCCCAAAAAGAGGGGTGGGAGCTCTGTGTCCCGTGATGTACTCCAAGAAAAGGATTTTACAGGTAAGCTGTTATAAAAATCCCTTTTTCTTTTTCGTACATCACGGGACACAGAGCGACTTAGTCATTACTAATGGGACGTCCCAAAGCAATGCCAAATGAGGGGAGGGATACATAAGCTGGGCGCCATCAGGCATGAGGCTCTTTTGCGGCCTGCAACACACTGCGCCCAAAGGCGACATCCTCCTGACTTCTGACGTCTACCTGGTAGAATCTAGTAAACGTGTGTACTAAGGACCATGTTGTGGCCTTACAGTACTTGAGCCAGGGAGGCTTGGTGATGCACTGCCCATGAAGTTCCAACTGCTCTTGTGGAGTGCGCCCTAACTTTGAACGGAGGCGGTCTCCTTTTCAAGCCATAGGCTTGTATTATGACCTGTCGAATCCACTTGGCTAAAGTAGATTTTTGATGCTGCCTGACCCTTTCTGGGGCCTTCCGGCAGAACAAACAAAGTATCCGTTCTACGAATCTGAGCAGTGGCTTTTAGATAAGCTTTAACTGCTCTTACTACATCCAAAGAATGCAATAACTTTTCCTCTACCGAACTAGGTTTGGGGAAAAAGGAAGGAAGAACCACACCTTGGTTCAAATGGAACCTCGATACCACCTTAGGAAGAAAGGCTGGATGAGGACGTAATACTACTCTGTCCTTATGGACAACCAGATATGGCTCCTTACAGGACAAGGCGGCTAATTCCGATACTCTTTTAGCCGAACAAATGGCTACTAAGAAAATCAATTTCCTGGTGAAAAGAACCAAGAAAATGTGCCGCAATGGTTCAAATGGTTGTTTCTGTAGAACCGACAGAACCAGGTTTAAGTCCCATGGACATATGGGAATACTAACCGGAGGGCTAATACGCATCACTCCTTGTATGAAAACTTTGACTAATGAATGCAAAGCCAAGGGCCTTTGGCAAAAAAAAAAATATTGACAAGGCCGTCTGACCCTTGATAGTACTCAAGGCAAGCTTCCTATGTACAGCCCACTGTAGGAAGTCCAGAATCCTACCTATTACGTACTTACGTGGATGCCATTTCCTGGCCTCACCCCACGTGATGTACGCCTTCTAGATCCTATAATAGATCTGCCTGGATACCGGCTTCCTGGCATTGATCATGGTAGATACCACAGGATTAGAGAGCCCTCTCTTTTTTAGAATGTGGGCTTCTATAGCCAGGCCGTCAAACCTAGGGCTGGTAAGGAAGGGTAGTATATCGGTCCTTGCGAAAGCAGGTCCGGACGATGTGGGAGGGTCCAAGGACTTCCCACTGACATTTTTACAATCTCCGCGTACCATGCCCTTCGGGGCCACGCTGGAGCCACCAGAATCACTGGTTTCTTTTCTACCCTGATTCTGCGGATTAATCGCGATGGGAATGCATATATCAGCTTGAACTGATTCCAAGGGAACACTAGGGCATCCGAACCGCAAGCTAGGAGATCCTTTGTGCGAGACACAAATCTGTCCACCTTTGCGTTGAATCTGGATGCTAGCAGATCTACATCCGGTGTTCCCCACCGCTGGCATATTGCCTGGAAAACCTCGGGGTGAAGAGACCATTCCCCCGGGCATAATTGCTGGCGACTTAAAAAAGTCCGCTCTCCAATTTTCCACTCCTGGGATGAAAACCGCGGATATGGCTGTGACATACCTTTCTGCCCACTCCAGGATGCATTTCGCTGCCCTCTGGGCTGCACGACTCCTGGTGCCACCCTGGTGATTGATATATGCCACTGCTGTGGCATTGTCTGATTGAATTCTGACAGGTGACCCTTGGAGTTTGGATGTCCATGCTACTAGGGCATACCGGGCTGCTCGTATCTCTAAGAGATTGGTGGGCAGGGCCTTCTCTGCTTCTGACCACTTGCCCTGGAGAGACCATTGCTCCAGTACTGCCCCCCAGCCTATGAGGCTGGCAACTGTAGTGACCACCTTCCAAGAAACCGAACTGAAGGGTTTCCCTTCCCAGATTCTGGGGCACCAACCACCAATGGAGGCTCTTGCGAACGGAAGGGGACAGGGACATTGGTAAGTCTAAAGCCTGAACTTTTTTGTTCCAGGCTGACAGTATGGCCCTCTGCAAGTTCCTTGAATGGAATTGACCGTAGGGTACCGCTTCGAATGAAGCCACCATTTTTCCCAGCAGCCTTATACACAGGCGTATGGATGGTTTTTCTTTTTTGTACCCACTAAGTGGGTCAAATCTTTCAAAGACGACATCTTCTCTGGAGGTAAGAAAATCTTTCTCTGCTTTGAATCCAGTCTTAGCCCCCAAGTATTCCAGGCTTTTGACTGGTTTTAGGGCTGACTTGTCTCGGTTGATAATGCAACCGTGAGATTCCAGATACTTGATTATCTTGTGAACGACCACTTCTAGTTTTTTCCACTGAGTGGTCTATCAGCAACAAGTCGTCTAGATATGCCATTATCGTTACACCTTGTGTTCCTAGTTTGGCCAATCGTAGGGCCAGAATTTTTGTGAACACTCGTGGTGCCGTGGCCAGACCGAAAGGTAAGGCTCTGAACTGAAAATGGCGCCCTTCTACTGCAAAGCGTAGAAATTTCTGATGGGCCGGAAAGATGGGAACAAGCAAATAAGCATCCCTTATGTCGATCGAGGCTAACCATTCCTGCCCTTGTAGGGCGGTGGCCACCGATCGGATCGACTCCATCCGAAAAAAGTCCTGATATGTAGGAACTTGTTTAGCCCTTTTATATTCAATATGGGCCTCATGTCCCCATTTGGTTTGGGGACTGTGACAAGGTTCGAGTAAAACCCGAACCCGTTTTCTTTCAAGGGAACCTTCATGATTACCCTTGGGGCAATAGTTGCTCTAGTGCCAGAAGGAGGGATCCACTCTTCTGGGGATCGCTTGGCACGTTTGACCTTATAAAATGGGCAGGAGGAATGTCTTTTAACTCCAGCCTGTATCCCAGACTTACTGCGGGGATCACCCATCTCTGATGGTGTCCCGCCAGGTCTCTGTGAACAACTGAAGTCTTCCCCTCACCCGACTGAGTGGGGGCAACCCTTCATGACTTAGGGGGAGGTTTTGTACCTCTCTTGACCCAGGGTTTCTTGATACCCTGTGATTGTCCCTGATTTCTGCCCCCTGGATTTGACCGCGGAGGCCGTCGGAACTGTTTCACAGCCGATGTGCCAGGGACTGGAGAAGTAGGCCTCTTAAAAGAAGGACTTCTACCCTTGTTCTTAACCGGTAAGAGTGAACTTTTACCGGCAGAAATTTTCTGGATATATTTGTCCAGATCTTCTCCAAATAAGCGTTCTCCATGAAATGGGAAGCTAACCAGCAGTTTTTTACAGGGAGCTTCAGCAGACCAGTTTTTGAGCCACAGAAGCCTACGCATATGTCTATAGACAGCGTAAAGCGGGAGGCCTGTTGGATTGTATCCTTTATGGCGTCCACCGCAAAACACAAGGCTCTAGGCAGGTCAGCTAGGGCAAGAGCCTGCTGATCTGGTAAGTCCCTTAAGACTTGTTTCAACTGATCTTTCACTGCTTGGCAGACTCCAATCGCTGCTACCGCAGGTTGTGTCACCATGCTTGCTGTAGAGAAAGCAGATTTTAGTAAAGACTCCAATTTTTTATCTATTGGGTCTTTGAACATTGGAACATTATCTACTGGACATGTCAGTGATTTGTTAACAGAAGAGATGGCTGCGTCCACTATAGGGACCCTCCATTTTCTTATGAACTTATCCTCCATGGGATAGATCACCGGAAATCTCTTGGGGGGAGCAAATATTTTATCAGGATGCTCCCAATCCTGGTAAATAAGCCCTTCTAATAAAGGGTGGATTGGGAAGGAACAGACCGCCTGGGGAGCTTTTAGCGACCCCAGCGAGGAAACCGTAGTGGATGGTGGTTCCGCCAGAGGCATTTTAAATGCTGATCGGACCATGTTAGTCAGAGACTGAACCCATAATCTTTCAGCCTGAGAAGCTGAGAAAGGTTCTTCCACTGTTGATTCCTCTATAAGTGAATCAACCTCATCCTGATCCCCTTCAGGTAGGTCGATCTCTGTGTGGGGCTGTTCCTCCACTAACAGGCACTCTGAAGGAGGAGACGGAGATCGGACGCGCTTTTCCTGTGACAGGGAAGCAGCGAACAATGCTGTTAATCTCTCTTCCAATCCTCCCAGAGTTGAGGATAAAACCTCCTCTGTTATATATACAGGAGCTGGTGGACTGGGGACAGCCGCAGCACCAGGCATTCCTGCGGGGTTTCTACGGCTACTGACCTCTGCATTCTCAGGGGAGATTGGTGCAGTGCAAGCATGCCCAATATCCTCAGAGCCCGATGGAGACCCCTTTGGCTTCCTGGAAGATTATTTCCGGAGCGTCTGGACGACATATCCTTTAAGCACAAAGCTGAGGTATTCCCGTCGTCATACACCAATTTTTGCTGGTAATAGTCTAACACAGGTGCTGCTATATACCAGCTGGTGTCCACTAAAGTGCCTTTCTATGGGGATGCCTGCATCAACCGCCTCTGTGTGCCACTTGTTTGCATGCAGCTGACACTTGTACTGTGTCTTTTAACCATGCTGGGACGCCCGCACATGCGCAGAAGCGCCGCGGCGCGCATCGAGCGTCATCCACCCGCCCCGCCCCTTTTTTTTCATAGGAGGCGCGTGCACGCGCCCGCGCGCGCGCCCGTGCGCCAATGGCGCCCTTTTCGAAAACCAACAGAGGACTAGGAGCCAGGGCCCTTTTTGCCGGAGGGCCTGTGCGGTGGATGAACGCAGCAACAGGGCAGAGGAAGTGGATTCCCTCAGAGAAACTTACCAGCTGCCTGGATCTTTTGAGTTGAGAAAACCAAAGATCCACATTTACAAGAAAAATGGACTACAGCGGCCTCTAGCGGTTTAACACAGGTACCGCGGTCCCTGTTTTTTTTTTTTTTTTTTCTTGACTACTATTAAAATTTTACATTTTCAGTAGTTATAGGCAAACACAGATATTTAGCGGGAATACCGTTAGGTAACAGACAGAAAGACAAATTAGGCTTGGGGGTCCCCCAATAGAACCAAGTTCCTGAGGGCCCCCACTTACCTGATCCCCGCCGCAGGACTTTGTTTGGTCCACAAAAGTCCAAACTTCACCTATCACGGCAGGCATTGTAATTAAACCTTCAGGGACCGGGTTCCCAAGGATTCCACTCCCCTGGACCTGTATAGCACCCTGCACAGACAGCGTCTTGGTCGTGGGTATGACCAGAGCTCTGGATCCCAGGGTCCAGCCCTCCTAAGAGAAGCATTACAGGCAAAACCTTGCTCTTCTGCTGCAAGGCCCGGGTACCGACCGTTTAGCTATGAAGCTTTTTTGGTGGGATCCGGAACAGCTTACTAAGGCCCAAAAGAACCTGTACGCAAGCCCAGTGAAAACACATGTTACTCTTTGGCCAACACCTTAGACACTGGCAAAAAACTGAGGTGCTCCCGGGTGGGAGGGGCTTATATAGGGGAGGGTACTTCCGGTTTGGAATTGGCCAGTGCCAACACCTGAAGGTAATCTATATAACCCATTAGTAATGACTAAGTCGCTCTGTGTCCCGTGATGTACGAAAAAGAAATAGGAGCTCTGTTTGCTGCCACTAACACACTAGAAGTCCTATGGGTGCTGCTGAGAAGAAAATATAGGAGCTCTGTTTGCTGCCACTAACACACTAGAAGTCCTATGGGTGCTGCTGAGAAGAAAATATAGGAGCTCTGTTTGCTGCCACTAACACACTAGAAGTCCTATGGGTGCTGCTGAGAAGAAAATATAGGAGCTCTGTTTGCTGCCACTAACACACTAGAAGTCCTATGGGTGCTGCTGAGAAGAAAATATAGGAGCTCTGTGTGATGCCACTAACACACTAGAAGTCCTATGGGTGCTGCTGAGAAGAAAATATAGGAGCTCTGTTTGCTGCCACTAACACACTAGAAGTCCTATGGGTGCTGTTGGGGTGCAATGCTGTGCTAACAGCACTGCGGTTGGTACTACTGCAATACTGTACTAACAGTAAGCACGCACCAGACTAATCCCCAGCAGCAGCTAATAACACACTAACTGTGCAATCAGCAGCAATGAACGATCAATGACTTAGGTAGCAATGGTTTAGCAAAGAAATAGCCAATGGTTTAGCAAAGAAGAGCAAATCTTTCAGTATCAAGCAAAGACAGAATCAGCAGACTAATCTCTCCTAAAGCCGGAACTCATGTGACCGGGGCCGATGGCGTGGCGGCCTTTTAAATGGTGGGGCGTGTACTAAAGCCCCTGAGCTGTAATTGGCTACAGCCGTCCTGCCTGTAGCCAATTATTGCTCTCCGAGTTTCGGGCGCTGTGATTGGCCAAGCATGCGGGGTCACAGTGCATGCTTGGCCAATCATCAGCCAGCAATGCACTGCGCCGGCCGCGCCGGCCGCAATGCATTGCGGGGCCGCTCGCATCACACGAATGTGATGCGAACGGCCCAAATAGTTCTGGGCTCGACGAGCGAGCGAACGCCCGATGCTCGATTCGAACATGGGTTCGAATCGAGCACCGGGCCCATCCCTAGTAGAAACAGGTCCATTATGTATAAAAGATGAAATCACAGGGGAGGTGGAGGATGGAGGTAAGAAAAGTTCAGACAACTCCTGAAGCTGCTCAGCTAATATCTGGGAAGGATCTCCAAAGGCACTATGCAAAAGACAGAGCAAGGGCACTGGAGTTAGTAAACCCATATGCACAACACGTTTATTAAAATAGCACACTTACATGTTTTTAAACTTGATGTTCAGCAAGTAGGAACCAGCACTGGCACCGCAAACAAGATGAAGTATAGCAGCCGGCAAGGACACTGACCACCAAACACTGCTCTGGGTAACTGGCAGGTAGAGCAGCAAAATGGGAAATGGGAGAAATATCAGCTGTCAATATCCAACCGTAATGTCGGGGGTGCACAGACAGGACACACTTGTCAACTGGGGCCAGTGATGTTGGCAATGGGAGGGGCCACTATGCGTTTCCAGTGCCCCATTCCTTTTATTAAGCAGCCTGTGATCAGTATGAAGAAGTACTAAAAAAGATACATCAGGAGAGAATGAATAGAAACAATGAGAAATAAACTGCAGTAAGAGGAGGGTATGCAGAGATGCATTTAAGAGAGAAGCATAAGAATGAGTAAAATTCAAAATTGAGAAAAAAGCTATAAAGAAAAAGTTTTGAAGAAGGAATTTTGGAGACAGTTCAAGTCAGACAGGGATATAAGTTGCTGTGATCTCTCACTTACAATCTGTCTGATACAGTTCCTCTTTTCCTTTCTTACAAGTGGTGGGAGTGCTCTTTGGTACAGCCTGATCTCATCAGGCATCCTAATCACACCTTCCCAGGGAAAAGGCTCTCAGTCTCTTTACTTCTCTGAGTTCTCACTCGATTGTGGCCAGCCATGGCAGGGATCCATTCATCCAGCAGCAGCAGCTCAGTCTTTTCCCATACACATGCTCCATGCCCATCCTCCTCTCACTCCACAGCAGCCTGGCTTGGTTGTTGGTCGGTTCTGCTCTGCAACACAGTGAATTATAGCTCCTACCTTCAGTCAGCAGGTCTGGAACCATGAGTCTGGAGAACACAACCACAAATCTTGGACCACAGCTTTTCATTGGGTAGCAGCAACAGCCTGTCACTGGATCTCTGCCACAATATTTCACCAGATCTAAATCACAGTCTTTCACAGAATTTCAGCTGCAGTTTCTCTCTATATCTCACATCTAGAACAGCAGCTCAAGAGTCTCTAACAACAAGTCTCTGGTGGGGCTTTTGTGCAAAGGTCTCAGCTCTCTGCACAGTCAGTCCCGGTCCCTGCGGGCGTGCTGGGCTATGTAATCCCACAACTTTACAGCTCAGTCCCTGGTGGTAGCAAACTGACAGAGTGTCTTTATTACAACTTGTGTCCAAGCAGCTAGCGTCTATGTCCTTGCTCGCAGCAAAAGCCTCTTTCTCAGCAGCCCTGCACACTGCCTCCAGGCTCACAGCAGTTCATTCCAGATGAGCAAAAGTAGCCCCTGGAGCACAGGCGCCCAACACACAGCAGCAAACAGGTGCCACACAGATCTCAGTACTCACTGTGCAGCACAGGACCCTGCACTCTCTGTCCTTCTGCCACACACGTTCATGTCTCAAGGAGAACCGCCTGTTCCCCCTCTCAGCTCCCCATCTGTTCTGCTCTTTACCTTCCTTTTCCCGCATCACTGCCTCTTCAGATTGATCCAGACCCAGCTAAGATGGCTGCCCCCTGCACCGGAGACACTTCATAGATGAGCATTGCAAAGTGGTCTCCTTAAAAATGGCTGCTTTACTTCTGCATTAATGAATATTCAGTTTAACCAGGTCCACACCACAGAAGGATAACACAGCAGCAAAAAAAGGAAGAAGTTCCACAGCTGTTATCAGTCCACCAATCAGTGATCACATGGCTCTGTTTGTTTGTAAACAACTGTTACTGACAACAACAGCTGTTGGAGTTTTTCTTTCTAGGTGCACTTGCTGTGCACATAAAAAAAAATACTCTTCTTAAAGGGTAAGGAGACCCTCACACAAAGTTTTCTTTGTGTGACTGCACATCCAGTTCGACCCGTATCTGTCTACTAGCCCCATAGAATTTAATTGGATTGAACTACGCATACACGGACCTTGGGCAAAGAAGCCGCCAGAGCAAAGTAAACAATTCTGTAAACCTTAGCTGGAGATCTAGGCAAGTATAGATCTTTGATGGGGAAGGATGGACTACATCTACTCGGGGCAGGGGCAAGATGGTAAGACCTAATTTTAAGCCTATAATAAAAAATCTAAGCATGATATTTATTAAAATATTTTTAATAAATGCTTTCTGTGTCCTTTTAAAAGCAATGTAAAAATTATTTTGGTATGCAAATTTGTTACAGAGTTAGGGCCCATTGCATTGTGGTATTGAGCGGTGCAATGCATTGTAGAGCCCAACATTTTGAATGGCATCCAATCCATGTACAAAACTTACCTGTGCTACATCTCTACATGCTGGGGAAAAAAATACAGTGCCTTGAAAAAGTATTCACACCCCTTGAAATTTTCCACATTTTGTCATTTACAACCAAAAACGTAAATGTATTTTATTGGGATGTTATATGACGGGCCAACACAAAGCGGCACATAATTGTGAAGTTAAAAATGGATCATAGGAAAATGATAAATGGATTTAATTTTTTTTTTTACAAATAAATATGTCAAAAGTGTGGCATGCATACATTGTATTCAGCCCCCTTTACTTTGATACCCCCAAATAAAATCTAGTGAAACCAATTACCTTCAGAAATCACCTAATTAGTAAATAGAGTCCATCTGTGTGTGATTTAATCTCCGTATAAATACAGTTGTTCTGTAAAGCCCTCAGAGGTTTGTTAGAGAACCTTAGTGAACAGCATCATGACGACCAAGGAACACACCAGACAGGGCAGGGATGAAGTTGTGCAGAAGTTTAAAGCAGGGTTGGGTAAAAAAATTTTATCCCAAGCTTTGAACATCTCACAGAGCTCTGTTCAATCCATCATCCAAAAATAGAAAGAGTATGGCACAACTGCAAACCTACCAAGACATGGCTGTCCATCTAAACTGACAGGCCGGGCAAGGAGAGCATTAATCAGAGAAGCAGCCAAGAGGCCCATGGTAACTCTGGAGGAGCTGCAGAGATCCACAGCTCACATGGGAGAATCTGTCCACAGGGCAACTATTAGCCACGCACTCCACAAATTTGGCCTTTATGGAAGTGTGGCAAGCAGAAAGCCATTGTTGAAAAAAAGCCATAAGAAGTCCTGTTTGCAGTTTGCAAAAAGCCATGTGGGGAACACAGCAAACATGTGGAAGAAGGTGCTCTGGTCAGATGAGACCAAAATTGAACTTTTTGGTCTAAAAGCAAAATGCTATGTGTGGCGGAAAACAAACACTGCACATCACCCTGAACACACCATCCCCACCGTGAAACATGGTGTTGGCAGCATCATGTTGCGAGGATGCTTTTCTGCAGCAGGGTCATGGAAGCTGGTCAGAGTTGATGGGAAGATGGATGGAGCCAAATACTGGGGAATCTAATGCCACGTACACACGATCGATTTTCTCGACGGTGAAAACACAGTCGAGAAAATCGACGCGAAAAACGAGGAACGGCTTGTTTCCCTACACACGACTGTTTTTCCCATCATTTTTTCTCTTGGTCGAGAAAAACGACCGTGTAGGCTCCCCGGCAGTGTTTCCCTATGGGAAAACTGCCGCGGAAAAAAATGCCGTGAATCACGACGAGAAAAATTAGAGCATGTTCTAATTTTTCTCGTCCTGTTTAATGCCGTTTTTCTCGTCTGGAAAAATGACCAAAAGCCCACACACGGTCGTTTTTCTCGTCAAAGGGAAAAAATTTCATTTTTCCTGACGAGAAAAATGGTCGTGTGTACGCGGCATTAGAGGAAAATCTGTCAGAGTCTGCAAAAGACTTGAGACTGGGGCGGAGGTTCACCTTCCAGCAGGACAACGACCCTAAACATACAGCCAGAGCTACAATGGAATGGTTTAGATCAAAGCATATTCATTGGTTAGAATGGCCCAGTCAAAATCCAGACTTAAAGCGGAGGTTCACCCAAACTGACAACATTATTCTAAAACAATCATTGCACAGCACACATACTGAATTGCCACAACATTTTTTTTTTTTTTTTTAAATAATTACCTTAATATAGCCATCTAAACTGTGACTTCCGGGATTCCCCTCCCGCGGGAGTAGGCGTATCTTATCTTTTCCCCGGCGCCGCAATGCGATGTGGGACTTGTCTTGTCACATTCAGCTCTCCATCACAGATTGTCCTGGAAGTGACGTTTCGTCGCCGCCATCTTGCTACACCCCACACTCCTGCACAGTAATGATAGAGTGAGCAGGGGGCAAGCGGACATCTTGTTACACCCACAGGAAGTTTCAGATTTCACAGTTATTTTAAACATAAAACGGAGCTTATATGCTTAAATACAATATTTGCAAATCCGTTTTGTGTTGAAAATAACTGTTAAATCTAAAACTCCGTAGGGTGTAACAAGATGTCCGCTTGCCCCCTGCTCACTCTATCATTACTGTGCAGGAGTGTGGGGTGTAGCAAGATGGCGGCGACGAAACGTCACTTCCTGGACAATCTGTGATGGGGAGCCGAATGTGACAAGACACCGTGACGCGAAATCTCGAGAGATTTCACCGCTTCCAGGAAGTGATTGCTTGTGGGCTTCACAATGCCCACAAGCAAAATGGAAACTCCCTCAAACAGATTTTATAAGTCCTTCTTTGCCGATAAAACGGACCACGGTTATATACAGCGACCAAAGTAGTGAGTGTACCTTCCTATTCATATACCCCAGTGAATGCTGAAGAAAAAAAAAAAAAGTTTGGCCGCGGAACCCCCGCTTTAAATCCAATTAACCACTTGCTTAGTGGGCACTTAAACCCCCTTCCTGCCCAGGCCAATTTTCAGCTTTCAGCACTGTCACGATTTGAATGACAATTGCGCGGTCGTGCGACGTGGCTCCCAAACAAAATTGACGTCCTTTTTTTCCCACAAATAGAGCTTTCTTTTGGTGGTATTTGATCATCTCTGCGGTTTTTACTTTTTGCGCTATAAACAAAAAAAGAGCGACGATTTTGAAAAAAAAAACACAATATTTTTTTTTTTTTTGCTATAATAATATCCCAATTTTTTTTTTTTTTAATATATTTTTTTCCTCAGTTTAGTCCGATACGTATTCTTCTACATATTTTTGGTAAAAAAAATCGCAATAAGCGTTTATTGATTGGTTTGCGCAAAAGTTATAGCGTCTACAAAATAGGGCATAGTTTTTTTGCATTTTTAATAATAATTTTTTTTTTACTAGTAATGGCGGCGATCAGCGATTTTTATTGTGACTGCGACATTATGGCGGACACATCGGACACTTTTGACACCATTTTGGGACCATTGTCATTTTTACAGCGACCAGTGCTATAAAAATGCACTGGTTACTGTAAAAATGACACTGGCAGGGAAGGGGTTAACACTAGGGGGCGAGGAAGGGGTTAAATGTATTCCCTAGGAGTGATTACTACTGTGTGGGGGAGGGGACTGACTGGGGGAGGTGACCGAGCTGTGTCCCTATGTACAAGGGACACAGCATCGGTCCCTCTCCCTGACAGGACATGGATCTCTGTGTTTACACACAGAGATCCACGTCCCTGCTCTGTGTACACGCCGATCGCGGGTACCTGGCGGACATCGCGGCCGCCAGGCACGCGCATCGGCATCTCAGTGATGCGCCGTGCGCGCGCGCGCTCGCCGCTCGCGGCGCTCGCGCGCCCCCTAGTGGCCAGAATAGCCGAGGCCGTATAATGACGGCCTCCCGGATTTCTAGATCCACATTGAGGCCGTCATTCGTCAATGGCCCGGGTCTCAAGCAGTTAAGAAACTGTGGCAAGACTTGAAAAGTGCTGTTCAGACTCTCTCCATCCAATCTGACAAGACTCTCTAGATGTGCAAAGCTGGTAGAGACATACCCAAAAAGACTTACAGCTGTAATTGCAGTGAAAAGTGGTTCTACAAAGTATTGACTGAGGGGGGCTGAATACAAATGCCACACTTTTCACATATTTATTTGTAAAAAAAAATTGAAAACCATTTATCATTTTCCTTCCACTTCACGTGCCTCTTTGTTTTGGTCTATCATATAAAATCCCAATAAAATACATTTACGTTTTTGGTTGTAACATGAAAAAATAAAGAAAATTTAAATACATTTTCAAGGCACTGTAATAAAGCAGGAGTGACTTTTCCTGCATTAGGAGCCTATTCACAATTAATGGAAAATGCTCTAGAAAAGCGAAGCATGTTGCGGCACATGCTTTACTCCAGATGAAGCCTGGTGTGAACAGACCCTTGCTGTCATTACATACTGACACTGCTATATCTGAACAGCTAGGCATTAATGGCCTCTGGTCACAAACCAGTTAAGCCCTTTCATAACCAGTTTTCTAAAATTTGAAAAAAACAAAAACAAACATAAAACAATTTCAGCTTGTTGTGCACTTAAATAAAAGGGAGGATATAAAAACACATTAAAAAAAAAAATTGTTTACATATGATTCTCTTACTGGAAATGTATCCAAGCATGTCAGGACTTGTTCCACTTTAGCTGGATAACCACAGACACTTTTTGCCTGGATAAAATAAAATGGAACATTCTATTTGATGGTGGTCAGATGTGCAGTGTCTAAGTAGAAGACAATAAAACACAGCTGTATATGAAGAAGCTTTATGTAAGCCTCTGTATTTCAGTGAGCAGTGCTGAACAAACAACAGAATCTCAGAACAACAACAGAACTTCCTAGCCACTACAATAAGGTGACCAGATTTTTCAAATGAAATCCGGGGACATATTTTTTTTTTACTAGTAATGGCGGCAATCAGCGACTCTCTGCCTGTCGCCGCCGCCGCCCGTCTCACAGCCTGTCAAGTCTTAAGCCGTGTACACACGATCGGTTTTACCGATGAAAACAGTCCGATGGACTGTTTTCATCGGACGAACCGATCGTGTATGTGCCCCATCGGACTTTTTTCCATCGGTGTGAAAAAATAGAACATGTTTTAAATTTATCCGATGGGGAAAAAACCGATAGCAAAATCCGATCGTCTGTGTGGAAATCCATCGGATAAAAAACCCACGCATGCTCAGAATCAATTCGACGCATGCTCAGAAGCATCGAACTTCATTTTTCTCGGCTCATCAGAGTGTTTTACGTCACCGCGTTTGAAACGGTCGGTTTTTTGACTGATGGTGTGTGGGCAAGACTGATGGAAGACAGTTTCATCGGATTTCCAATGGAAAAAACCATCGGATTAGAATCCATAGGATATCTGATCGTGTGTACAGGGCTTTACTCTCCGGGCCCCGGCTACTACTGGGTGGATCACTCCGCCAGGGAAGGCAAGGAGATAAGCAGGCAGGCCGCTGGCCGGGACTTGAGCCAAGGTAGAAGAACATGCGAGCGGAGCTGAATGGGCACCCAAAACTGAAGAAATATTCCCTCCACTCCAACCAGCACATGATCATCAGAAAGGGGCACAGATAATGGAAAGACATAGACCCCCCTAAGCTAGTAGGAGCGACAGAGCGGGGTGTGTAATTCAGAATTTGTCTTTTTTATTAATTCTGCACTGCCTGTCTTTGAAATTGCCCGGGCCCCTGTTCAAATCCAATCCAGGGACAAAACCAGGGACAGATTTGGTCCGGGGACAGTGTCCTCAATCCTGGGACTGTCCCCGGAAACCGGAGATTTCTGGTCACCCTACACTACAATAAATAGAAGTTCCATACAATAAAAGAATTGTCCAGTTATAGTACAAATATCGCTTCAAAGCAGATGTGTATTTGCTTTTCCTATGGTTGGGAATGTCAGACTGGATTGATGCTGGTGGTTTGGCAGTGTGGGCTTTAGCTGCCATTTTTTTTTCTAGAGAAGCAGTATTACAGGTTACTGAGGAACATTAGAGATGGTAATTGTATTATTTCCAGATGCAAATCAAATCCAAGGTAATACTAACCAAATAAAACTTTTGAGTTTGTAACAGGATGTTAGGACCCTATTGTATACATCTAGTACATCTGGGAGGATGTCTGTTGTAGTTTCTGCAGGCACCACTGGATGTCACTGTCTGTCCTCATTTTGCCTTTACGCAATTATGTGAGAATCCTTTAATGGGTGGTCTCTCCCAAGAGTTGCTAGATAGCCTTTATGTCTTTAATCCATGCTCCCTGGGAGGAAACAAAAGATCCTGGTCCATCAAGGTGTTCTCGGGAAGAGAGATGGAGACGGGATCACCTATAAAACTGAATTCTAACAAACATTCTTCCTTGGGGAAAAAATTAAGTGTGAACCCCCTAAGATGGGATATATTGCAAATGGGACTGAGGCATCCTTGGTCACCTGTATTTTATGAGAGCTGTGATTGCTAGTATTGCCACCTTTCCCCTCTTGCATTGCCAGCACTGTGAAGACTGTTTTTGAGGAAGAGTGCCTTTGTGCTATTACCATATCTCTATAATAATTTACCACATCTTTGGACTTGTAAAATATTAATTTGGATATTTGGGTGTTGTTGCTAAAACGTTAGCAAGTGCTACTTATGCAAAATGGCCTATAAGTGGGGAACTAGAGTTTTTTTTTCCAACTGGTTCGGGTTGGAAGGAAGTGGTTGCCTAGTGGGGGAGGATTGGCTTTTTTTGGTGGTGGTTGGAAAGGGTCCCCAGGGTGCAACCTAGTTCCCCATGTCTTATGGGCCTTGTGTATTTGGCGAGACCCCCTGTGGACTAGACTTAGAACATCTGTAGACTACTTTAAACATATAGGCCCTTTGTAACACGTAAGTGTGTGAGTCTCAACTTGGCCTTAGGGCCCTTAATGAGGAACCTGACTATACATTGAGTCTCCTGCCATTAATAAAAACCTTTACTGCAGGCCTCAGCATGGAAACTGGTTTAACCACTTGCTGATCGCCTAACTGGAAATGTACGTCATTATTTTGGCGTTAATGCTTGGGTTATGGCTGCAGCTAGATGCTATAACCCCAGTATTTTCTATTCCCTCAGATGAACGTTATCCCAGTGGTGGTTCACCATGGGATCACTTTTAGAAGCGACAGTAGAGTTGCCCCCCCTCTGCTTTCCAGACTTACATTGCCAATCCTGATCGGTAAACCCGGGAACCATCTGGCATCTGCAGTGTTTTCCTATAGGGATGAGTGATGGCAAGATGGCCACCGCTCATCTCTATGCCCTTGGAGGACCAAAGCAACTTCATGAAGTCACTTCCGGTTCTCGGGCCATGTAAACCTGTTTTTTTTTTTTTTATTCAAAGATAAAAGCAAAAGATCCCAATTTTTTTTTTTTAAGGATAGAGGAGAGATTTTGAGTCTTTTAGACCCCATATCTCTCCATAAAGAGGACCTGTCATGCTGTATTATTATCAATAGCAATAGCAATGAAAGTGATTAAAAAAAATTAATGGGGCATTGTAAAAAAAAATTAATACATTTTTTTTATTTAAATTGCCCCTGTCCCTGCGCGCAGTAGTGAACGCATACGTAGGTCACGCCCACATATCTAAACGGTGTTTGCAGCACACATGTGAGTTATCGCAGCAAACATCTGAGAGTGAGAGCAATAATTCTTGTACTAGACCTCCTCTGTAACTTTGAACTGGTAACCTGTTAAAAATTTTAAAGCATCGCAATTTTAAAGCATGACATGTTAGGTATCAATTTACTCTGCGTAACATCATCTTTCATATTATACAAACCAATAATGGGGTGTATGTTATGTTTCAATTTATTATAGTGTGTTTTTTCCCCAAAAACTGCACTGAAAAAACACTTTGCAAAATCCGTGTGACAAAAAAAATTGCAATGACCACCATTTTACTCTCTAGGGTCTCTGCTAAAATATATATATAATGTTTGGAGGTTTTAAGTAATTTTCTAGCAAAAAATATTTTTACTTGTAAACAACAAATGTCAGAAAAAGGCTGGGTCCTGAAGTGGTTGACAACCTGCCACAAGGGAGCTCTACAACACTATTTTGTTCTTTAAAGTGGATGTAAACCTGATTCATGAAATTTTACTTAAGCGCATATATCTGTAGTGTTTTCTTGTCTCTCTCCAAAGCTCTAAGTCCCGTGTCTTTCTGCTGCTCCGTTCTTCTGTTATCAGCATGATAACTTCTGACAAGCTCTCCGACAACTGAGATAAAACCAGCCTGAAATTTGTGTCGGGGTGGGTGCTATAATTAGATTAGCAGAGACCTGGTCTATTCACAGCACAGCTCTGAACATTCCTTTCTTCCTTTTCCTATGTGGAGGGGGGGGGGGGGGTGTGTGTGGCTTTCCTCCAATCAGATCTGACACAGTGTATGCCCAGACTCCACACCCAGTGCTAAACAGAAAGAAAAAAATTCTAACACGATGTGCACTTTCTAAAGAATATAGCGAATTGAAGACAGCAGATATACATGTAAAACATATGTATGGAGATTTGTTTCATCTCTGTGTATCATCTAAGGATGTTCACTTCACTGGGTATAGGAGAGGGTTTACATCCACTTTAAGTTCTTCTTTAACTCATCTATGTAAGTTAGGAAAAGCTAGAAATCATGAGCTTTTTGAGTTGACTAAAGTATAGCAAAATGCAAAAATGTATGTATGAGTGCTCTTTACAATTATGTTTAAGATAATACAAATTCTTTATTTTTCATTGTTCCACAGGGATTGCTGCCATGAGCTGATGGGACATGTTCCTATGTTGGCTGATAAAACATTTGCTCAGTTTTCCCAGGTTTGTCTTCTATCATCTCTTTGATTTAGGATTGTAATATATGCACAAATCAGAAAACAATCTGCAGTTTTATAGCACATTATGTATAATGGGCAAATGTCAGGTTTCAGAAAGGAAATGTAAGAGACTTAAAGGATAAGTGCACCTATGAAGCCCAAGTCCAGCCATTTTTTACACTACCCATACTGTCCAGAGCTAGAACAGTGTTTCCGGCCCCTGGCATGCTAAATGGTCCCTTGCAGTCACTGCAGCCATTATTCGCTAATGTGTTTTTGACACATATAGAACTTAGAAGATGGCAGTGGATCCCTGAACTTAGCAAGAATTGAGGTGTCTTGTCACCAGCTATTGCAGTAGTGCTAATGTTTTGTTTACTGTTCTTCGATTTCAAAGAAAATTCATAATAACATTATAACCTACCTTAGTGTTCTGCAAAGCACATTCAGTTTTGGTTTATTGCTTACAAGCACTTTTGTAATTAAATAATATCCTATTTGATGGCAGTGCATTAATAAAGCATGTACATGTACCTAACCATTTTGATGCCTTAGCTCTTAAGCCCTGTACACACGATCGGATTTCCTATGGATTTTAAACCAATGGATTTTTCCGATGAAGCTGACTTCCATCAGTCTTGCCTACACACCATCAGTCCAAAAACCGATCGTCCCAAATGCCGTGACGTAAAACACTCCGACGAGCCAAGAAAAATTAAGTTCTATGCTTCTGAGCATGCGTCGACTTGATTCTGAGCATGCGTGGGTTTTTTATCCAATGGAGTTCCCCACAGACGATAGTAATTTGCTATTGTTTTTTTTTCCATTGGATAAATTTAAAACATGTTCTATTTTTTAACACCGATGGAAAAAAGACCGATGGGGCCCATACACGATCGGTTTGTCCGATGAAAAAAGTCCATCGGACTGTTTTCATTGGTAAAACCGATCGTGCGTAAAGGGCTTTAGAGGTTCAGGATCAGCACATCCACCACTGTTAGTTTAGCTTTTTACAGATGCCAGATGGCTAACCCAGAGAACTTGGTCTCTTATATCACTTGCAGACTCCAGTACAATTGTGCATTCGTTTCCAGACCTGCACACCTACTATAACTATTACAAGGAGTCTTACTCTGTTTTACTTCTAATTTGTTTGTTTTTTATATATTATGAAAAATAAAAAGGAGTAGAAACACCTAAATGTGGACAGGAACATCCAAAACTCCAAGGTGGGCAGGAACCAAGACAGGGACTATTATAGGGAGATATATGCCTCGTTTCTACTGAGCGGATCGGTTCGGGTCGGTACAGTTTGGAGCGGTTAGAATGGTTCGGTCCATTCTGGTGAGCCTTTCCACTGCAAGACGGACCACCAGGGGCCCACAGATTTTAGAAAAAATGCCTCGCGTGATGTCACACTAGTGCGACGAGAAACTTCTCCTTTATATTGACTGAACGGCGATGTGGTGTTTGTTTGGCGCATTGCTTTGACGTCAGCATTGCGTTTTTCTGTCCACCAATCAGTGGAATGTATCGTGTGACGCCAGTAGCTCCGCCCTAACCGTACCGTTCCATTTTCTATGGCCCCACATCTGAAGCAGGACCCTGAATGGTGCGGTACGATTCAGTTTTATGGCACGCTTTCATAATGGAAACACCCAAAATAGCGTACCGTACCGAATCGTACCGAACCGATCCGCTCAGTGGAAACGAGGCAATAGAGAGTTGACAAAAATGTAAGAACCCAGCTAATGACGCAACTTACCAATTCCCTCCTCCTGTTTCTGGGAAGACTGACCCTTTTAGTGTAATTTTTTTTACCCAGTAGTAGGTTTTCAGATTTGGTAATAACGATATTGAGGGCAAACTGACTGCATCTATCTTCATACCTTGGCATGTGTTTTTATATAATGTTTTATGCAGGACATTGGACTAGCATCACTGGGAGCCACGGATGAAGAAATAGAGAAACTGGCCACGGTAAGAGCTGCTAAATGTTTGTATGTGTGCACATAAGAAAAATGCATTGTTTTTGTTGTAAAATGCACACCAAAAGCACATAAAAAGCAGCGCTAATTCCAGTGTAATACTCAACTAGTGATAAGTGATAAACACCAATTAAGTGAAATTGCTTCCAAAAACACACAAAACAAGAAAATATAAATAAATTTGAAAAGTGTCAGTAGAAGGTGAACATCCACAGGAAATAATTTAACAATCCTCCTTTAAGGATCTCCATTTAGAAAAGTCCAACCCTTAGGGTTGTTTCACATAGGCTTTGCTGATCCCCACTGAGCAGGCGGATGACAGGTCCATCTCCGCTCAAGGTGCAGAGACGGACCTGTCAGAGCCCCGCTCTCCTCTATGGGCAGAGACCATCCTGTCTATTTTCATCCGATCCCATCCGATCCGCCAGTCGGATGGAAAATAGAGTCTTAATCCATCTGGATTTCACGGACAAGATCAGATCGGATAGCAGCGGGTGTCAGCGGACATGTCAGCGCTGACATCCGCCGCTCCATAGGAGTGTTTGGAGGGTCCAATCAGGTCCGCCTAAAAAACTGACAGGTGGACCTGATCGGAAAGCCCGTATGAAAGGGGCCTTAAAGTGGTTGTAAACCCAACCACACAACTTGCACCTACAGGTAAGCCTAGATTAAGGCTTACCTGCAGGTGCAAGAAATATTAGTAAATATCTCCTTAACCGTGTAGGTTAAGGAGATATTTACTATAAAGCGATGCGCCGATGACGTTACGCGCATGCGCACTAGCGGACCGGATTTGTTGCCGGTTTTCTGAATGGATCTTGCCGGCCCGAGCGTGCATGCGCGTGACGTCATCGCCGCTCCGGGCCAATCACAGCGCCGGAGCGGCGATAACTGGAAGAAGATCGCCGGAGAGATGGCGGTGGCGGGGAAGGCATGGAGAAGAACTTCGGGGGCTTCGATCTTAGGTAAGTCGATCATAATGAGCTAGTATGCTATGCATACTAGCTCATTATGACATTCTCTTACGGGGTTGATTTATAAAAAAAAAATGAATGAGGGTTTACTTCCTCTTTAAAGTGTGCATAAAATACTTCTCCTCCACTGTGCAGAAGGATCTGCCACCAAGTGATAAGATCAAAGGTGCCTCTTATCAGATCTGTTGGACCATTATATTATAAATGGTCATATGCGCTCATTACACCCTGTTCCAAATTATTATGCCAATGATATTTTTCTCATTTACCTAAATAATTGATGTAAACAACAGTCAGCATAATTCTCATGTTATCAACTATTAAGAGTACAATTCAAATTTTATTGAACAAACCTCCTAATGATAACAGTTTTTTTTTTCAAAATAAAAAACTTACAATGCACTGTTCCAAATTATTACGCACAGTAAGTTTGAAAACACTTTATAGGTTGTAAAGAACTGAACATTGTCATTTGTTGTGTTTGCAGCATATTTACTAAAAACAAAAGCTATTTTAATCAAACTTTGAACAACATTTTAACTTTTTAAACATTTTAACAGGTCACGTTACATTTTAACATAGGACCTCTTATTTGATAGCAGCTTCACAAGTCTTGCATCCATTGAACTTGTAAGTTTTTGGACAGTTTCTGCTTGAATTTGTTTGCAAGATGTCAGAATAGTATCCCAGATAGGGATGAGCTTCGAGTTCGAGTCAAACTCATGTTCGACTCGAACATTGCCTGTTCGCCCGTTCGCCGAACAGCGAACAAATTGGGGTGTTCGCTGCAAATTCGAAAAATCTATGGGAGAAATCTAAAGTGCTAATTATAAAGGCTTATATGCAAGTTATTGTCCTAAAAAGTGTTTGGGGACCCGGGTCCTGCCCCAGGGGACATGTATCAATGCAAAAAGAAGTTTTAAAAACGGCCGTTTTTTCGGGAGCAGTGATTTTAATAATGCTTAAAATGAAAAAATAAAAGTGAAATATTCCTTTAAATTTCGTACCTGGGGGGTGTGTATGATATGCATGTGAAGTGGCGCATGTTTCCCGTGCTTAGAACTGTCCCTGCAAAAAATGTCATTTTTGAAAGAAAAAAAGTCTTTTAAAACTGACTCGCGGCTATTAATGAATTGTCGGCTCCCGGCAATACATACAAAAGTCATTGATAAAAAAAAAAAAAAAGCGTGGGGGTTCCCCAGAATTCAATTACCAGGCCCTTCAGGTCTGGAATGGATATTAAGGGGAACCCCGCCGCAAATTAAAAAAAAAATTGACGTGGGGTTCCCCCAAATATCCATTCCAGGCCCTTCAGATCTGGCATGGATTTTAAGGGGAACTCCACCCCAAATTTAAAAAAAATGGCGTGGAGTCCCCCTAAAAATCCATACCAGACCCCTTATCCGAGCACGCAACCTGGCCGGCCGCAGGGGAAAAGGGGGGACGAGAGAGCGGCCCCCCCTCCCTCCTGAACCGTACCAAGCCACATGCCCTCAACATGGGGAGGATGTCCCCATGTTGATGGGGACAAGGGCCTCATCCCCACAACCCTTGCCCGGTGGTTGTGGGGGTCTGCGGGCGGGGGGCTTATCGGAATCTGGAAGACCCCTTTAACAAAGGGGACCCCCAGATCCCGGCCCCCCCCTATGTGAATTGGTAAGGGGTACGTTGTACCCCTACCATTTCACGTAGAAAGCGTAAAAAAATGTTTAAAAAAACCACACAAACACCTTGAAAAAGTCCTTTATTTAAAATAATAATAAAAAAAAAACATTCCAGCGCTGAAATCCAGTGTCCCGCGGCGATCCCGATGTCCAGCGCTGTCCTTCATTGGTTGTGCCTGAGCGGACCTGATGGGGAACTCCCTCTCAGTATTTTAAATGTATAGACCCGCCCCTTCTAAAGTTCCCCATCAGGTCCGCTCCCTCGGTATGTCGGACCCGCCTACGTCATTGGCTTGAGCGGGGAACTTCCTTCACTGTGTAATTTAAATTTACATAGTGAAGGAAGTTCCCCGCTCAAGCCAATGACGTAGGCGGGTCCGACATACCGAGGGGGCGGACCTGATGGGGAACTGCTCTCACTTTGGCAATACATGTATAGACCCGCCCCTTCTCATGTTCCGCATCTGGTCCGCTGAGCGGACCTGATGGGGAACTTTAGAAGGGGCGGGTCTATACATTTAAAATACTGAGAGGGAGTTCCCCATCAGGTCCGCTCAGGCACAACCAATAAAGGACAGCGCTGGACATCGGGATCGCCGCGGGACACTGGATTTCACCGCTGGAATGTTTTTTTTTTTTTTTTTAATAAAGGACTTTTTCAAGGTGTTTGTGTGTTTTTTTTAAACATTTTTTTACGCTTTCTTCGTGAAATGGTAGGGGTACAATGTACCCCTTACCAATTCACATAGGGGGGGGGCCGGGATCTGGGGGTCCCCTTTGTTAAAGGGGTCTTCCAGATTCCGATAAGCCCCCCGCCCGCAGACCCCCACAACCACCGGGCAAGGGTTGTGGGGATGAGGCCCTTGTCCCCATCAACATGGGGACATCCTCCCCATGTTGAGGGCATGTGGCCTGGTACGGTTCAGGAGGGAGGGGGGCCGCTCTCTCGTCCCCCCTTTTCCCCTGCGGCCGGCCAGGTTGCATGCTCGGATAAGGGGTCTGGTATGGATTTTTAGGGGGACTCCACGCCATTTTTTTTTTAAATTTGGGGTGGAGTTCCCCTTAAAATCCATGCCAGATCTGAAGGGCCTGGAATGGATATGTGGGGGAACCCCACGTCAATTTTTTTTTACATTTGCGGCAGGGTTCCCCTTAATATCCATTCCAGACCTGATGGGCCTGGTAATTGAATTCTGGGGAACCCCCACGCTTTTTTTTTTTTTTTTTTTTTATCAATGACTTTTGAATGTATTGCCGGGAGCCGACAATTCATTAATAGCCGCGAGTCAGTTTTAAATGACTTTTTTTCTTTCAAAAATGACATTTTTTGCAGGGACAGTTCTAAGCACGGGAAACATGCGCCACTTCACATGCATATCATACACACCCCCCAGGTACGAAATTTAAAGGAATATTTCACTTTTATTTTTTCATTTTAAGCATTATTAAAATCACTGCTCCCGAAAAAACGGCCGTTTTAAAAACTTCTTTTTGCATTGATACATGTCCCCTGGGGCAGGACCCGGGTCCCCAAACACTTTTTAGGACAATAACTTGCATATCAGCCTTTATAATTAACACTTTAGATTTCGAACGTTCGAGTCCATTGTATTTAATAGGGTTCTAAAGTTTACACGAACATTTTGTCTGTTCGCAGGTTCTGGTGCGAACCGAACAGGGGGGTGTTCGGCTCATCCCTGATCCCAGAGCTGCTGTTTGCATGTAAAATGCCTCCCACCCTCATAGATCTTTTGCTTGAGGATGCTCCAAAGGTTCTCAATAGGATTGAGGTCAGGGGAGGATGGAGGCCACACCATGACTTTCTCTAATTTTATCCCCATAGCAGCCATTGATGCAGAGGTATTCTTTGCAGCATGAGATGGTGCATTGTCATGCATGAAGATGATTTTATTTCGGAAAGCATAGTTCTTCCTTCTGTACCAGGGAAGGAAGTGGTCAGTCAGGAACCCCACATACTTTGCAGAGGTCATCTTTACACCTATGGGGTGGGGACCCTAAAGGGGCCGACCAGCTCTCTTCCCATGATTCCGGCCCAAAACATGACTCCACCACCGCCTCGCTGACGTGGTAGCCTTGTTGGAACAGGGTGGCCGTCCACCAACCATCTACTCCATCCATCTGGACCATCCAGGGTTGCACGGCACTCATCAGTGAACAGGACTGTTTGAAAATTAGTCTTTTGTATTTTTCTGCCCAATGCAGCCGTTTTTGCTTGTGAGCATTGGTTAGTGGTGGCTGAATGGAAGATTTATGCACAGTTGCAAGACTCTGGAGGACTCTGCACCTTGATGTCTGTGGGACTCCAGAGGCACCAGCAGCTTCAAATATCTGTTTGCTGCTATGTAATGGTGTTTTAGCAGCTGCTCTCTTGATCCAATGCCTGGATCTGGCAGAAATGTTCCTCAATGTGCCTTTATCTGCATGAAACCCGTCTGTGCTCTGAATCAGCCACAAATCTCTTAATCATGCTATGATCATGCTCAGGGCCGGCGCTACCACTAGGCGGACTAGGCGACCGCCTAGGGCGCCCGGCCGCTGGTTATTTTACTCCGCACAGACAGTGCCGCACTGTCCACCACAGAGCTCCACCAGCGCCTTCCTGACATGTCAAGCAGCGCCGCCCCCCCCCCAGCGCGGCTCGCTCGAGTTCTCCGCTGCTTTGAAAATCACTGTCACAACATCATGGTATGGGTCCCGGCCAAAACCCCCATCCCAGGGCGCTCTCTGCTCTCCGCTCTGATGTGATGTGTATCACTGCTGCCCTGGCCTGGTGTCACCGTGTCCAGCATCCATCAGAATCAGGCAGCAGCCCTTCCCTCTCCTCTCTCTGTCTGTGTGACTGACATGTGTCCACACAGTGTTCAGCACCGAGGCCGCTCTCCGCTCTAGTCTTTACAGTGTCCAGCAGCAGCGCAGCACAGCCCCCCCCTCTCCTGTCTGGCCGCGTCCGTCTGGATCTCCGATGCATCATGGGCTCTTTAGCATCAATAGCGTGGCGCCTGGCGGTGGCTCCCGGGCTTGGGGGACAGGTGGAGCATGGAAGAGGTACCGTGCAAGCACAGCAGGCAGGTAATGGGGGGTACAGAGGGGAACTAATGTGTGTGTGTGTGGGGGGGGTACAGAGGGGAACTGATTGGGGGGTACAGAGGGGAACTAATGTGTGTGTGTGTGGGGGGGGGTACAGAGGGGAACTGATTGGGGGGGTACAGAGGGGAACTAATGTGTGTGTGTGTGTGTGGGGGGGGTACAGTGGGGAACTGATTGGGGGGGTACAGAGGGGAACTGATTGGGGGGGTACAGAGGGGAACTAATGTGTGTGTGTGTGTGGGGGGGGGGTACAGAGGGGAACTAATGTGTGTGTGTGTGTGTGTGTGGGGGGGGGTACAGAGGGGAACTGATTGGGGGGTACAGAGGGGAACTGATTTGGGGGGTACAGAGGGGAACTAATGTGTGTGTGTGTGGGGGGGGTACAGAGGGGAACTGATTGGGGGGGTACAGAGGGGAACTAATGTGTGTGTGTGTGTGTGGGGGGGGGTACAGAGGGGAACTGATTGGGGGGGTACAGAGGGGAACTGATTTGGGAGGGTACAGAGGGGAACTGATTTGGGGGGTACAGTGGGGAACTAATGTGTGTGTGTGTGTGTGGGGGGGGGGTACAGAGGGGAACTAATGTGTGTGTGTGTGGGGGGGTACAGAGGGGAACTGATTGGGGGGGTACAGAGGGGAACTAATGTGTGTGTGTGTGGGGGGGGGTACAGAGGGGAACTGATTGGGGGGGTACAGAGGGGAACTGATTTGGGGGGGTACAGAGGGGAACTAATGTGTGTGTGTGTGTGTGGGGGGGGGTACAGAGGGGAACTAATGTGTGTGTGTGGGGGGGTACAGAGGGGAACTGATTGGGGGGGTACAGAGGGGAACTGATTTGGGGGGTACAGAGGGGAACTGATTTGGGGGGGTACAGAGGGGAAACTAATGTGTGCGTGTGTGGGGGGGGGGGTACAGAGGGGAACTGATTGGGGGGGTACAGAGGGGAACTGATTTGGGGTGGTACAGAGTGGAACTGAAAAAAATAACAAATGCAGATCTTTTTGCAGGTAAAAAAAATGTGCATTTATTATTGTTTTTACTAGGAGCCCGTAAAGCATTGTCAGTGTATCTGTCTGCTCATACAGACAGGCAGTTGCATAGTTAGCCTGTCCGTATAGTACCCTAGCCCACCGTTTACATGGACAGGGCAAAGGGGGTGGAGTCAGGGGTGATCCAATGGGGGGGGGGGGGGGGGGGGCGGCAAAATTAGGTTTCGCCTAGGGTGTCAAAAATCCTTGCACCAGCCCTGATCACACTTAAGTGTTTTCATACCTCGTCCAAGGTATTGAACTATTTCTTTCTTTTCGGCAGCAGAGAGATCCTTTTTCTTCCCCATATTGCATGAAAATGGTGCTTTGCTTAATAATGTGGAACACCCTCCTTTAGTAGTTTTTTCTTTTAATTGGGCTCAACTGGCAATCTAATTATCTATCACAGGTGTCCGAGATTGTTTTCAGTGATCAAAAGAGCCTTGAGACACAATGTCATCCATGAGTTAAACTGAAAAACAAAATATTTAATCTTTGTGACACTGAAATAGAATTTGCATAATAATTTGGAACAGGGTGTATATCCAAAATAGAAGCGATTCCACCACGTCATACCAACAGCTCCCGGTATCAAAGTCACCATTAAATAAAAAATATACAGACTTCCATTGTAAAGTACATAAAAATATTAGCACCGTTATTTAGTCCACAGCTTCAAATGACAAAAAAGGGGACTTTTCATTCCATAAAAAGGACATGCAGGAGGCTGATGGCTTGGGCTCAGAGAGGTGCTGAGATGGACCGGCAAACAGCACGGACCAACGCTAACATGTGATGATGTCAAAGACAGGCCACACCCGACATGTTTCCTCAGAATGACATCTTCAGGGGACAGGCTGAATAAAATCTATCACATATACTTTTAATTTTGTGACCTAGTGTGGATATTATTTATTCACTATTGCTTTTGTTGTACTTGATAGAGCACTAGCATGTTTTACAGAGCTTTACAAAGAGCATTGAACTATACACTCTGGTCCAATTTTACCAGTTCATACCCATCATCCTGGTCCCTGCATTCTAATCTTCTTATTGCTGAAACAGATTTCTAAGAATATTACTTTAAACCCCCAGCCCAAATCAAAGTAGCCATATGCACAAACATAATACCATTATGGTATTAAGATTTCTTTTAGTCCAGCTTTGCATAGAAATACTCAGGTCACCGAAATATTCATGTTAATGCTGTTCTTGGTGGGGCACATGCAGATACAGGGACCCCATCTGCCCTGGGAACGGGGATCCCATCTCCCCTGGGGACCAGGAACCCATCTCCCCTAAGGACAGGAACCCCATTTTTCCTAGGGACAGGAACCTGATATCCAGACCATGCTGGCTGGCAGTGCTGGCATCAGCCACCCTAGGATGCCAGGGTGGGGGTGGGGGCAGTAAAATCCGAATCTCCGGACACTTGGGGACTTGGGGGGGTGTAGCAGTGGGGGTCGCTGGATGCCAGGGGGGGAGGGGTACAGCAGTACCAGTGTGGGGAGGCTGGAGGACAGAGAGGGGTCTAGCAGTACCAGTGCGGGGTCGCTGAAGGATGGGGGGTACAGCAGTACCAGTGTGGGGTCATTGCACATGGGGGTGGGTACAGCAGTATCTCTGGAGGCTGGGGGGAAGCAGTATTATCACGAGGTGGGTGATGGACAGAGGGGCGTCTAGGAGTACTAGTGTGGGGTGGCTGGAGGATGTGGGAGTACAGTAGTATCAGCGCAGGTTGGCTGGAAGACAGGGGAGGGTGGTTGGGCAGCAGTACCAGCACTGGGCGGCTGAAGGATAGGGGGGATGGCAAAATGCACTTTCGACTGAGTAGGCAAAAATCCTTGCATAGGCACTGCCTGTATGTCTGGATAGAAGGAGTGGCGGGGGCAGCTGTATATAGAGCAATCGATCCCTCCATTTTCCTTTTTCTCCAGTCTGCCTTTCTATGCCTGCAGGAGGGAGAGAAGGAGGAGCGGGCTGATTCAGGAGCTTAAGGAGAAAAATGGAGCGATCAATTCCTCTATATGCAGCCGCCCCACCCACCGCTCCTCCTATCCAGCTTTCTTCCACTGTCCCCCATGTGCTCTCCAGCCCCTGTGTGCTCTTTCCCGGGCCCCCTTGTCCCCTGCAGGTGATCTGTCAGTACAGAAAGTGGGGAATGGGCCAGTAAATGTGTCATTTACCGGCCCTTCTTTTTCTGAATGGAGAGTTAGTCATCTCTACCGATCATGGACTATGTCCATTCATAACTGTGGCATAGTAAACTATGGGGTTGATTTACTAAAACTGGAAAGTGCAGAAGTTGGTGCAGCTGTGCAAAGAAACCAATCAGCTTCCAGGTTTTATTGACAAAGCTTAATTGAAAAAGCTGAAATTAGAAGCTGATTGGCTACCATGCAAAGCCACACCATATTTTTCACGCTCTGGTTTTAGTAAATCAACCACTATGTTTACTATGCTTCAGTTTATGAATGGACAGGAAATTCTGTAAAAAGATATTCCTGTCCATTCATTCTGTGTAGCTGAGGCTGCAGAGAAGGAGATTGAGGGTCTGTTTAGACCCCTGATATCTCATCAAAGCCCCCCAATGGGGCTCTTAAAAAAATTGCAAAAATAAAACAAAAATTTTAAAAAATAAATTAAAAATTACTGATATCAGTGGCAGAACTACAGGGCTCACAAAGGTCGTACTTGCGACCAAGCCAGCACCGAGCTTGGAGGGAAGGGCCCTTCATAGATTCTTGCACCGAGGTCTATGCATATTTCACACATATAAAGATTTTTTCTCCATGCTTTATATGGTCAAAGATCCATGGCAAACTACCAGATCTGTACAATGTTTAACTGCCAGCTGCCTGTCCAGATTCATGTTGGGAAGTGTTGGTTGAGAGAATTCTACTTCATATTTCATAAAGATCAAAATCCCCACATATTGTGATCTGGAGTAATGATTGCACCCATTTATTCTTTTCAAACACTGAATAAACAATATGAACATTGTCAGATATCCTTTTTCAAACGATGTATGGGTTTGTGTTCATTGGCATCTGAAGCTAGTCAAACGCACTGGGATTTCACGTTTCTGAGTTGATTTAGTTGTTAGTTATTTTGAGCTTCTTCTGAGCGGCTTTGGAAGAAAAGCCGCTCAGGAGCATACACAAGTGTGTGTACATGAGCCCTAATAAAAAAATTACTTCCGAAAAGGTATAATGTTTATTTTCTGATATAGCCATTTACTTTTTTCGTTTTAGTTATACTGGTTCACAGTAGAGTTTGGTCTGTGTAAGCAGGATGGTGAAATGAAAGCATATGGTGCCGGTATGTTGTCATCGTATGGTGAATTATTGGTAAGTATGCTTTGTCATCTGCTATGTGAAATATTTTTACATATTTCTCTTTGTTCTGTAAAATAGTTGATTTGAATGCACAGTTGGCCACTGGGGCCAGAAAATTTGCATTGCATCACCCTCTATCATTAAGGGCTCATTTACACTGAGTGCGATGACTGGTGCTTACAGGGCTGGTGCAAGGATTTTTGACACCCTAGGCCAGGGGTCTCCAAACTTTCTAAACAAAGGGCCATTTTAATATTCTCCAGACTTTAGGAGTGCCAAACTGTGGTCATCGGGAGTAAAAAGTATCCTGGCATTAGTGGGAGTAAACAATGCATCTTTGGTATTAGGGGGTGAAATAGCGCCCTATTGCTGGTGTCAGTGGGAGAAATAGTGTCCCATCATTGGTGTCAGTGGGAGGAATAGTGTCCTATCATTGGTGTCAGTGACACCCTAGAGCAGGGGTCTCCAAACTGCGGCCCTTTGCTTGCCTTTATCTGGCGCTTGGGGAACTTTTCCTTCCATTGATACAAGACACTATTCCTCCCTCTGATACCAATGATGGGGCATTATTTCTCCCATTGACGCCAGCGATGGGGCACTATTAATCCCACTAACCCCAACGATAGGGGACTATTCCTCCCATTGACTCCAATGATGGGGCTCTATTCCTCAAACTGACACCAACAATGGGGCACTATTAATCCCACTGACACCAATGATGGTGTACTATTCCTTCCTCTGACATCAATGATGGGGCACTACTAATCCCAATACTAGTGCCCCATCATTGGTGTCAGTGAGATTAGTAGTGCCCTATCATTGATGTCAGAGGAAAAAATAGTGCACCATCATTGATGTCAGTGGGATTAATAGTGCCCCATTGTTGGTGTCAGTCTGAGGAATAGAGCCCCATCATTGATGTCAATGGGAGGAAAAGTCCCCTATCGTTGGGGTTAGTGGGATTAATAGTGCCCCATCGCTGGACCTCAATGGGAGAAATAATGCCCCATCATTGGTATCAGAGGGAGGATTAGTGTCTTGTATCAGTGGAAGTAAAAGTTCCCCAGGGCCGGAAAAAGGCACGCAAAGGGCCGCATTCGGCCCCAGGGCCACAGTTTGGAGACCCCTGCTCAAGGCGAAACCTAATTTTGCCGCCCCCCCTGGCTCCACCACTGACTCCACCCTCTTTGCCCTGCCCATGTATACCCCACCTTTTTAATGAAACACCCATCAAATGAAACCTCACAAGCACCCATCAATGCAGCCTCACAAGCGCCCACCAATGCAGCCCACCAGCGCCCATCAATGAATGTTTGCTTGCTTCCATTAATTCGGGAGTCGGAACACAGACACAGTTCTCCGCCACCGCTGCGCCTCTGACACTAATTGTGAATGGAGTGGTGTCTGCCTTCTGATGCTGAGACTTAGTTGCTTGCTGCAGAGAGGAGAGAGTAGGAACACCAGTGGCTGGACGCCCCTAGGCAGCAGGGCGCCCTAGGCGGCTGCCTAGTTTGCCTAGTGGTAGCACCGGCCCTGGGTGCTTATCTGCACTTGATAAACACCAATCACTGCTAGGGCACATAGAAAAAAAACTGTCTTTTATACACATCATTCACACCACAAAACTGCATTGCAGTGTGAAAAAATGCAGACAAAGGATGGCGCGGCATGTCACCGCACTGCAGGTACTTCAATATAAACTTTCTTGAAAAATCTCCTTTTATGTTGTGTTGTTTGTTCTTTATTCTTCCATCTCACAAAGCGATTATGGACTTTGGGGTAGTTAGAGCCGCAAGAAAAAAAAAAAGAGAGAAGAAGATCTTCAACCAGTGCAGTTACCGCAGCACTGTCACCAGGTGGCAGTGTTGCGCACCGATATTTACTGTTCACTCACACACTTAGAGAAGGAAAGGGTTTCTCTGCGGAGAGGTTCTTTCGTTCTTACACGAACATGTGTGTCAGGGATATGTGTGTTTAACGTTTCTTTTCCCCTCTGCAGGAGAACATCTTATCAAGACCACTGAGAATGGGGTGGGTCTTAGTCAGGATGGGTGGGAAGGAATGTTGATGTGAACATGTGATTCTGATAATGTGGTTATGTGTTGTTTGTTTCCTTCCCTTCCCTTTCATGTTAGGTTCAGGCACAGCTGTTTGGTTAGTTTTCAAAACTTTTGTATTTTTGAAATTGTTAGTCGGTTTCTGGATCGGGCTATGATGGCCCCTTTTGGGCATGGCTTGCTCCAGACACTGGGGACCAGTGTAAAATAACCGGGGGGAGAGTGTAGCGGGTATGTACTTTTAAATCTGGTGAGGACACCAGTGATGCATAGTTCCCTGCGGCCCAGCAGGTGGCGCTGTCACTTTGGGCCGGGGTTGAACCATTGCTGCAGTGCCGTACCCTTTGTGACCTCTCGCAGCGGTTGTACGGCGGGGTGGGTAACCCGCCGTGCTTGCTGGGAGAGGGTATAAAGGGGGCGGACATCTTCGCCACGAGGTTCGAGTCCCAGGCACCTTCAGCCTGAGGGCTGCTGTGCGGTCAGTGTCCAGGCGGCCTAGGCCTGGACACTTGGAGTTCGTGTTCTATCCCAGACACCTTCAGTAAGGGACCGGAGGAGGGACTCACCCGAAGACCTGGTGCAGCAGATTGCCAGTGCCAGGTGAACCTCTGGAGACCGCCCGGAGGGATATCTCTCCCGAACAGGGGCCAAGTTCAGAGAGGAAGTTCAGTCCATGTTCAATGACTGGTGGCAGCGGTCCAACTATTTCAATCAGGTCAGTGGCAGAGACCTGCTATTAGGCCTGTGGCAGGGGCCTCAACAGTTCATCCGGTCGGTGGCAGCGACCAAAACTCACGGTCGGTGGCAGAGACCGTGCGCCAGGCCTATTCGCTAGCAAAGGAATAGGAGAGTTCAGTTGTGCCTGGGCCTACTCGTACCCACACCCCCTTGTTCGTCTGTTATTGGAAGTTCAGCTGATTGTGTTCACCCTATTGTACGAGAAATAAAGGAGTGTTGGACTTTCGATTGGTGTGGGGCTCTATTATTGGCAGACACATCTCCACAGAACAACTAAGGCTTCGTATGCAGTGGACAGACCCGGAGGTATTTGAACTAACTCTGCTCAAACCTCATACACATACGAGGGGAGAGCTTGGCGTAGTGTTCCTGCACTCTCCTCTCCCAGGTACCCCTAGACACAAGTCCCTCACACAAGGAAACACAGAGAGGGAGAGTGAGGCTCCGCTACTGTTGTAAGTGCTGTCTGTCTGCCGGCCATCTCCTTCCACAACTTCCTGGATTCCCTGCATGGCTGATTGGTTGCCATGCACAACAGCTCCAGATTCTGTCTGCTTCAGCCTTAGTAAAGCCCCCTCCTTGTATTTTCAGTACAGCGCTGCCTTCCTATAACATAAAGTATTTAAAATGTATCCATGGTCAAAATGGAAAATCATATACAGTAAAAACCTCGAAATGCGAGTAACGCAGTTAACGAGCGTTTCGTAATACGAGCACTGTATTTTTAAAAATCGTAACTCGGTTTGTGAGTGTTGTCTTGCAAAACGAGCACTATTCAGGCCAAAGCCATGTGCAGTACCGCTTTTGGCCGGAGGTGGGGGGGCACCGTAGCCGAGCAGAGCTGAACATCGCTGACGCAGCCGATCGGCGCCGTTCGGAAATGCACGGAAAGGCCCGAGGACAGCACAGCTGACCTTGGCAAATCTCGGGAACAAAGTCTTTCCGGGGTTTGCCGAGGTCAGCCGAGGTGTCCTCTGGCCTTTTTGGCCATTTCCGAGGCTCTCCAGCGCCCCCCGCCTCTGGCCGCATGCGATATTGCCATTGAAGTCAATGCGGAACAAATAATTTTCATTTCCATTGAGTTCAATGGGGAAACACGCTTTGATATGCGAGTACTTTGGATTACGAGCATTCTTCTGGAACAGATTATGCTCGTAATCCAAGGTTCCACTGTATTCATTTCGACTTTGTATTTCAATTATTTCTAGACTACCTCTAATAATCGGAATGATCTTTCTTTGTGAAGTTTTGTCCTAGAATAGACTATCTTCATTTACAAGCTCTTGCTAACCTCTGTAGCTGCAGGCATTGTGGAACAATGTATCCAAATGCCAAAGTTTTTTTTAGCAATAACAATTCTTTGTTAATATGTTAATACTGTCAGTAGCCTGCCAAAAAGTAATGTTAAACACTAGTGACACATGCAGTAAGGTGCAGGACCTAGCTGTGCAGCCTGGCAAGTGTAGCTAGATCACACAACTGCCTGAAGAGAATTTAAAATCCTTTGGCAGTTAACCTGTCCAGACCTACACATTTCAACATTGTATTCCACTTTTTATAGTATATGTAAAAAAGACCCAACCGTCCACTTCTTTTTCCCAGCACTCTTTGTCAGATGAGCCAGAAGTTCGACCCTTTGACCCAGATGAAGCAGCCCTGCAGCCATACCAGGACCAGAATTACCAGCCAGTCTATTTTGTCTCAGAAAGCTTCTTTGATGCCAAGGAGAAGCTAAGGTAAGAAGTTGCTGAGTGTCAGAAGAATGTTCTAAATATTTCAGCACAGTCGGCTCCTGCATATCCATATGAAAATAATGTAATTTTTTTTTTTTTTTACTGTCACCCATTGTATGAAGTTGTTTTGCATGACTATTTAAGTGCTATGAAAATTTGACAGTTTTTTTTTTTTTTTGTCATCTGACCTTCTGTTCTGTTTTTCTTTGTTGGATTTGGTATAGACACACTGGGGGTCTCCAGCTATCCTGAGCAAGCTTCTGGAGTTGTACCCTTAGCTGTACCTAAGTAGGAATGAAGTTAGGGTCTAAACTTTGAACTGGTTCTTTGAGGTGGCAGAGTAGCTTTAATCAGGACTTTTTGAGCTGGCCAGCTTGAGTGTGTTTATTTCCCAGTTATTGTTAGGGACTCGAACATCGGCTGTTCGATCGTTCGACGAAGATCTAACATTATGGGCCGTTCGCACCAAATTCGAGTGGCGCGTCACGCCCCATAATTCACTGCGGCATCGCAGTGCATTGCTGGCTGATGATTGGCCAAGCATGCACTATGACCCGCATGCTTTGACCAATCACAGCGCAGAAAAAACGGAGATCCGTAATTGGCCAAAGCCAGGGTGGCTTTGGCCAATTATGGCTCAAGGAGTTTAGTACACGCCCCACACTATATAAGGCCGCCGGCTCAGCGGCCTTGTGTAGTGTGTTGGAGTTGTGAAACAAGAGAGTTTACAGAGACAGACAGTGTCATTTATATTGAGTTAGATAGAGCAGGCAGGCGAGTCAGTTAGCTGCAGTTACTGTGTGTAGAGGATATATATGCATCCTAGGTGTTGTATATATATTTATACACTGTATTCAGTTTAGCTAGATCCGTTCCTGGTTTTCTCTATACTGTGACAGGCAGGCAGGTGATTGTGCTAGCTGCAGAAAGTCAGCGTTTCACTTAGTGTACTGTGTGCTTTGCATAGCGTTCACCTAAAACTTACCTGAATACAGTTAATGAGTGACTAATAGTGGTGTTCTCATAATTAAACCACAGGCAGAGAGCTGCAAGTATTTTTGGTGTACTGTGTCCCTCTCTGCACAGTTTTCACCTAAAACTAACTGCTGCTGCTGCTTTTCCCATACTAATACCACAGTAGGCAGTTGATTCTGATAGCTGCATTATCAGTTCAGACAAATATATATATATATATATAGCCCACCTTTGTGCAGCTACATCTCACTGCAGGCCATTAGTATGTCTGGAAGGCAAATAAGGAGAGGCAGACAGTCACAAGGCAATAAAAGAGGACAAGCAGGCTCTGTGTCTAGAGGCAACAGTGCTGCTGGGTCGTGGTCACAGTGCATCCTCATCAGCACGTGGCCGTGGGACACGCTTGTCCTTCTTTTCGGCAGCTGGCCATGTTGAGCCGCAACATGCCCAAGACTTGGTAGAGTGGATGACCAAGCCGTCCTCCTCCTCCTTGTCCTCTCTCACCCAGGCTCATGGTACTTTGTCTGGCAAAGCAGCTGCCAAAGCACCCTCTTCCCTCGGCTCAATGGCATAAGTCACTCCTTCCCTTGCTCCACCATGTCCTCCTGAGGAGTCCCCCGAACTGTTTGACCACAGTGTTGGGTACATGCTCCAGGAGGTGCCCAGCGTTTTGAAGGCTCCGATGATGGAACCCAGCTGGAGGAAGGCAGTAACGTGAGCTCAGAGAGAGGGGGTGCCCAACAAGGACAGCTATCTGGCAGTCATGTTCCCCCAGCTGCAGCATACTGCCAGATTGGTTCCAGTGATGAGGAGGGAGGGGATGATGAGGTCACTGACTCCACGTGGGTGCCTGATAGGAGAGAGGAGGAGGAGGAGGCACATCTCCAACGAGGCAGGATTCCCCCCAGGGGTCAGCTTAAGGGCAGCACACCAACCGCATCACACCGCAGAGCTCTGCGTGTGCAGGGCGCTGCTGTCTCTGTGCGTTAATCCAAAAGTTCTTTGGTGTGGGCCTTTTTTCAGACGTGTGCAGCAGATCGCACCGTTGCCATTTGCAACATATTTCTAAAGCGTATCTCGCGTGGCCAAAACATCAGCCGCTTGGGCACCACGTGCTTGACCAGACATATGTCGACCTGCCATGCAGTCCATTGGCAAGCGTTCCTAAAAGACCCACACCAAAGAACAAAGCGGACCTCTCCCTGCTCCTCATCAGCTGGGATCTCCAACCCCACTATACCTTCAATCCTCTCTGAAACCTGCACTGAGAGGAATAAAGGTGTAGAATTCGGTATGTCACAGCCAAGTACTTGCGGACAATCTGCTATCGGCACACCAACGTCCGATTGTACCAGGCAAATTTCCCTGCTCCAGCTGCTGCACCGCCGAAAGAAGTTCACTCCCAGCCATCCACATGCCCAGCAGTTGAATGCTAGCTTGGCTAAATTGCTAGCACTTCAACTGCTGCCTTTTCAGTTGGTAGACTCTGCCCCCTTCCGTGAGTTTGTTGAATGTGCGGTTCCTCAGTGGCATGTTCCCAAACGCCACTTTTTCTCACGGAAGGCGATTCCGGCTCTCTACCGGCATGTGGAAGGCAATGTCTTGGCCTCGCTGGACAGGGCGGTCAGCGGTAAAGTGCATATTACCGCTGACTCATGGTCCAGCAGGCATGGCCAGGGACGTTACCTATCTTTCACGGCGCATTGGGTGACTCTGCTGGCAGCTGGGAAGGATGCAGGACAAGGTGCAGTAGTGTTGGAGGTTGTTCCACCACCACGCCTCCAAAATGTTACTACTGGTGATTCTGACACACCTCTCTCCTCCACCCCCTCCTCTTCTTCCTCCATGGCATCTACCTGTGCTTTGTCCTCGGAACCAGCGGTGCTCCGTAGGCGTTCAAGGGGCTACGCAAGTACGCAGGCAAAAAGATGCCATGCGGTGCTTGAGCTGGTGTGCTTGGGGGACAGGAGACACACTGGGGCAGAGATTCTGTCAGCTCTGCAGGGGCAGGCTCAAAGGTGGTTGACGCCATGCCAGCTTAAGCCCGGAAAGGTGGTTTCTGACAATGGCACCAACCTCTTCTCCGCCCTCCGACAGGGACAACTGACCCATGTACCCTGTTTGGCTCACGTCCTTAACTTGGTGGTGCAGCGGTTCTTGGGCAGGTACCCGGGCTTACAGGAGGTCCTGAAGCAGGCCAGGAAACTCTGTGGGCATTTTTACTGGTCATATAATGCCAGTGCTTGGCTGGCTGACCTGCAAAAGGATTACAACCTGCCAAAGAACCGAGTAATCTGTGACATGCCCACCAGGTGGAACTCTACGTTGGCCATGCTACAGCGGCTACACACGCAGCAGAGGGCCATCAATGAGTATCTGTTGCAATATGGCACCAGGACAGTGTCAGGGGAGCTTTGATTTTTTTATTAATTATCACACAGGAAGAGGAGGAGGAGGAGGAGGGGGATTATTGTGTCAGCATGGAGGTGGAGCTTAGCACTCAGCATCAGCAGCAGTCTTCAAGGGATCAATTACAGTCCCAAGACACCCATGGACTTGTACGTGGCTGGGAGGCGGTGGCTGCGGATTATGTCGTCCTCAGTGACCCAGAGGACTCTGCACCGATTGCCTCAGCAAACCTACGCTGCATAGCCTCCCTGATCCTGCAAAGCCTGCGCAAGGATCCTCGTATTCGTGCGATCAAGGAGAGGGATCATTACTGGCTGGCAACCCTCCTTGATCCACGTTACAAGGGTAAGGTTGCGGACCTTATCTTGACGTCGCAGAGGGAGCAGAGGATGAAGCATCTTCGGGAGGCCTTGCAGAAAGGTCTGTGCAACGCATTCCCAGAGACTGGGGGGTTACAAATTCCTGGTCCTGGACAACATGTTGCTGAGGCTGCGGTCAGTCAAAGAAGGAGCGGTGGAGAAGGTGGCCGTCTGACCGATGCGTTCAGACAATTTTTTAGTACTCAGCCCCAAGGTATGATCGCTTCCAGCAACCATCGCCAGCGTCTGGTTTACATGGTGCAGGAATACCTAGGGGCAAGATCAGACTTGGACACCTTTCCCACCGAAAATCCTCTGGGTTACTGGGTCTTGAGGATGGATCACTGGCCAGAGCTTGCACAGTATGCAATTGAGGTACTGGCCTGTCCCGCATCCAGCGTTCTTTCGGAACGCACATTCAGTGCTGCTGGAGGCTTTGTAACCGATCAACGGGTGCACCTGTCCACCGACTCGGTCGATCGACTGACCTTCATAAAAATGAATCGGTCTTGGATCACCACCAGCTACCAAGCACATGATGCTGATGTAACCGAATAATTTTTTGGGAAATGTCAGATCCCTTCAAGACTGCCTATGCTGGTGCTGAGTGACTATCCTGTTATGCTGAGTGACTATCCTCTTCCTCCTCAATAATCATGCTGATAGCTTGAAAGAACATTTTTGGTTCTGGGCACCGCCACAAGTGGCTACGGCCCAATTTTTCAGCCCCTGTTTAACAGGTGCGTGTATTTAGGATGTTTGATGCAATACTTTGCAGCAGGGCTCATTGCTGTGCTCCAAGAACTGTATCTGTGAGGGGTTGCAGTGTTGTGGCACCAGCACCAGTGCCTAAGGCCCAATTTTTCTGCCCCTGTTTAACAGGGGCGTGTAATTAAAATTTTTGATGCAATACTTTGCAACAGGGCTCATTGCTGCACTCCAAGTACTGTATCTGTGAGGGGTTGCAGTGTTGTGGCACCAGCACCAGTGCCTAAGGCCCAATTCTTCTGCCCCTGTTTAACAGGGGCGTGTAATTAAAATTTTTGATGCAATACTTTGCAACAGGGCTCATTGCTGCGCTCCAAGTACAGTATCTGTGAGGGGTTGCAGTGTTGTGGCACCAGTGCCTAAGGCCCAATTTTTCTGCCCCTGTTCAACAGGGGCATGTAATTACAATTCTTGATCTAATAATTCACAGCAGGGCCCATTCCTGCGCCCACCAAGAGTTAAGCCCCGTACACACGATCGGTTTAACTGATGAAAACTGTTCTGTCTCAACTACAAAGCGATAAAGTTCATCTCCAGGTTTAAGTAGGCCTTACTCAAGCTGGTTTGATATTCATCCCTTGCATCGATACAGGCAGTTTAACTCAATGAATAAACTCATAGTTAGGACGACAGATGATGAATCCTTTCGAATGTTCCGTTTAATGATGGATATTCATAGGTAGAAAAAGTTGCAGTTGTAAGCCACATGTAAGATGTTTAGCATGGAAGATATACAGGAGTAATGACCAGAATCAGGAAGTGGAGGAGATATATAAAGAACTACGGTGAGAGAGAGAGTTCAGCTAGAAAGAAGGGGACAGATCTTAAAGACACAGAGCAAGAATAATCACATAGTGTAACACAACACTCCCCGTCTGAAATCTTTAGATTTCATAACCTTAAACTAAAATATATATTTTCAAAAAGTCCAATACTGACGAATGTCCTGGAACCTGTAATGAAAAATATGCAACAAGCAAATAATAAACGAAAGTTCAACAGGATGAAGAACATAAAGTCACAGTATGATGTCTACAAATAATTCCAAAGTTCTGAGTAGAACCTGTAGATGGCAGCAATGTACTCCCCGCCGTGCCAACAGCATGGCTAGTCCTTGCACAAGTCACTCACCTGGCAAAAGGAGTACTAACTCTGTAATTGGTCGACTAAAGGTTTGTGTCGATCCTCCCTTGGTTACCTTGACTTCTACCTTCCGGACTTTGTTATCGTCGCTCGGCATTACTTTAGTAATAAGACCCATAGGCCACTCATTCCGACAAACTTCCTTGTCTTTAAGAAGGATGAGGTCTCCAACCTTAAGATTCGGCTTAGATGCTTGCCATTTGTTACGACCTTGAAGGTGGTGAAGATACTTTTTCTTCCAGCGATGCCAGAACACATTGGCTAGATGCTGCACCTGCTTCCATTGATGCTCATAACGGTGTGGCCGCAGCTTCTGTTTTGTACTTACAGAAGTGTGTAGTGAGATGTTCACAGTTCTTATTTCCTTATCATCTTCAGGGTTTACTAGCCCATAGGTGGTGTCAATAGGGAGTAAGTAAGAGTCCTCACACAGAAACCTTGGAGGTGACAGCCATAAGCTGTCCTGAAGAGCGGCAGGTGACACGGCTCTGGTCCCACAGCCAGCTGGGTTGAGTTCAGTGGGAACGTGATGCCATTGACTTGGTAGAGAGAATCTCTTGATACGTTCAACCCTGTTGCTGACGTACACATAAAATTGTTTTGTTTGGTTGTTTATGTAACCAAGTACTACCTTACTGTCTGTATAGAAGGTGAAAGAATCAATTCTAGTGTCCATTTCACTTCGTATGACCTCGGCAATTTCTACTGCTAGCACGGCTGCACAAAGTTCAAGTCTTGGTATGGTATGTGCAGGCTTGGGTGTGAGTTTTGCCTTGCCTAGGACAAAACTACAGTGTGATTCTCCATTCAGTTCAGAGGTCTTCAAATAGGCTACTGCAGCAATAGCTTCAACTGATGCATCAGAGAAAATATGAATCTCTCTCCGGTAAGCAGTTGAAGTGGATCCTGGAACATAGCAACGGGGAATATGAAGTTTTTCTAGTGACTTCAAAGAATATCTCCACCTTTCCCACTTGTGTTGATTCTCACTAGGCAAGGGAGTATCCCAGTCTATGTTCTCAGTAGACAACTGTCTTAGTAAAATCTTACCTTGAATGGTAACTGGAGCAAGGAAACCCAGTGGGTCATAAATGCTATTCACCACGGACAGGACTCCTCTCTTAGTGAAGGGTTTGTCACAAGTTGACACTTGGAAGGTGAATTTGTCTTGCTTGATGTTCCACAACAAACCCAGACTTCGCTGTACAGGAGGCACATCTGTACCTAAGTCAAGGTTTTTTAGACTAGTGGCATAGTCCTCAGAGTGAAAGGCATTCATAAGTTCCTGGCTGTTGGATATAATCTTGTGCAGTCTAAGGTTTGCTACAGACAGCATCTCCTTTGTTCTGGTGAGAAGATCAATTGCTTCTTTAGCAGTTGGAAAGGACTTAAGTGCGTCGTCAACGTAGAAGTTTCTTTCAACAAATTGACGGGCATCAGATCCATATTCAACTTCTCCAGTCTGAGCTGTTTTCCTTAGCCCATAAGTTGCCACTGCTGGGAAAGGACTGTTACCGAAGACATGTACCTTCATGCGATAATCTATAACTTCCTTGTTGAGGTCATTGTCCTTGTGCCATAGAAACCTGAGGTAGTTTCTGTTGTCTTCTCTGACGATGAAGCAGTGAAACATCTGTTGAATGTCGGCCATTACTGCTACAGGCTCTTGTCTGAAACGAATCAAGACTCCTATTAGACTGTTGTTCAAGTTGGGTCCAGTAAGGAGCATGTTGTTAAGAGAAACACCTTCGTGCTGAGCACTGGAATCAAAGGCAACTCTGATTTGGTCTGGTTTGCGTGGGTGATACACGCCAAAGGATGGAAGGTACCAGCATTCTTCTCCCTCCTTTAGTGGGGGAGCAGGCTCTGCATGATCTCTGTCAAATACATTTTGCATAAAGTCCACAAAGTGCTTTTGCATCTCTGGTTTCCTGCTTAAGTTTCGCTTTAAGGAGGAGAATCTACTGATGGCCTGCTGTAAGTTGTTGGGCAATCTCTCTCTTGGGAGACGAAAGGGTAGGGGTGCTACCCAGTTATTGGAGTCATCTTGAAAGAACTCATTGTCCATTACCTTGATGAATTCTTTGTCTTCCATTGAAGGAGCCAGTATGTCATCTTCACTGGTTGCATTAAACACTGTAGAGCCGAAGTCGCCATCATGGCAGGAGAAAGGGCTTGTGTCACCTGAGATACCATGTTGCCATTCGTGGCTGGCTATCTTCTCTTTCACCCAGTAGTGATGTGGGCATGGCTCAAAGTAAGTGTTTCGGCCATTTGGCAGAGCATTTGTCTTGAATGACGAAATGTTGGTAGGTCTTTTCATTTTGCCTATGCAGACATTGCCTATGATGACCCACCCTAGATCCGTGCGCTGGGCAAATGGGGCATCTGGGGGTCCACTGACTTGTCTGTGTACCTTGTGAACTCTTAGAACAGGGATATGCAATTAGCGGACCTCCAGCTGTTGCCAAACTACAAATCCCATCATGCCTCTGCCTCTGGGTGTCATGCTTGATGCTGTCAGAGTCTTGCTATGCCTCATGGGACTTGTAGTTTGGCAACAGCTGGAGGTCCGCTAATTGCATATCCCTGTCTTAGAATGTCTCTTCCTAACAGAAGAAGGATCTGAGCATCTTTGTCAAGCGGCGGTATCTCATTTGCTATTACCTTGAGGTGAGGGTGATGGAAAGCAGCAGCTGGAGTAGGGATTTCTTCCCTGTTAGCAGGTATCTGATTGCACTCAACAAGTGTAGGTAAGGGTAATTGCAAGTTACCTTTTAGAGAAGATACCATGAGTCCATGAGCCCTTCTTCCAGAAACCTCTATAGTTCCACTACAGGTACCCAAGGTGTAAGGATGAGCTTCGCCTTTTATTTCAAATAGATTGAACAATTCCGATTTTGCAAGTGATCGATTGCTCTGATCGTCTAAGATAGCATATGCCTTTAGAGACTTTTCTGGTTGATCCTTGTGGTATATCTTCACCAAGCATATCTTAGCACAGGACTTACCACAGCGATCTTTTCCACAAACTTCAGTGCAGGATGAAGAAATGATGGTAGAATTAGGCACTTGGTCTGTATTCTCCCCGCCATGCGTTAACCTGGGAGGAGTGTTGGCAGGTTGTGCAGAGCTGGGCTTAAGTGGATGGAGGGCTTGCACATGTTCTTCAGAGCCACACTCCATGCACTTGATGGACACATTACAGTCCCTTGCAAAATATTCTGTAGAAGCACAGCACCTGAAACATACCGTATTTATCGGCGTATAACACGCACCCCAAGTTTAGGAGGAAATTTTAGGGAAAAAAACTTTTAGGAGGGAAGTTTAAGGAAAAATAACTTACATTTAAATGCAGCCTTGTCAGTGTCCATTGCAGCCTTGTCACGGTGCAGCCTTGTCAGTGTCCATTGCAGCCTTGTCACAGTGCAGCCTTGTCAGTGACCATTGCAGCCTTGCCACAGTGCAGCCTTGTCAGTGTCCATTGCAGCCTTGTCACAGTGCAGCCTTGTCACAGTGCAGCCTTGTCAGTGTCCATTGCAGCCTTGCCCCAGAGTTGCCGTGCAGCCTTGCCCCAGAGTTGCCGTGCAGCCTTGCCCCAGAGTCGCCGTGCAGCCTTGCCCCAGAGTCGCCGTGCAGCATTTTAAAATTGGCGTGAGACTGTGCGGACGCCGCCGAGAACGCCGGGGATGCAGGGACGCAGGGACTGGGCGGAGCCACCGCCGAGATACACATAGCCGAGTGTACTCGGCTATACTCGGCTTTTCTCGGCTCTGCTCACAGTCACGCCGAGTCCCGCCCTATGATGGACATAACACAGGTCCAATGGCGGGACTGGGCATGACTGTGAGCGGAGCCGAGAAAAGCCGAGTATAGCCGAGTACATTCGGCTATGTGTATCTCGCTCCGCTCCGCTCCCAGTCAGCGGAGACAGCTCAGGGATGTGGATATCGGCGTATAACACGCACCCACGATTTTCCCCTGATTTTCAGGGGAAAAAAGTGCGTGTTATACGCCGATAAATACGGTACCCTAAATGTCTTTAAAAGCTCCTTGCGCTCTTCCAGAGGCTTTTTCCTAAAGCCGATACATTTATTGAGGGGGGTGTGGCTTCTTGTGTATGGGACACTCTCTGTTAGGGTTTTCAATCTTCCTACTCTGTTTGTTCATGGCCAGAACTGTGGTAGGAGTGGGAAGGATGGCAGTCTTTTTCACGGACACTGGGCCTCTATGGTTTCTATAGTTGCCCTGAAGACTGGTACTCTTAGGAAAGGGTGAGAAGAGGCTGTACTCACCGTAGGAAAAACTTGGATCGTTCTTGGTCTCTGCAATTTCCCTGATGAATTCACAGAAGAAAGAGAATGGAGGGAAGGAAACCTTGTTCTCTCTTTTGTATGATGACCCTAGTGCAGTCCATTTCTCTTGCAAACCATACGGGAGCTTGGAGACAATTGGGTTTACCCCTCTTGGAGTGTCAAGGTAACTGAGTCCAGGTAGTTTTGGGTCTGTCTTGGCTAGCTGAAGCTCAAGGAGAAGGTCACTCAGTCTCTGGAACTCCTTGTTGTCCTTACCGGATATCTTTGGGAAAGTTTCCAGACGCATGAACAAAGCATTTTCTATAGCTTCTGGACTGCCATAACTTTGCTCTAGTCGCTCCCATGCAGCTGTGAGGCCTGCAGTAGGATTGTCCATGAAAACCGATCTTAATGGCTTAACACGTGCAGCAGATAGAGGACCAAGCCATTTGATCAGCAGATTCAATTCTTGATCAGCTGTAATGCCAATATTGCTGATTGTAGTTCTGAAGGCACATTTCCAACTTCTGTAGTTCTCAGGTTGGTCATCAAAACTTGTAAGACCAGTCTTTGTGAGCTCTCTGCGAAGCATGTACCTCACAAACTCTTCTGTCTCAGTTGTCTCCGCCTTTATGTGAGATGCTGTTGGCTGTATGGTGCTGATTGCGTTATCTTTGACATTGTTGTTAAAGGACACAGGGAAATATGGTGCAGCAGATGCATCCAGGTGAGTTGCTTGCTTGAAGTCAGTTGTTCCAATGGTACGTTGATTCAAGGCTGTACCAATGACTGGAGATTGATGACTTGCTTGAAGCTTGCGCTGATGCTCTGTGACGTATGAAGGCAGGCAAGGTAGGCAGGTAGGAAATGCAGTGGAGTGATTTTGAGTGCAGGAAGTTGCTGGAACCTCTTTAACTTGAAGCTGTGAAGGAGTCTCTATGTAGTCGGGAGCATTGGAGACAATGGAGTGTGCACTGCAGTGGCTTAGGACATAGTCTTTAGTGCGTTTGAGGGGGTCTTCCATATCTGCTATGTTTAGGTTAATTCTGTCTTTCTCACTTGCACCTTCGTCTGCACTGATAGCTTGCTGTAGGACCCTTAGCTTTGCCATAGCTGTGTCATGTTTACACTGTTCATTTAAGGTTTCCATTGTTGCTCTTTGTCGTGCTGACTGCGCTTCCAACTCTGCTTTTTTTTCTGCATATGCCACCTGCACTTTGCTGGCTTCCACTTCAGCGCGGGCATTAATAAGTCGCTCTCTGAGTGTTGAGTATCTTGAACTATGGGATCTTGACGAGTTTTTAGAACGTCTGGTGGAAACAGATCTGTGAGATGCAGTGTCCTGTAACAGCTTTATTTTTGCTTCTGCCTTTAATCTGGTTTGCTGGATAAAACTGTCTCTTTCAATATTGAGAGCATTGACGCGCTTTAATTGCATCATCGCATTTTCTGACTTCATGTTTTGTAAGACATTAGAGAATTTGATGCTGGTAAGCTGATAAAGCTCATATGAGGCAGAAAGTTGTTTAATGGCGCCCTCTAGTGTCAGTAGTTCACGTTCAACAGACACTGTATTGGCTTCAGCAAGGATTTTCTCCCAGACTAATTCCAAGCTATTTGACAATTCAGTCCTTGAAGCTTCATAATTCTCCATTACTTTCCAAGTGGGTTTAACTGAGCGTTTGGGTAACTCAGTTTCTTCAGGAACTTGTGAGGAAGGAGATGTGAGTTCACATGCAGAAGCTTGGTCACTCATGATAGCAGACTGACTGTGAAAGCAGGCAGGATCTGTGTGCTGAAATATGACACTGTGCAGATTGTCTCAGGCTATAAGGCTGCCATGTGCTGCTCTGTCCCTTCTGTCTTGCTATGAGGGCAGTAAATCTTGTCTGTATCAGTACTGACATGCAGAAATCTTGTAATTAGGCTGTGAAACTCCGTTTTTCTACTGTTCTGTCTCAACTACAAAGCGATAAAGTTCATCTCCAGGTTTAAGTAGGCCTTACTCAAGCTGGTTTGATATTCATCCCTTGCATCGATACAGCCAGTTTAACTCAATGAATAAACTCATAGTTAGGGCGACAGACGATAAATACTTTCGAATGTTCCGTTTAATGATGGATATTCATAGGTAGAAAAAGGTTGCAGTTGTAAGCCACATGTAAGATGTTTAGCATGGAAGATATACAGGAGTAATGACCAGAATCAGGAAGTGGAGGAGATATATAAAGAACTACGGTGAGAGAGAGAGTTCAGCTAGAAAGAAGGGGACAGATCTTAAAGACACAGAGCAAGAATAATCACATAGTGTAACACAACAAAAACCGTCCGATGGATGGTTTTCATCAGACAAACCGATCGTGTATGGTACCCATCGGTCTTTTTTCCATTGGATGGAAAAAATTGAACTTGTTTTAAAATTTTCCGATGGATCAAGAACCGATGGTAATTTGCGATTGTCTATGGGCAAGTCCATCGGTTAAAAAACCCACGCATGCTCAGAATCAAGTCGACGCATGCTCAGAAGCATTAAACTTAATTTTTCTCGGCTCATCGGAGTGTTTTACGTCACCACATTTGGAACGGTCGGTTTTTAGACTGATGGTGTGTGGCCAAGACTGATGAAAAACAGTTTCATCGGATTTCCGATGGTCAAATCCATCGGACGAAAATCCATAGGTTATCCGATCGTGTGTACAGGGCTTAACTGTGAGGGCTTACAGTGTTGTGGCAACACCACCAAAGGCCCAATTTTTCTGCCCCTGTTCATAAGGGGCATGTAATTACAATTCTTGATCTAATATTTCACAGCTGGGCCCAACACCACTACCACCCCCACCACCAAAAGCCCAATTTTTCTGCCCCTGTTCCACAGGGGGATGTAAATACAATTCTTGATCTAATATTTCACAGCTGGGCCCATTCCTGCGCCCACCAAGAGTAACTGTGAGGACTTACAGTGTTGTGGCACCACCACCACCACCAAAGGCCCAATTTTTCCTATTACTGTTCAACAATGTCATGTAATTACAATTCTTGATATAATAGTTCACAGCAGGGCGTTCCAGCACCCACCAAGAGTAACTGTAAGGGCTTACAGTGTTGTGGCAACACCAACACCTAAGGGCCAAATTTCTGCAGAGTATATATGGCAGGCCCCTACTTTCAAACATCCAACTTACAAACGACTCCTACTTGCAAACGGAAGGAGACAACAGGAAGTGAGAGGAAATCTACCCCTAGGAAGGGGAATTCTCTCCTGTAAGAGTTAATATGGGAAAGAGGTGTCTCTTCTCCACTGATGCTTTATCACCAATCCTTGTTTCAATAAAAACCCCAAATTTTCAAAACACATTTGTCATTGAGACGGAAAGTGAGGTGAAATTTTCTGAACAGGTGAACAGACAGCAAAACAAATGTTACAGGGGTGATAACCCTTCCCTATGTTTTCCAAAAAGCTTAAAATAGATTTTTTGGCTGGAGCTACACTTAAAAAATTTACCTGTTCTAAATTGCAAACAGATTCTACTTAAGAATAAACCTACAGTCCCTGTCTTGTATGCACCGCCTGTATACTGCTGTTCAGAGTATATATGGCCTTTTTTTAATTTTGGGTGCAGGGTTCCCCTTAATATTCATACAAGACCCAAAGGGACTGGTAGTGGGCTGGGGGGTACCCATGCCATTTTTCTCAATGATTTTCATCCATATTGCCGGGACCAGACATTACATTAAAGCCGCACAGGTATGATATTTAAAGGAATATTTCACTTTTTTTTTTCACTTTATGCATCATTAAAATCACTGCTCCCGAAAAAACGTCAGTTTTTAAAACTTCTTTTTGCATTGATACATGTCCCCTGGGGCAGGACCCGGGTCCCCAAACCCTTTTTAGGACAATAACTTGCACATTAGCCGTTATAATTATCACTTTTGATTTTGAACGTTCGCGTCCATTGTATTTAATAGGGTTCTAAAGTTCGCGCAAACTTTCGGTCCCTTCGCAGGTTCTGGTGCAAACCGAACCGGGGGGGTGTTTGGCTCATCCCTAGTTATTGTGCACCTTTGCTTTTGCTGGTTATAAACTGATCTGAGCTGTGATATTTTTGCATTGTTGGCAACTGATGTCTCCAAGAATTCAAAAAACACTGTTCTAGTGGCCCCAGTGCCAGGGATGAACAGATGGCCGCTACTGTAGGGGACATTTTAAAGCTCTGCCAATTTTAAGTACAGAGGAGCTATGTGTTCAACAATAAAAAAAAAAATACTTGTGGTACGGTTAAAGCCTAACTCCATGTTTTAGTGAACCAAGCTGGTCCAAACAAGCTATTTTCTTCTCTAAAACACGCAGTGGCAGTGAGTGCTGTATGAACCGTACGTAGCCTCAGCTACATACAGTATACAGCAGAGTGTTCCAGCAGTGGGACGGGGACAACCCGTCCCGTTCCAGGAGAGTCATCCACAGGAAGCTTTGTATTTCCTGAAAGACTTCCTCAATTTGGCGGGGAGGCAGATGACGTCACAATCCCCACCTCAACCAATCACAGGAAGCTTTGTATTCATTCAGGCCATATTTTCGGAGTGAGAGCCCAGCCACATTTTAAGCAGAAAATCAAAATTACAATCAATTATATCACCAAAAAAAGCCAGAAATTGTACAGACACGACAAAGCAAAGCTCCTGCTCTTCCACCAAGATGGCCATCTCTACAAAGAGACACAGTAAGACAATAATAGGGAAAAGATCAGCTGTAAGAAGCCTACTGATGACCAGTGCTTATTTAAAGAAGTAAAGGCAGAAGTTTTTTATCTTAATGCATTCTGTACATTAACATAAAAAGTAGACATGTGCACACTGAAATATTTCATTTCGGAATTTCGTTTTCGGACGAAAAATACATTTATTTCGTTACTCCAGAAATTCGTTTTTATATATTTCGTTTTTCGTTAGAAATTGCATTCGTCCAAAAATCTGAATTAATTAAGGTTGAATCTGTCATTGAAGGCTCATGGTGTCCGTCGAATGTTCAAAGAAGATTCGACGGAGCAGCGAAACTGTACGACGCCGCAATCGTACATTTGCGGTCGAATGTTCCGCCTACAAGCTAGCTGTAGTAGAATTAATGTTGTATGACTAGTAATAATTATATTTATTATTACTAGTCAACCAACATTAGAATTTTTCTATAGTCTATGGGCGGATGCATTTGATCGGAAATGTACGATTGCAGCATCGTACAGTTTAGCTGCACCGTCGAATCTTCTTAGAACTTTCGACAGACACCATAAGCCTTCAATGACAGATTCAACGTTTGTATGTTTTTCGATGCTTTGTCAAATCTTCGTCGTTCATGTTGAATTGTCAAGTTTGTTCTAGCTATTTTACTGCTCCTCCTCTTTGGTTACAATCAGCCAATAACATTCATCATCATTATTTTTATTTTACTTCCCCCACCCAATTCCAGCAGCAATCTTTTCTCTCTATAATGTCAAATCTTTTCTCTCTATGTCGAATCTTTTCTTTCTATTTCAAATAATCTTGGACTAATAGAGTTAAAGGGGTTGTAAAGGTTCGTTTTTTATTTTCTAAATAGTGCATTGTTGGTTCACTTACCTTTTCCTTTGATTTACCTTCTAAATGTTTTTTTTCTTTGTCTGAATTTCTCACTTCCTGTTTCTCCTCACTAAACTTCACACCATCATCCGAGCCGTGTTTAGTCCGCCAGAACAGCTTACTGAGGAGGAACAGGAAGTGAGAAATTCAGACAAAGAAAACAAAGAAAACAAATATTTAGAAGGGAAATCTAAGGAAAAGGTAAGTGAACCAACAATGCACTAGCTTAAAGGAACCTATTTAGAAAATAAAAAACGACCCTTTACAACCCCTTTAAGGTTAGGCACATTCGACCACAGGTTCGATAGACACAGATTGTTATTTTCAGCGTCATGTCGAATCTCCTATCTATATCGAACTGTTGTCGCAACGAAAATGAAAATAAAGCATTTGTTTATGTCGGATCTTTCGGTTTTCGGATTCTGCGCTTTCGTTTTCGTTTGTTAAAACGATAACGAAAATACCTGAAATTCGGACTAAAATGCATTCGGACGAAAACAAATGCACATGTCTAATAAAAAGCCTTCTGTGTGTAGCAGCCTCCCCAGCACCCCCTAATACTTACCTGAGGTCCCTTTTTGTCCAGCGATGTCCACAAATTCCTCAGCCGTCCGGGATTCTCCCTCCTGATTGGCTGAGACACAGCAGGAGCGCCATTGGCTCCTGTGGCTGTCAATTAAAGTCAGTGAGCCAATCAGGGGAGAGTGGGGTCCGGTGCCGAACGGCAGGTCTGTGTCTGAATGGACACAGGGAGCAGCAGCTCGGCTTGGATGCCTCCATAGAAAGCCGCTTGCTGTGGGGGCACTCAAGAGGAGGGAGGGTCCAGGAGCAGAAAAGAGGCACCTGAGAAGAGGAGGATCCAGGCTGCTCTGTGCAAACCAACTGCACAGAGGGGGTAAGTATAACATGTTTGTTATTTAAAAACAAAACAAAAAAAGAGACTTTACAATCACTTATAGTGCTTGCAGAGGCAGTATGTAAAATTTTGTGGTGGTATTCATCTACCTGCAAAAGATTGTTGCCTAAGATGATTGTTTTATATGCAGTATTTATTGCTGCTCTTATTTCACATGTATTATTTCTCTTGCAACAGGAATTATGCATCCCGCATAAAGAGGCCTTTTGCTGTGCGATATGACCCATATACTTTGAACATCGAGGTACTGGACACACCTAGCCGGATTCAAAGTTCTCTGGAGGAGCTTAGAGATGAACTGCAGATCCTCACCAATGCACTTACCATACTTTCCTAACACTCTATACCCACCATGACCATCCACTTATGCTTCCTCCTTGCAGTGCATGCTTTCCAATCTCCCAACGCTCTCAGTATTGTTTCCTGCTGTCTGTCCAATAGTTTGTACAGATTTCTCCAAGTTTCCATTAGCCATGCTACTAATACATAAAATAAGCCACATCTTTAAAAGAAACTACAACACATCAAATTGTAAATCTGTTTTACCTGATAAATCGATGGGACAACCTTTAATTGTGAAAAATTATCTTCTTGTGACAGCCTTCTCAGTGCTTGCATTATACAAGATTATGTATTTACTGTTGATTTCTGAGATTTCTAAAAATTAAAAAAATATTATATATATATATATATATATATATATATATATATATATATATATATATATATATAGATGGATTCAAAAAGAACTGTGACACTGGTGACTAATATCAATACAGGTAACTTTATCATAATGACATATACTGTAATTCTGGTTACACAGCAGTTCTATTTAGGGACAGTAAACATCAGTTAGGCCTCATGCCCACGGACGTTTTTACAGCCGCGTTTTTGATAGTTTTTTACAGCTTAAAAACGCCTGTCCATGTTAGTCTATAGCTTCATGCCCACCTAGGCGTTTTTGAGCTGCAAATAGCATAGGCGTTTTTAAGCTGTAAAAAAAAAACCAGGACCAGTGCGTTCCTCGGCGTCGGCGTTAGCCATAAAAAAACGCGAAGCGTTAAACGTGCAAAAACACGCAAAAACGCCACGATTGCGTTTTTGAGCTCCGACGTTTTTTCGAAAAAAAAGGGCAAAAAATGTATACAATAACATGGACAGGCGTTTTTAAGCTGTAAAAAACGCGGCTGCAAAAACGTCCGTGGGCATGAGGCCTAAAGTGAAAAAAATACTGCAACCAGAATCCCATTTACAGAGGTCAAAGGAAAGATACAGTCTGATGGTTCCTATGGATTTCTGTAATTTAAACATTGTTGCTTCCTTAAAAAGAAAACACAAATGCACCTAGGATCTAGGTGTAACATTACTTTTAGTGTGTTAGCAATGTTTTTGGCAGTTTGTGTAACATAGATGAAAGGAAAATTGCAGATGAATGTCCATTGTCCCCCAGACCCTAAGGAAATGCTCAGATAAAAGTCCACGCCAATTCAGCCGTCATCCAAAAATCATATGCATCTTCCTCATATTCTCATCTTTTCTTTTGGTCTGCCTCATCTTATCTGACTTGGTCATCTGCTGTGCCTTCTCCACATTTCGATGTTGTTTATCTTAAAAGAGTATGTGACAAATCAGATTATATGGTCCTTCCAACAGTGCCAAAAACATAGCTCACTGCTCACATTTCTCTAGCTGCCCATTTCTGACATCAGAACTATTGTAGGGTGCTATCGGTTGCATTGTAACATTCTAACAGAAAAGCATTGATTTCCAGCAGACAGAATTTTCTGTTCCCAGCCACTAGCTTCCACCTCTCAAGCAAAGCTGGTGCAGAAATCCCATCTATTTCCTCTCTAAATCGGTCCACATTTTCTCCTGGAGATCATATGCCTTGCCTTCTGTTTGAATCAACTCGGCCATCACTAATTGAGTTGATCAAATTCAGTTTCCCACTTATGGAAAGTAACATTGACACATATCCTACCTTCAGGCTTTGTCCTTTGTTAAGGCATCATTAGATATGTTTATGAGGGCTGCACACTGCTCACTCAAATCTTCAAATTTGCCTACAGTGGTTTGAACACACTTTGAAGTCACTGCAGGTTTGACTTTGAGTTCCCTACTTTCTAAATATCTTACCTTGCTTGCAGTGTCTAATAAACACTTGGTAGCTAGTGCAAGCTGCTCTTAATACCGCTGCCTTTTTCCTCTTTTCAGATTCAGCATTTAGTGCATGTAGAAAGTGCAAACCAAACACAGCTATTGCCCGCATCCCTCCCTAACTGAACCTAACATTTTTAACAGTAAAATCTGGAAAAAAATCTGATGCCGCGTACACACGACCATTTTTCTCATCGGGAAAAATGAAATTTTTTCTCTTTGACGAGAAAAACGACCGTGTGTGGGCTTTTGGTAATTTTTCCCGACGAGAAAAACGGCATGAATCACGACGAGAAAAAATTAGAACATGCTCTAATTTTTCTCATCGTGATTCCCATCGTTTTTTTCCGCGGCAGTTTTCCCATAGGGAAACACTGCCGCGGAGCCCACACACGGTAGTTTTTCTCGACAAAAAGAAAAATGTCGGGAAAAACAGACGTGTGTAGGGAACCAAGCCGTTCTCTCGTTTTTCCCGTCGTGATTCACGGCGGTGTTTTCACCGCCGTGAATCACGATCGTGTGTACGCGGCATGAGACTCCATCACCCTAAGCTCTGTTCAAAGGAGAAGCATACCTGGCAAGCTCCCTTGCAACAGACATCCACTTACTGTCTCTTGCCCAGGTAGGCAGGTTGCACACCTTCTCATGAACACCAAAAACCTTTGTAAACTAGCTTATCCTAAACAGCATTGTTCATATCACAATCAACAGAAAACAGGTCTGCTTCAGTTGAACTTGAGCGCAAATCCCGGACGAGCCCCCAATTGTTTTGGTTTGCGTCTAATAAAGTTACTTTGCAGTAAAGCAAGAAAGCTTAAAACCCTTTGTAGTGTATTAATGTTTGCTTTACTAAACAGAAAGGCTGCACATACAACTGCAGGAAAAATAATTCATAGCATACAAGGTATAGCAACACAGTATTGTGCATAGAACAGTGCACATGTCCACAACTAATGTGTGGACCATGCTACTGAGACAGGGAGTGTGCCCCTAGAGGGCAGGTGGGAAACCCCAAGCCATTAGTAGTTAATCACACTTCAGTTCCAAGGCACTTAACCTCTTTGCACCTGGAACCAACGAACACCAGTGTTCCACTCTCACCTTCCCGAGATGATTACCTGTTTCAGTATGGAGGTGCAGAGCATGCCCCATTCCTCACCAGCTCATTATGAATTACTTACCTCACATCGAAGCCCCCGCAGCCGTCCTCGTCTCCCCTCTGGCCGCCGACATGTCGCCCGGGGCTTGCTTCCGGGTATCGCGGCTCCTGCGCTGTGATTGGCTGGAGCCGCGATTGCGTCACACCCACGCATGTGCGTGGGAGCCGCCGGGAACGGCACAGTACAACTGAAGCAACAGCACATACATGCCATTGGTTCAGTTGGCTTAAGTGCGCATGTGCCAATGACATCGGCACATGCAGATACAGGGATATCCCCTAAACCATGCAGGTTCAGGAGATATCCAGTGCAGCTACAGGTAAGCCTAATTATAGGCTTGCAAAAAGAGAAAGCTGCGCTGTAAAAATTTAACTGTGTTGCACTGAGCAACCGTATTAATGCTGGGTGCACTCAGTCAAAATATGGTGAAAATTACAGGGTATTAGTGTGTCAAACTCTATCAATGTGAATGTGAGTGAAAAACATTAGCAAGTGGTATAATGATGTCACTAAAGCCCCATAGACACAGTCGGACTTCCATCGGACTTTTCCGTGTTTTTTTGTCCGAACGGTGTTGGTCGGGAACACCCATAGCATACACACGCTCAAACTTTTCTGCAAACTTTCCCAAAACTTTTTGCAACATCAAGTGGTTTTTCAGCTCTTTTCTGCTCTTTACCGCCACCCTTTGGTCAAATTCAGCTATTGTTGGTTGATTTTAACATTAGTTGTTTTGTCCATCGGACAAAAGTCCGATGGTTTTCTGTACACACGGTCGGACTTTGCTTCATCTGACTTTTGTTGGGCAAAAGTTTGTCCGTTTGCAGACCCAACATTTGTCAGATGAAAACAAGAAATAGCAAAAAAAGTTTGTCCGATGGAGCGTACACACGGTCGGATTGTTGGTCCAACTTGCTCAAAATGAAGTTTGTTGGCCAAAAGTCCGACCGTGTGTACGGGGCTTTAGTGTCAATCAACTACCCCCAGGAAATAATAAATCATCAAAGAAAGTACTGTAAATGTTCAGTGAAAAAACAGTGAAAATAAATGATCAATTCTTATAAAAAATATAAAATTTTCAAGGAGGAAATAACCTCAGTGATCACAGTAACAGTGAGTACAAGTGATTAAAATTGCAAGTAAAAATAAAGAAAAAAGTCCATGTAGATAATAGCATCCACGGTGATAAATGATCCACAACACCCGGAGAGAAGTGATAATAGAAAAGTGCCTCCACCTCAGTACACACTGCCGCTTACCGGATGGATGTGATCTCTTAATTACAGGAGATCAATGGGCGCATATGGCTTGTAACCCAGCCTAGGGTATCTGTGCGGTACAATAAACACCTCAACTTCATTTGTAATGGTTCTCAAGAGACATAACCGGATCAAAGATAACCCCACATGAAAACAAACGAGGCTGGTATACTGTAAAACCTTTTACAATTTAATGAAAAAACATGACGAATGGACACTTACAGTTAAGAAGTTTAAATCAGCATATAGAAACAATCGAGCCGGCCGGCTCACGATAGCAGCCCGTATACTTCCGGGTCTGGCACACACGCGGTGACATCAGAACGTCGTTCCTCCCAACGTTTCGTCACTAGAGGGACGTGGTCACGGGGTCCTCTATCACATTCACATTGATAGAGTTTGACAGGTTTTATAAAACCTCTTGTTTATAATTTGTTTACTTTTGTCACACTAATACCCTGTAATTTTCACCACATTTTGACTGTGAGTGCACCCAGCATTAATACGGTTGCTCAGTGCAACACAGTTTCATTTTTACAGCGCAGCTTTCTCTTTTTGCATATTCTTTGGTGTTATATAACATTCCAGTTGCTGCTTGATACTTTTATTTAAATAGCGCAGATTTAATTTTTTTTCCATAATTATAGGCTTGCCTGTAGTTTAACCACTTAACGACCGCCCACTGTAAAAATAAGTCGGCAGAATGGCACCGACAGGCAGAATCACGTATATCTACGTGATCGCCTTTGTATAGTTGGGGGGTCCGATCGGACCCCCCTTCTGTACAGTGAGCGGCCGTTAAGTGTTCGGGAGCGATCCGGGATGAGGGGACGGCCGTTCGATTCCGGCCACCCCCTCGCGATCACTCCCGGCGAATGAGAGAGCTTCCCTGCCTGTGTAATGTTTACACAGGCAGAGGAAGTGATGTCATCTCTCCTGCGGCGCTCACATATACCGAGCGCCGCACAGGAGAAGATGCCAGGTTAGTGCACAAAACACTACACTGACACCAGGACACATAGGCACATAAATCGCCCCCCCCAGGCCCCCCCAGATCACCCCCCAGATCACCCCCCAGCCCCCAGTCACAGTGTCACTGCAGTGACCATTTATTTACTGATCAGTGACATTTGTGACTGTAAAAGTGTCACTAAAGTTAGTTTTAGGTCCAGTGTAGCCCCCTAACCCCCCCTAATAAAGGTTTAACCCCCTGATCGCCCCCCAGATAACCCTTTCACCCCCTATCACCACTGTCGCTAAGCGATCATTTTTCTGATCGCTGTCTTAGCGTCGGTGATGCCGATCGGTAGCCAGTTATTTTTTTTAGGTTCGCCGCAGGTTTTTATAGCGTCGGGTACCCCCATATATTACCTAATAAAGGTTTAACCCCCTTGATCGCCCCCCAGATAACCCTTTCACCCCCTATCACCACTGTCGCTAAGCGATCATTTTTCTGATCGCTGTCTTAGCGTCGGTGATGCCGATCGGTAGCCAGTTATTTTTTTTAGGTTCGCCGCAGGTTTTTATAGCATCAGGTACCCCCATATATTACCTAATAAAGGTTTAACCCCCTTGATCGCCCCCCAGGTAACCCTTTCACCCCCTATCACCACTGTCGCTAAGCGATCGTTTTTCTGATCGCTGTCTTAGCGTCGGTGATGCCGATCGGTAGCCAGTAATTTTTTTTAGGTTCGCCGCAGGTTTTTATAGCGTCGGGTACCCCCATATATTACCTAATAAAGGTTTAACCCCCTTGATCGCCCCCCAGGTAACCCTTTCACCCACTATCACCACTGTCGCTAAGCGATCATTTTTCTGATCGCTGTCTTAGTGTCGGTGATGCCGATCGGTAGCCAGTAATTTTTTTTAGGTTCGCCGCAGGTTTTTATAGCGTCAGGTACCCCCATATATTATCTAATAAAGGTTTAACCCCCTTGATCGCCCCCCAGGTAACCCTTTCACCCCCTATCACCACTGTCGCTAAGCGATCGTTTTTCTGATCGCTGTCTTAGTGTCGGTGATGTCGATAGGTAGCCAGTAATTTTTTTTAGGTTCGCCGTCAGGTTTTTATATAGCGTCAGGTACCCCCATATATTACCTAATAAAGGTTTAACCCCCTTGATCGCCCCCCAGGTAACCCTTTCACCCCCTATCACCACTGTCGCTAAGCGATAGTTTTTCTGATCGCTGTCTTAGTATCGGTGATGCAGATCGGTAGCCAGTAATTTTTTTTAGGTTCGCCGCAGGTTTTTATAGCGTCAGGTACCCCCATATATTATCTAATAAAGGTTTAACCCCCTTGATCGCCCCCAGGTAACCCTTTCACCCCCTATCACCACTGTCGCTAAGCGATCATTTTTCTGATCGCTGTCTTAGTGTCGGTGATGCCGATCGGTAGCCAGTAATTTTTTTTAGGTTCGCCGCAGGTTTTTATAGCGTCAGGTACCCCCATATATTATCTAATAAAGGTTTAACCCCCTTGATCACCCCCCAGGTAACCCTTTCACCCCCTATCACCACTGTCGCTAAGGGATCGTTTTTCTGATCGCTGTCTTAGTGTCGGTGATGTCGATAGGTAGCCAGTAATTTTTTTTAGGTTCGCCGTCAGGTTTTTATATAGCGTCAGTTACCCCCATATATTACCTAATAAAGATTTTAACCCCCTAATTGCCCCTAGTTAACCCTTTCACCAGTGATCACCATATAAGTGTTACGGGTGACGCTGGTTAGTTAGTTTGCTTTTTATAGTGTCAGGGCACCCGCCGTATATAACCCAATAAAGGTTTAACCCCCTGATCGCCCGGCGGGTGATATCAATTAGGTTTTAGCGTCAGAGAGGGTCTGCGTCACACCCCAGGCAGCGTCAGGTTAGTGCCAGTAGCGCTAACACCCACGCGTGAAGCATACACCTCCCTAAAGCCCTGTACACACGATCAGATATCCTATGGATTTTCGTCTGATGGATTTGTCCATCAGAAATCCGATGAAACTGTTTTCCATCAGTCTTGCCTACACACCATCAGTCAAAAAACCGTTCCAAACGTGGTGACGTAAAACACTCCGATGAGCTGAGAAAAATGAAATTCAATGCTACTGAGCATGTGTCGACTTGATTCTGAGCATGCTTGGGTTTTTTATCTGATGGATTTCCCCACAGACGATCGGAAATTGCCATTGTTTTTTTATCCATCAGATAATTTTAAAACAAGTTCTATTTTTTAAAACCGATGGAAAAAAGACTGATGGGTCCCATACACGATCGGTTTGTCTGATGAAAACAATCCATCGGACGGTTTTCATCAGTCAAACTGATCGTGTGTACAGGGCTTTAGTGGTATAGTATCTGAACAGATCAATATCTGATCTGATCAGATCTATACTAGCGTCCCCAGCAGTTTAGGGTTCCCAAAAACGCAGTGTTAGCGGGATCAGCCCAGATACCTGCTAGCACCTGCGTTTTGCCCCTCCGTCCAGCCCAGGCCACCCAAGTGCAGTATCGATCGATCACTGTCACTTACAAAACACAACACACATAACTGCAGCGTTCGCAGAGACAGGCCTGATCCCTGCGACTCCAGTGCTGTAGGAGGTGATTTCACCACCACAGTTAAAAAAAAAAGCATATATGCCGAAGCATTGGGGCAGCAGGAGCGGAGGAGCGATTTTGCTCCTAATGCCGCGTACATACGGTCGAAATTCCGACGGAGGCTTGCCCATGGAAAAGTCCGACCGTGTGTACGCGGCATAACTTTTGCGGGAAGATGCCCCCATGCTTCGGCATATATAAATGGTGCATGTATGCCCATCATTAGAAGTGGGTGGATGAAGGGCGGTATTCTAATGGTGGGCATACCCACCGATCAATCTTTTTTTTTTGTTCAGCCAACAGGCTGCATGAAAAAAAAGATTACAATACATGTCCAACAAGGACCAGCAACGTACTGGTATGTTGCTGGACTTTGAATGGTTATACCAGAATGATGCCTGCGGGTTTAGGTATCATCTTGGTATCATTCTTTTCAGCCAGCAGCCGGCTTTCATGTAAAAGCAATCCTAGCGGCTAATTAGCCTCTGGACTGCTTTTACAAGCAGTGGGAGGGAATGTCCCCCCCCGGATATAAAAAGCGCCATTGGGAAATTGGGAAAGCATTTTATCACACCGATCTTGGTGTGGTCAGATGCTTTGAGGGCAGAGGAAAGATCTAGGGTCCAATAGACCTCAGTTTTTTCAAAAAAAAGAGTACCTGTAACAGTTTAAAAATAAAATAAAAAAGCAAAATTAATAAAAAAAAAAAAAGCACCCCTGTCCTGCCCTGCTCTTGCCCAATGGCGAACGCAAGCGTCGGTCTGGCGTCATATGTAAACAGCAATTGCACCATGCATGTGAGGTATCACCGCGAAGGTCAGATCGAGGGCAGTAGACCTCCTCTGTAAATCTAACAGCGTAACCTGTAAAAGCTTTTAAAGGCTTTTAAAAATGTATGTAGTTTGTCGCCAATGCGCGTTTGTGCGAAATTTTAAAGCATGTCGTGTTTGGTATCTATGTACTCGGCCTAAGATCATCTTTTTTATTTCATCAAACATTTGGGCAATATAGTGTGTTTTAGTGCATTAAAATTAAAAAAAGTGTATTTTTTTCCCCAAAAAATGCGTTTGAAAAATCGCTGCGCAAATACTGTGTAGAAAAAAAAATGCAACACCCACCATTTTAATCTGTAGGGCCTTTGCTTTAAAAATATATATAATGTTTGGGGGTTCAACATAATTTTCTTGCAAAAAAAAAATGTTTTCATGTAAACAAAAAGTGTCAAAAAGGGCTTTGTCTTCAAGTGGTTAGAAGAGTGGATGTAAGCTTCCTAATGTTGTGTATAAAATGCCAGAACAGTTCAAAACCCCCCCAAATGACCCCATTTTGGAAAGTAGACACCCCAAGCTATATACTGAGAGGCATGTCGAGTCCATGGAATATTTTATATGTTGACACAAGTTGCAGAAAAAAGACAATTTTTTATTTTTTTTTGCACAAAGTTGTCACTAAATGATATATTGCTCAAACATGCCATGGGCATATGTGGAATTACACCCCAAAATACATTCATTTGCTTCTCCTGAGTACGGGGATACCACATGTGTGAGACTTTTTGGGAGCCTAGCCGCGTACGGGACCCCAAAACCAAGCACCACCTTCAGGCTTTCTAAGGGTGTAAATTTTTGATTTCACTTCTCACTGCCTATCACAGTTTCGGAGGCCATGGAATGCCCAGATGGCACAAACCCCCCCCCCCAAATGACCCTATTTTGGAAAGTAGACACTCCAAGCTATTTGCTGAGAGGTATGGTGAGTATTTTGCAGATCTCGCTTTTTGTCACAAAGTTTTGAAGATTAAAAAAAAAAAAAAAATAATAATTTCTTTCTTCATTTTCAAAAACAAATGAGAGCTGTAAAATACTCACCATGCCTCTCAGCAAATAGCTTGGGGTGTCTACTTTCGAAAATGGGGTCATTTGGGGGGTTTTGTGCTATTTTGGCATTTTATGGCCTTCGAAACTGTGATAGGTAGTGAGGAGTGAAATCAAAAATTTGTGCCTAGAAATCCTGAAGGCGGTGCTTGGTTTTCGGGGTCCCGTACGCAGCTAGGCTCCTAAAAAGTCCCACACATGTGGTATCCCCGTACTCAGGAGAAGCAGCAGAATGTATTTTGGGGTGCAATTCCACATATAACCATGGCATGTGTGAGCAATATATCATTTAGTGACAACTTTTTGTAATTTTTTTTTTTTTGTCATTATTCAATCACTTGAGACCAAAAAAATAAATATACAATGGGCTCAACATGCCTCTCAGCAATTTCCTTGGGATGTCTACTTTCCAAAATGGGGTCATTTGGGGGGGTTTTGTACTGCCCTGCCATTTTATCACCTCAAGAAATGAGATAGGCAGTCATTAACTAAAAGCTGTGTAAATTCCAGAAAATGTACCCTAGTTTGTAGACGCTATAACTTTTGCGCAAACCAATAAATATACGCTTATTGACATTTTTTTTACTAAAGACATGTGGCTGAATACATTTTGGCCTAAATGTATGACTAAAATTGAGTTTATTCGATTTTTCTTATAACAAAAAGTAGAAAATATCATTTTTTTTCAAAATTTTTGGTCTTTTTCCGTTTATATCACAAAAAATAAAAATCGCAGAGGCAATCAAATACCATTAAAAGAAAGCTCTATTTGTGGGAAGAAAAGGACACAAATTTCGTTTGGGTACAACATTGCATGTCCACACAATTTACAGTTAAAGCAGCGCAGTGCAAAATTCTGAAATCACCTCTGGTCCTTTAGCTACCAAATGGTCCGGGGCTTAAGTGGTTAAAGGGTTTACAATCACTTTAACTGGGCCATTCTAACACATGAATATGCTTTGATCTAAACCATTCCATTGTAGTTCTGGCTGTATGTTTAGAGTCCTTGTCCTGCTGAATGGTAAACCTCCACCCCAGTCTCAAGTCTTTTGCAGACTCTAAAGCCTTGTACACACGATCAGATATCCTATGGATTTTTGTCTGATGGATTTGTCCATCAGATATCCCATGAAACTGTTTTCCATCAGTCTTGCCTACACACCATCAGTCAAAAAACCGACCGTTCCAAACGTGGTGACGTAAAACACTCAGATGAGCTGAGAAAAATGAAATTCAATGCTACTGAGCATTAGGGATGAGCTTCGTGTTCGAGTCGAACATACGTTCGACTCGAACATCGGCTGTTCGATCGTTCGACGAAGATCGAACGATTTGGGCCGTTCGCGCCAAATTCGAGTGACGCGAACGGCCCACAATGCACTACGCCATCGCAGTGTCATCCAGGCGCTGTGATTGGCCAAGCATGCACTGTGACCCCGCATGCTTGGCCAATCACAGCGCCGGCAGCGAGGAGAGCAATGATTGGCCACAGGCAGGATGCCTGTGGCCAATTATTGCTGAGGGTGTTTAGTACACGCCCCACACTATAAAAGGCCGCCAGCACGGCGGCCTAGTGTAGTGTGTTCCGGAGCAGGGAAAGAGAAGCATAGGCAGGGACAGTGACATTTATTTTTTTCTTGCTTAACCTGGATTCCTTTAGTTTAGGGAAAGAGAAGGATAGGTAGGGAGAGTGTCAGTGTGTTTTACTGTGCGAATCCTTGTTTCTTGGGACAGGGAAGGACAGTGAGGGAATTCTCCTTGTGCTATAGTGTGCTTTAAAAAAACATTTTTTCTAGGGACAGAAAACTATAGGTAGGGAGAGTGTCAGTTTCTTTCACTGTGATAATCCTTGTTTCTAGGGACAAAGAAGGAAAGTGAGGGAAATTCTCCTTGTGCTATAGTGTGCTTTAAAAAAACATTTTTTCTAGGGACAGAAAACTATAGGTAGGGAGAGTGTCAGTGTGTTTTACTGTGCGAATCCTTGTTTCTAGGGACAGGGAAGGACAGTGAGGGAATTCTCCTTGTGCTATAGTGTGCTTTAAAAAAACATTTTTTCTAGGGACAGAAAACTATAGGTAGGGAGAGTGTCAGTGTGTTTTACTGTGCGAATCCTTGTTTCTAGGGACAGGGAAGGACAGTGAGGGAATTCTCCTTGTGCTATAGTGTGCTTTAAAAAAACATTTTTTCTAGGGACAGAAAACTATAGGTAGGAAGAGTGTCAGTTTCTTTCACTGTGATAATCCTTGTTTCTAGGGACAAAGAAGGAAAGTGAGGGAAATTCTCCTTGTGCTATAGTGTGCTTTAAAAAAACATTTTTTCTAGGGACAGAAAACTATAGGTAGGGAGAGTGTCAGTGTCTTTTACTGTGCGAATCCTTGTTTCTAGGGACAGGGAAGGACAGTGAGGGAATTCTCCTTGTGCTATAGTGTGCTTTAAAAAAACATTTTTTCTAGGGACAGAAAACTATAGGAAGGAAGAGTGTCAGTTTCTTTCACTGTGATAATCCTTGTTTCTAGGGACAAAGAAGGAAAGTGAGGGAAATTCTCCTTGTGCTATAGTGTGCTTTAAAAAAACATTTTTTCTAGGGACAGAAAACTATAGGTAGGGAGAGTGTCAGTGTCTTTTACTGTGCGAATCCTTGTTTCTAGGGACAGGGAAGGACAGTGAGGGAATTCTCCTTGTGCTATAGTGTGCTTTAAAAAAACATTTTTTCTAGGGACAGAAAACTATAGGAAGGAAGAGTGTCAGTTTCTTTCACTGTGATAATCCTTGTTTCTAGGGACAAAGAAGGAAAGTGAGGGAAATTCTCCTTGTGCTATAGTGTGCTTTAAAAAAACATTTTTTCTAGGGACAGAAAACTATAGGTAGGAAGAGTGTCAGTTTCTTTCACTGTGATAATCCTTGTTTCTAGGGACAAAGAAGGAAAGTGAGGGAAATTCTCCTTGTGCTATAGTGTGCTTTAAAAAAACATTTTTTCTAGGGACAGAAAACTATAGGTAGGGAGAGTGTCAGTGTGTTTTACTGTGCGAATCCTTGTTTCTAGGGACAGGAAAGGACAGTGAGGGAATTCTCCTTGTGCTATAGTGTGCTTTAAAAAAACATTTTTTCTAGGGACAGAAAACTATAGGTAGGAAGAGTGTCAGTTTCTTTCACTGTGATAATCCTTGTTTCTAGGGACAAAGAAGGAAAGTGAGGGAAATTCTCCTTGTGCTATAGTGTGCTTTAAAAAAACATTTTTTCTAGGGACAGAAAACTATAGGTAGGAAGAGTGTCAGTTTCTTTGACTGTGATAATCCTTGTTTCTAGGGACAGGGAAGGAAAGTGAGGGAAATTCTCCTTGTGCTATAGTGTGCTTTAAAAAAAACATTTTTTCTAGGGACAGAAAACTATAGGTAGGGAGAGTGTCAGTGTGTTTTACTGTGCGAATCCTTGTTTCTAGGGACAGGGAAGGACAGTGAGGGAATTCTCCTTGTGCTATAGTGTGCTTTAAAAAAACATTTTTTCAAGGGACAGAAAACTATAGGTAGGAAGAGTGTCAGTTTCTTTCACTGTGATAATCCTTGTTTCTAGGGACAAAGAAGGAAAGTGAGGGAAATTCTCCTTGTGCTATAGTGTGCTTTAAAAAAACATTTTTTCTAGGGACAGAAAACTATAGGTAGGGAGAGTGTCAGTGTCTTTTACTGTGCGAATCCTTGTTTCTAGGGACAGGGAAGGACAGTGAGGGAATTCTCCTTGTGCTATAATGTGCTTTAAAAAAACATTTTTTCTAGGGACAGAAAACTATAGGAAGGAAGAGTGTCAGTTTCTTTCACTGTGATAATCCTTGTTTCTAGGGACAAAGAAGGAAAGTGAGGGAAATTCTCCTTGTGCTATAGTGTGCTTTAAAAAAACATTTTTTCTAGGGACAGAAAACTATAGGTAGGAAGAGTGTCAGTTTCTTTCACTGTGATAATCCTTGTTTCTAGGGACAGGGAAGGAAAGTGAGGGAATTCTCCTTGTGCTATAGTGTGCTTTAAAAAAACATTTTTTCAAGGGACAGAAAACTATAGGTAGGAAGAGTGTCAGTTTCTTTCACTGTGATAATCCTTGTTTCTAGGGACAAAGAAGGAAAGTGAGGGAAATTCTCCTTGTGCTATAGTGTGCTTTAAAAAAACATTTTTTCTAGGGACAGAAAACTATAGATAGGGAGAGTGTCAGTGTGTTTTACTGTGTGAATCCTTGTTTCTAGGGACAGGAAAGGACAGTGAGGGAATTCTCCTTGTGCTATAGTGTGCTTTAAAAAAACATTTTTTCAAGGGACAGAAAACTATAGGTAGGAAGAGTGTCAGTTTCTTTCACTGTGATAATCCTTGTTTCTAGGGACAAAGAAGGAAAGTGAGGGAAATTCTCCTTGTGCTATAGTGTGCTTTAAAAAAACATTTTTTCTAGGGACAGAAAACTATAGGTAGGGAGAGTGTCAGTGTGTTTTACTGTGCGAATCCTTGTTTCTAGGGACAGGAAAGGACAGTGAGGGAATTCTCCTTGTGCTATAGTGTGCTTTAAAAAAACATTTTTTCTAGGGACAGAAAACTATAGGTAGGAAGAGTGTCAGTTTCTTTCACTGTGATAATCCTTGTTTCTAGGGACAGGGAAGGAAAGTGAGGGAATTCTACTTGTGCTATAGTGTGCTTTAAAAAAACATTTTTTCAAGGGACAGAAAACTATAGGTAGGAAGAGTGTCAGTTTCTTTCACTGTGATAATCCTTGTTTCTAGGGACAAAGAAGGAAAGTGAGGGAAATTCTCCTTGTGCTATAGTGTGCTTTAAAAAAACATTTTTTCTAGGGACAGAAAACTATAGATAGGGAGAGTGTCAGTGTGTTTTACTGTGTGAATCCTTGTTTCTAGGGACAGGAAAGGACAGTGAGGGAATTCTCCTTGTGCTATAGTGTGCTTTAAAAAAACATTTTTTCAAGGGACAGAAAACTATAGGTAGGAAGAGTGTCAGTTTCTTTCACTGTGATAATCCTTGTTTCTAGGGACAAAGAAGGAAAGTGAGGGAAATTCTCCTTGTGCTATAGTGTGCTTTAAAAAAACATTTTTTCTAGGGACAGAAAACTATAGGTAGGAAGAGTGTCAGTTTCTTTCACTGTGATAATCCTTGTTTCTAGGGACAAAGAAGGAAAGTGAGGGAAATTCTCCTTGTGCTATAGTGTGCTTTAAAAAAACATTTTTTCTAGGGACAGAAAACTATAGGTAGGGAGAGTGTCAGTGTCTTTTACTGTGCGAATCCTTGTTTCTAGGGACAGGGAAGGACAGTGAGGGAATTCTCCTTGTGCTATAGTGTGCTTTAAAAAAACATTTTTTCTAGGGACAGAAAACTATAGGAAGGAAGAGTGTCAGTTTCTTTCACTGTGATAATCCTTGTTTCTAGGGAGTCGGGACAAAGAAGGAAAGTGAGGGAAATTCTCCTTGTGCTATAGTGTGCTTTAAAAAAACATTTTTTCTAGGGACAGAAAACTATAGGTAGGAAGAGTGTCAGTTTCTTTCACTGTGATAATCCTTGTTTCTAGGGACAGGGAAGGAAAGTGAGGGAATTCTCCTTGTGCTATAGTGTGCTTTAAAAAAACATTTTTTCAAGGGACAGAAAACTATAGGTAGGAAGAGTGTCAGTTTCTTTCACTGTGATAATCCTTGTTTCTAGGGACAAAGAAGGAAAGTGAGGGAAATTCTCCTTGTGCTATAGTGTGCTTTAAAAAAACATTTTTTCTAGGGACAGAAAACTATAGATAGGGAGAGTGTCAGTGTGTTTTACTGTGTGAATCCTTGTTTCTAGGGACAGGAAAGGACAGTGAGGGAATTCTCCTTGTGCTATAGTGTGCTTTAAAAAAACATTTTTTCAAGGGACAGAAAACTATAGGTAGGAAGAGTGTCAGTTTCTTTCACTGTGATAATCCTTGTTTCTAGGGACAAAGAAGGAAAGTGAGGGAAATTCTCCTTGTGCTATAGTGTGCTTTAAAAAAACATTTTTTCTAGGGACAGAAAACTATAGGTAGGGAGAGTGTCAGTGTGTTTTACTGTGCGAATCCTTGTTTCTAGGGACAGGAAAGGACAGTGAGGGAATTCTCCTTGTGCTATAGTGTGCTTTAAAAAAACATTTTTTCTAGGGACAGAAAACTATAGGTAGGAAGAGTGTCAGTTTCTTTCACTGTGATAATCCTTGTTTCTAGGGACAAAGAAGGAAAGTGAGGGAAATTCTCCTTGTGCTATAGTGTGCTTTAAAAAAACATTTTTTCTAGGGACAGAAAACTATAGGTAGGGAGAGTGTCAGTGTCGTTTACTGTGCGAATCCTTGTTTCTAGGGACAGGGAAGGACAGTGAGGGAATTCTCCTTGTGCTATAGTGTGCTTTAAAAAAACATTTTTTCAAGGGACAGAAAACTATAGGTAGGAAGAGTGTCAGTTTCTTTCACTGTGATAATCCTTGTTTCTAGGGACAAAGAAGGAAAGTGAGGGAAATTCTCCTTGTGCTATAGTGTGCTTTAAAAAAACATTTTTTCTAGGGACAGAAAACTATAGGTAGGGAGAGTGTCAGTGTGTTTTACTGTGCGAATCCTTGTTTCTAGGGACAGGAAAGGACAGTGAGGGAATTCTCCTTGTGCTATAGTGTGCTTTAAAAAAACATTTTTTCAAGGGACAGAAAACTATAGGTAGGAAGAGTGTCAGTTTCTTTCACTGTGATAATCCTTGTTTCTAGGGACAAAGAAGGAAAGTGAGGGAAATTCTCCTTGTGCTATAGTGTGCTTTAAAAAAACATTTTTTCTAGGGACAGAAAACTATAGGTAGGGAGAGTGTCAGTGTGTTTTACTGTGCGAATCCTTGTTTCTAGGGACAGGAAAGGACAGTGAGGGAATTCTCCTTGTGCTATAGTGTGCTTTAAAAAAACATTTTTTCTAGGGACAGAAAACTATAGGTAGGAAGAGTGTCAGTTTCTTTCACTGTGATAATCCTTGTTTCTAGGGACAGGGAAGGACAGTGAGGGAAATTCTCCTTGTGCTATAGTGTGCTAAAGCATTCCTCATCAACCATCTTTGAAATCCTTGTTTTTTTGGACAGTCAGGGAAATTGTCGTTGTGCTATTCTGTGCAAAAGCAATCATCCTCAACCATATTTAGAAATCCTTAAGTAAAGGGACAGAGAAGGACACCTGAAGGTAGCCCTTATTGCTTTTTTCCCATCTCCCTGCAGGCCATCTATTAGAATGTCTGGAAGGCAAACAAGGAGAGGCAGACAGTCAGGAGGCAATAAAAGAGGGCAAGCAGGCTCTGTGTCTGGGGGCAACAGTGCTGGTCGTGGACGCGGTGCATTGTCATCAGCACATGGCCATGGGACACGCTTGTCCTTCTTTTCGGCAGCTGGACATGTTGAGCCACATCATGCCGAAGACTTGGTAGAGTGGATGACCAAGCCCTCCTCCTCCTCCTCATCCTCTCTCACCCAGGCTCAGGGTACTGGAAAAGCAGCTGCCAAAGCGTCCTCTTCCCTGGTATCAATGTCAGACTCATCATCAGTCACTCCTTCCCTAGACCCACCATGTCCTCCTCCTGAGGAGTCCCCCGAACTGTTTGAGCACAGTGTTGGGTACATGCTCCAGGAGGATGCCCAGCGTTTCGAAGGGTCTGATGATGAAACCCAGCTACAGGAAGGCGGTAGCGTGAGAGCAGACAGAGGGGATGCTCAAGAAGGACACCAATCTGGCAGTCATGTTCCAGCAGCTGCAGCATACTGCCAGATTGGCTCCAGTGATGAGGAGGGAGGGGATGATGAGGTCACTGACTCCACATGGGTGCCTAATAGGAGAGAGGAGGAGGAGGAGGATGAGGAGGAGGCACATCTCCAACGAGGCAGGATGCCCTTTGGTGGCCAGCGTAAGGGCAGTACACCGACGGAATCACACCGCAGAGCTCCGCCTGTGCAGGGCGCTGCCTCTGCCCGTCATTCAAAAAGTTCTTGGTGTGGGCCTTTTTTGAGGCTAGTGCATCAGATCGCACAGCTGCTGTTTGCAACATATGTCTCAAGCGTATATCGCGTGGCCAAAACATCAGCCGCTTGGGTACCACATGCCTGACCAGACATATGTTGACCTGCCATGCAGCTCGTTGGCAAGCCTACCTCAAAGACCCACACCAAAGAACAAAGCGGACCTCTCCTTGCACCGCATCAGCTGGGATCTCCAACCCCACTATAACTTCAGTCCTCTCTGAAACATGCACTGAGAGGAATGAAGGTGTAGAATTAGGTGTGTCACAGCCAAGTACTTGCGGCCACTCTGCTAGCAGTACACCGACGTCCGATTCTAGCAGGCAAATTTCCCTGCCCCAGCTGCTGGACCGTCGAAAGAAGTTCACTCCCAGCCATCCACATGCCCAGCGGTTGAATGCTAGCTTGGCTAAAGTTTGTTGAATGTGCGGTTCCTCAGTGGCAGGTTCCCAAACGCCACTTTTTCTCACGGAAGGCTATTCCGGCTCTCTACCGGCATGTGGAAGGCAATGTCTTGGCCTCGCTGGACAGGGCGGTCAGCGGTAAGGTGCATATTACCGCTGACTCATGGTCCAGCAGGCATGGACAGGGACGTTACCTTTCTTTCACGGCCCATTGGGTCACTCTTTTGGCAGCTGGGAAGGATGCAGGACAAGGTGCAGTAGTGTTGGAGGTTGTTCCACCGCGACGCCTCCAAAATGCTACTACTGGTTGTGACACACCTCTCTCCTCCACCCCCTCCTCTTCTTCTTCCTCCATGGCCTCTTCCTGTGGTTTGTCCTCGGAACCAGCGGTGCTCCGTAGGCGTTCAAGGGGCTACGCAAGTACGCAGGCAAAAAGATGCCATGCCGTGCTTGCGCTGGTGTGTTTGGGGGACAGAAGCCACACTGGGGCAGAGGTCCTGTCTGCTCTGCAGGGCCAGGCCGAGAGGTGGTTGACGCCACGCCAGCTTAAGCCAGGAATGGTGGTTTGCGACAATGGCACCAACCTCCGACAGGGACAACTGACCCATGTGCCCTGTGTGGCTCACGTCCTTAACCTGGTGGTGCAGCGGTTCTTGGGCAGGTACCCGGGCTTACAGGATGTCCTGAGGCAGGCCAGGAAAGTCTGTGTGCATTTCCGCAGATCTTATAATGCCAGTGCTCGCCTGGCTGAGCTGCAAAAGGAGTTGAACCTGCCCAAGAACCGCCTTATATGTGACATGCCCACCAGGTGGAACTCAACGTTGGCCATGCTGCAGCGGCTGCACACGCAGCAGAGGGCCATCAATGAGTACCTGTGCGACTACGGCACCAGGACAGGGTCAGGGGAGCTTGGTTTTTTTTCTCCACGCCAGTGGGGCATGATCAGGGATGCATGCACTGTCCTGGCACCATTTGAGGAGGCCACGAGGATGGTGAGCAGTGACAGTGCATGCATCAGTGACACTGTACCTCTTGTCCACCTGTTGGAGCACACGCTGCGTGGAATAATGGACAGGGCACTTGAGGCAGAACAGAGGCAGGAAGAGGAGGACTTCCTTGCCTCTCAAGGCCCCCTTTACCCAGACAGTGTTCCTTCTGTCCCACCCATCGCACAGGAAGAGGAGGAGGAGGAGGAGGAGGATTGTGTCAGCATGGAGGTGGAGGCTGGCACTCAGCATCATCAGCAGCAGTCTTTTAGGGATGATTTACAGTCCCAAGAAACCAGTGGACTTGTACGTGGCTGGGAGGAGGTGGCTGCGGATCATGTCGTCCTTAGTGACCCAGAGGACTCCGGAGCGAATGCCTCAGCAAACCTACGCTGCATGGCCTCCCTGATCCTGCAAAGTCTGCGGAAGGATCCTCGTATTCTTCGGATCAAGGAGAGGGACCATTACTGGCTGGCCACTCTCCTTGATCCACGGTACAAGGGTAAGGTTGCGGACCTTATGTTACCGTCGCAGAGGGAGCAGAGGATGAGACAACTCCGGGAGGCCTTGCAGAAAGGTCTGTGCAACGCGTTCCCAGAGACTGGGAGGTTGCAAACTCCTGGTCCTGGACAACGAGTTGCTGAGGCTTCGGGCAGTCAAAGAAGGAGCGGTGGGGAAGGTGGCCGTCTGACCGATGCGTTCAGACAATTCTTTAGTCCGCAGCCCCAAAGTATGATCGGTTCCAGCAACCATCGCCAGCGTCTGATAAACATGGTGCAGGAATATCTAGGGGCAAGGTCAGACTTGGACACCTTCCCCACCGAAAATCCTCTGGCTTACTGGGTCTTGAGGATGGATCACTGGCCAGAGCTTGCACAGTATGCAATTGAGCTACTGGCCTGTCCTGCATCCAGCGTTCTTTCGGAACGCACATTCAGTGCTGCTGGAGGATTTGTCACGGATCACAGGGTGCGCCTGTCCACCGACTCGGTTGATCGACTGACTTTCATCAAGATGAACCAGTCTTGGATCACCACCAGCTACCACACACCTGATGCTGATATAACAGACTAATTGATTTTAACATGTCACATCCCTTCAAGACTGATGCTGATGCTGAGTGCCTGTGCTGTTATGTTGACTGGCTATCCTCCTCCTCTGAGTCCTCAATGATACGATTGATGATGATAGCTTGGAAGATCATTTTTGTTTATGGGTGCCGCCACCAGTGGCTAAGGCCCAATTTTTCAGCCCCTGTTTTACAGGGGCGTGTAATTACAATTTTTTTAGCAATAATTTGCCATAGGGCTCATTGCTGTGCTCCAAGTACAGTATCTGTGAGGGGTTGTAGTGTTGTGCCACCAGTGCCTAAGGCCCAATTTTTCAGCCCCTGTTCAACAGGGGCATGCAATTACAATTCTTGATCTAATAATTCACAGCAGGGCCCATTGCTGCACCCACCAAGAGTAACTCTGAGGGCTTACAGTGTTGTGGCAACGGCACCACCACCACCACCACCACGAAAGGCCCAATTTTTCAGCCCCTGTTCAACAGGGGCATGCAATTACAATTCTTGATCTAATAATTCACAGCAGGGCCCATTGCTGCACCCACCAAGAGTAACTCTGAGGGCTTACAGTGTTGTGGCAACGCCACCACCACCACCACCACAAAAGGCCCAATTTTTCAGCCCCTGTTCAAAAGGGGCATGTAATTAAAATTCTTGATCTAATAATTCACAGCAGGGCCCATTGCTGCACCCACCAAGAGTAACTCTGAGGGCTTACAGTGTTGTGGCAACACCACCACCACCACCACCACCACGAAAGGCCCAATTTTTCAGCCCCTGTTCAACAGGGGCATGCAATTACAATTCTTGATCTAATAATTCACAGCAGGGCCCATTGCTGCACCCACCAAGAGTAACTCTGAGGGCTTACAGTGTTGTGGCAACGCCACCACCACCACCACCACCACGAAAGGCCCAATTTTTCAGCCCCTGTTCAAAAGGGGCATGTAATTACAATTCTTGATCTAATAATTCACAGCAGTCCCCATTGCTGCACCCACCAAGAGTAACTCTGAGGGCTTACAGTGTTGTGGCAACTCCACCACCACCACCACCACGAAAGGCCCAATTTTTCAGCCCCTGTTCAAAAGGGGCATGTAATTACAATTCTTGATCTAATAATTCACAGCAGGGCCCATTGCTGCACCCACCAAGAGTAACTGTCAGGGCTTACAGTGTTGTGCCACCAGCACCACCATCAAAGGCCCAATTTTTACTACCACTGTTCAACAATTATATGTAATTAAAATTCCTGATATAATAGTTGACAGCAGGGCGTTCCAGCACCAACCAAGAGTAACTGTGAGTGCTTACAGTGTTGTGCCAACACCAACAACTAAGGGGCCTATTTCTGCAGAGTATATACGGCAGGTCCCTACTTTCAAACATCCAACTTACAAACGACTCCTACTTGCAAACGCAAGAAGACAACAGGAAGTGAGAGGAAATCTACCACTAGGAAGGAAAATTCTCTCCTGTAAGAATAAATATGGGAGAAAGGTGTCTCCTCTGTACTGATGCTTTATCAGCAATCCTTGTTTCAAGAAAAACACCACATTTCAAAAACAGTTGTCATTGGGACGGAAAGTGAGGTGAAATGTTCTGAACAGGGGCACAGACAGCAAAACAAATGTTACAGGGGTGATAACCCTTACCTATGTTTAAAAATAGATTTTTGGGCTGGAGCTACACTTCAACAATGTACCTGTTCAAAATTACAAACAGATTCTACATAAGAACAAACCTACAGTCCCTGTCTTGTATGCACCGCCTGTATACTGCTGTTCAGAGTATATAGGGCCTTTTTTATTTTATGTGCGGGGTTCCCCTTAATATCCATACAAGACCCAAAGGGGCTGGTAATGGGCTGGGGTAGGGGGGGGGGGTCATGGGGTAGCTATGCCATTTTTCTTAAAGATTTTCATCCATATTACCGGGACCAGACATTACATTAAAGCCGCAAGCAGTTTTAAATGGCTTTTTTTTCCTTTAGAAGTGTCATTTTGTGCAGGGACAGTTCTAAACACGGGAAACACGTGGCACTTCACAGGCATACTTTAGACACCCCCCAGGTACGATATTTAAAGGAATATTTGACTTTTTTTTTTTCACTTTATGCATCATTAAAATGACTGCTCCCGAAAAACGACCGTTTTTAAAACTTCTTTTTGCATTGATACATGTCCCCTGGTGCACAACCCGGGTTCCCAAACCCTTTTTAGGACAATAACATGCATAATAGTTGTTATAATTAGCACTTTAGAATTCGAACGTTCGCATCCATTGTATTTAATAGGGTTCTAATGTTCGTACGAACTTTCGGTCCGTTCGCGGGTTCTGGTGCGAACCGAACCCGGGGGTGTTCGGCTCATCACTACTGAGCATGTGTCGACTTGATTCTGAGCATGCTTGGGTTTTTTATCTGATGGATTTCCCCACAGATGATCGGAAATTGCCATCGGTTTTTTATCCATCAGATAATTTTAAAACATGTTCTATTTTTTAAAACCGATGGAAAAAAGACTGATGGGTCCCATACACGATCGGTTTGTCTGATGAAAACAATCCATCGGACGGTTTTCATCAGTCAAACTGATCGTGTGTACAGGGCTTAACAGGTTTTCTTCTAAGATTGCCCTGTATTTGGCTCCATCCATCTCCCCATCAACTTTGACCAGCTTTCCTGTCCCTGCTGAAGAAAAGCATCCCCACAACATGATGCTGCCACCACCACCAGGAGTTTGCATGTTCTCCCTGTGTCTGTGTGGGTTTCCTCCGGGTACTCCGGTTTCCTCCCACACTCCAAAGACATGCTGGTAGGTTAATTGGATCCTGTCCAAATTGGCCCAGTATATATATGTGCACGAATGTGTGTCCCTAGCGCGTCGAGATCCTACGGGGTAATGACCGCACAAGCCAGGCAGACACTGGCTGCAAAAAGCGCCTTGAGGCGATTCAGTTTGCATTTGTAGCGCTATACAAGTTACTCATTCATTCATTCATTCACCATGTTTCACGGTGGAGATGGTGTGTTCAGGGTGCTGTGCATTGTTAGTTTTCCATCACACATAGGGGGTTATTTACGAAAGGCAAATCCACTTTGCACTACAAGTGCAAACTACAAGTGCAAAGTGCACTTGAAATTGCACTGAAAGTGCACTTGGAAGTGCAGTTGCTGTAAATCTGAGGGGTAGATCTGAAATGAGGGGAAGCTCTGCTGATTTTATCATCCAATCATGTGCAAGCTAAAATGCTGTTTTTTATTTTCCTTGCATCCCCCTCGGATCTACAGCGACTGCACTTCCAAGTGCACTTTCAGTGCAATTTCAAGTGCACTTTGCAATTGTAGTTTGCACTTGTAGCGCAAAGTGGATTTGCCTTTCGTAAATAACCCCCTTACACACGGCCGGGATTCCTGGTGGTATAAAGTCCGCCGGGAATCCCGACGGGAAAAATGCGGGGAGAGCTTTGGCCGGGAATCCCGGCCGTGTGTACAGGGCTTATGCTCCCTCGGCACTGCCTCGCAGTGTTTTCCATTGGCAAGTGTAGTAAACCTGACGGAAAAAAGACCGCCGGGAATCCCGGCGGGAAAATAGAGAGCAGGTTCTCTATTTTTCCCACCGGGATTCCCGGCAGTTTTCCCAGCGAGGGAGCATACACACGCCCGGTTTTCACAGCAAAAAGCTCTCTAAGCAGTTTTCTTGCCGGGAAAAGCGGTCGTGTGTACGAGGCTTTAGTGTTTTGCTTTTAGGCCAAAAAGTAAAATTTTGGTCTCATCTGACCAGAACACTTTCTTTCACGTGTTTGCTGTGTCCCCCACATGGCTTCTCGCAAAGTGCAAACAGGACTTCTTACAGCTTTCTTTCAACAATGACTTTCTTCTTGCCACTCTTCCATAAAGGCCAGATTTGTGAAGTGCACCATTAATAGTTGTCCTGTGGACAGATTCTCCCACCTGAGCTGTGGATCACTGCAGCTCCTCCAGAGTTATCATGAGCCTCTTGGCTGCTTCTCTGATGAATGCTCTCCTTGCCCGGCCTGTCAGTTTAGGTGGACGGTCATGTCTTGGTAGGTTTGCAGTTGTGCCATACTCTTTCCATTTTAGAACAGTGCTCCGTGAGATGTTCAAAGCTTAGGATATTTTTTTATAACCTAACCCTGCTTTAAACTTCTTCACAACTTTATCCCTGACCTGTTTGGTGTGTTCCTTGGCCTTTATGATGCTGTTTGTTGACTAAGGCTCTCTAACAAACCTCTGAGGGCTTCACAGAACAGCTGTATTTATACTGAGATTAAATACGCATGGATGGACTCGATTTACTAATTAGGTGACTTCTGAAGGCAATTGGTTCCACCAGATTTTAGTTAGGGGTATCAGAGTAAAGGGGGCTGAATACAAATTCACGTCACACTTTTCAGATATTTATTTGTAAAAAAATTTGAAAACCATTTATCATTTTTCTTCCACTTCACAATCATTTGCCACTTTGTGTTGGTCTATCACATAAAATCCCAATAAAATACATTTAAGTTTTTGGTTGTAACATGACAAAATGTGGGAAATTCCAAGGGGTATGAATACTTTTTCAAGGCACTGTATACAGACTGATTTTACTGTTGTAGGTTTAGTAACACTTTAAATTAAATAATGTCCCTAACATCAAAAAAATCACATCATGGCAGTAGGGCATCACAGATCTTTCCCATGGGACTTTCTTTCTGGGAGGAATCTTTTGCAGATATTTATACCCTCATGCCTCGTACACACGGCCGAGAATCTCATCGTTAAAAACATGTCGTTTTTTTCGACGAGATCCTTGGACAAGAAACTTGTCCCGGCCGAGTGTACACACGCTCATTTCAAAGAACCCGCGGTTCTTTGAATGGAGCGTACGCGGTGACGTCATCGAATACGACGAGCATGCGCTCGTCACATTCGATGCCGTCGCTGCCATCTTGGTTCACCCTACCTATGCCTAGGAAGCTACCGCGCATGCGTCAAAGTCATTTCGAGCATGCGCGGGCTTCCTGGCGAAAAGGTAAGTGTACACACACACAATTTTCTCGTCGAGAAACAGGCTGACGAGAATCTCGATGAGAAAATAGAGAGCAGGTTCTCTATTTTCTCGTTGAGATTCTTGTCGCTTTTCTTGACGAGAAACCACACACACGAACGAATTTCTCGGCAAGACATCTCTGCCAGCAAGTTTCTTGCTGGTTTTTGCCGAGAAACTCGGTCATGTGTACGAGGCTGAAGACACAGGATATGACACATCTACAGAGGAAGAACTCACACACCACCCGATCCTTGCAGCAATCAGCCAGACTATTTAAAGCGACATTACACCATAAAAATGAACACAGGCAAAACAGAACAGAACAGCAAAATGCAGTAGACACCTACCTACAAATGTGCACTACTCATTACAAACAAACAGAAGCAAGGAGGAAAACAAGAGGTTTGGGAGCTTGCAGTGGATGTTACAAGGAGGCAAAAAAAATAAAAAGATACAATAAGCAATGATTTTCCGAAAAATAGATTACAAGGCCATTAAAAGCAGGTGTGTATTAAGTATGTGTATGGATTATTTTTTGGGGAATAAGGATATTGTTTAACCACTTAAATACCATGCACTTATACAGCTTCCTGCCCAAGCCAATTTTGAGCTTTCAGCGCTGTCGCAATTTGAATGACAATTGCGCAGTCATGCTACACTGTACCCAAACAAATTTTTTATCATTTTGTTCCCACAAATAGAGCTTTCTTTCGGTGGTATTTGATCGCCTCTGCGATTTTTATTTTTTGCACAACAAATAGAAAAAGAGCGAAAATTTTGAAAAAAACGACGTTTTTCTTTGTTTCTGTTAATTTTTTGGGGAAATAAGTACCTTTTCTACTTCAATGACGGGCACTGATAAGGCGGCACTGACGGGCACTGATAAGGCGACACTGATGGGCACCAATGAGGTGGCACTGATGAGGTGGCACTGATGGGCACTGATGATGGGCACTGATAGGCGGCACTGATGGGCACTGATAGGCGGCACTGGTATGCGGCACTGATTGGCACTCATAGGCGGCACTGATTGGCACTCATAGGCGGCACTGATTGGCACTCATAGGCGGCACTGATGGGCACTTATAGGCGGCACTGATAGGTGGCACGGACGGGCACTGATAGGTGGGCACTTATGGGCACAGATGGGCACGGATGGGCACTGATAGGTGGCGCTGATGGACACTAGTAGGTGGCACTGATGGACACTGATGTCCAGCAATGCCAGCCACCACACATTGTGGTGGTGCCATCATAGTGCCAGTCAGTGCCCATTTGTGGGCACTGATTGGCATATTTTTATTTTATTTTATTACATGTGGATGGCCATGGGGGCCATCCACATGCTTGGGGCTTCCTGGGGCGTCCTGGGGGGCTTCCCTGGTGGTCTAGTGTGGGTATCCGAGGGGGGGCTGCGCTGATAAACGATCAGCGCGAACCCCCCCTGTCAGGAGAGCCGCCGATTGGCTCTCCTCTACTCGCGTCTGTCAGACGCGAGTGAGGAAGAGCCGATCAACGGCTCTTCCTGTTTACATTGTGATCAGCCGTGATTGGACACGGCTGATCACGTGGTAAAAAGCCTCCGACGGAGGCTTTTTACCGAGATCAGTGTAGCGGTGGGTCAGACTGACCCACCGCTCCACCGATCGCCGCGATGCGCGCCCCCCGGGCGCGCGGCGGCTGTTATCCCGCAGGACGTCATATGACGTCCAGTGTGGATAACAGAACCACTTCCCGGACGTCAATCTGCTATTGACTGGGAGGGAAGTGGTTAATGTCATTTAAGATCAGGTGTTTCAAGGGTACTGTTAACTCTACAACCTTGTGCGCTTTAAAACTTGTGGTAACAGTTTGGGTAAAAACCTTTTCTGTTTCAGCAGGACTCTGCCCTTGTGCAAAAACCAGACCCGTAAAGACACGGTTTGATGTATTTGGAAGAACTCAAGTGACCTGCACAGGGCCTACAATAAATGTCCATTGATTTTTCACTGGATATCCAAGAGCTCATATACTTGTAATGATTAGCTAGCTCATTTACCTTTAGTATATAGTGTATTTAATGTAAGGTGACCAGATTTTTAAAATGAAATCTGGGGACATAGTTTTTTTTTTTACTAGTAATGACGGCAATCAGCGACTCTCTGCCCGTCACCACCTGCCTCACAGCCTGTCAAGTCTCACTCTCCAGGCCCCGGCTACTACTGAGTGGGGAGCGGAGGAAGATCACTCCGCCAGGGAAGGGAAGGAGATGAGCAGGCAGGCGGCTGGCCAGGACTTGAGCCAAGGCAGAAGAACATGCGAGCGGAGCTGAATGGGCACCCGAAACGGAAGAAATATTCCCTCCGCTCCGATCAGCACATGATCATCAGAAAGGGGCACAGATAATGAAAAAAAAATACACACCCCCTAAGCTAATAGGAGTGGCGGAGCGGGGGGTGGTGTAATTCAGATTTTTTTTCTTCAATTCTGCACTGCCAGTCTTTGAAATTGCTCCAGCCCCTGTTCAAATCCAATCCGGGGACAAAACCGGGGACAGACTTGGTCCGGGGACAGTGTCCTCAATCCGGGGACTGTCCCCTGAAACCGGGTATGTCTGGTCACCACTGGCGTTGCAAGGCAGGTGCGGGGGGTGCGGGTCGCACCCGGGTGACACCCGCCAGAGGGGTGACACCATCACGGCGCTGGATTGAGAGAGGCACCTTTTCCTACTTCCCCTGCGCACTCCAGTGTCTCCTTCGCTCCCCGCAATGTTCGGGGAGGGAGGAGGAATTGTGTTGTGACTCGAGGCAGACAGTGCCATAGTCCAGTGCACAGCGCCCGGCACTGCAATCCGCCTATTGACGCTCAGGCAGGTGGGGAGAGGTGCCGGCTCACAACAAATACATTCCTCAGACCGACGGAGCCTAGTCTCCTCCTCCTCCACACTGACAGTATATTCACAACAGGAGGAGGAACGTCCATGTGGACAGAGCGCGCTGATCTGAGGTCTGTGACTGTAGGGAGAGAGGAGATATAGGGGGGGGGGGGGTTACATTAGGGAGATTGCAGGGGGGGTTACATTAGGAGGAATACAGGGGGGGGGGGTTACATTAGGAGGAATACAGGGGGGGGTTAAATTAGGAGGAATTGCACAGGGGGGGTTACATTAGGAGGAATACAGGGGGGGGTTACATTAGGAGGAATACAGGGGGGGTTACATTAGGGAGATTGCAGGGAGGGTTACATTAGGAGGAATACAGGGGGGGGGGTTAAATTAGGAGGAATTGCACAGGGGGGGTTACATTAGGGGGAATACAGGGGGGTTACATTAGGAGGAATACAGGGGGGTTACATTAAGGGGATTGCACAGGGGGGTTACATTAGGGGGAATACAGGGGTGTTACATTAAGGGGATTACATTAGGGGATTGCACAGGGGGGTTACATTAGGGGATTGCACAGGGGGGTTACATTAGGGGGATTGCACGGGGGGGTCAAATTAGGGGGATTGCACGGGGGGGTCACATTAGGGGGATTGCACGGGGGGGTGTTACATTAAGGGGATTACATTAGGGGATTGCACAGGGATGTTACATTAGGGGGAATACAGGGGTGTTACATTAAGGGGATTACATTAGGGGATTGCACAGGGGGGTTACATTAGGGGATTGCACAGGGGGGTTACATTAGGGGGATTGCACGGGGGGGTCACATTAGGGGGATTGCACGGGGGGTCACATTAGGGGGATTGCACGGGGGGGTTACATTAGGGGGAATACAGGGGGTTACATTAGGGGGAATGAACAGGGGGGTTACATTAAGGGGATTGCATTGGGGGGGTTAAATTAGGGGGATTGCAGGGGGCTTACATTAGGGAGGTTGTACGGGGGGGAATGTGACATTAGGGGGATTACAGGGGGGGTTCCATTAGGGGAATTACACAGGGGTTCCATTAGGGGGATTACACGGGGGGAGAGCTGTGCTGATGTGTTAGAATGCTCAGTGCCCCGGGTGGCTCAATGAACTGGGGGAGGGGGGGGTGACACCAAATTTTATCGCACCAGGTGACACCAACCCTAGTGACGCCACTGCTGGTCACCCTAATTTAATGTGACTGTCAGGACAAAACTAAAAAGAAAAAACATTCAGTACATCACTACAATACATGCACATTTTTCTGTTTTATCCCTTTAACCACTTCACCCCCGGAAGGTTTTAGCCCCCTTCCTGACCAGGCCCTTTTTTGCGATATGGCACTGCGTCGCTTTACTGACAATTGTGCGGTCGTGCGACGTTGTACCCAAACAAAATAGTTATTTTTTCTCCCAAATAGAGCTTTTTTTTTGGTGGTATTTGATCACTATTGATTATTTTTTGCGCTATAAACAAAAAAAGAGCGACAATTTAGAAAAAATAAATAAAAAATTTTACTTTTTGCTATAATAAATATCCCCCAAAATTTTTTTTTAAAAAAATGTCTTCCTCAGTTTAGGCCAATATGTATTCTTCTACATATTTTTGGTAAAAAAATCGCAATAAGCGTATATATTGATTGATTTGCACAAAAGTCGCGTCTACAAAATAGGGGATAGATTTATGGCATTTTTATTATAATTTTTTTTTATTAGTAATGGCAGCGATCTGTGATTTTTATCATGACTGCGACATTGTGGTGGACAGAACGAACACTTTTGACACTATTTTGGGACCAGTGACATCTATACAGCGATCAGTGATATAAAATCTCACTGGTTACTGTGTAAATGTCACTGGCAGGGAAGGGGTTAAACACCAGGGGGCGATCAAGGGGTTAAGTGTGTTCCCTCAGTGTGTTCTAAAATGTAGGGGGGGATGGGCTCACTAGAACATGACAGAGATCACTGCTCCCGATCACTGGAAGCAGTAGATCCTTGTCGTGTTGCTAGGCAGAACAGGGAAATGCCATGTTTACATAGGCATCTCCCGATTCTGCCTCTCCATGCCACGATCGCAAGCCACCGGCGGACATCGAGTCTGTCGCTGACGGAGTGAAGCGCAGGTACGTGGTTTTGCGCACCCGTGCCATTCTGCCGACGTATATCGGTGTGAGCCGGTCGGCAAGTGGTTAAAGACCCTGCACATACAGAAAAAAACCTATAGGTCTTGCAGAAGTGCACGTATCCTTTAATTTCCTGTTTTGGACTGACAACACAGTGCCTTTTCGGGACTGCGATTGCAAAAAACTGGTGTCAGGCCTGCCTAGTGGTCTTTTGCTAAACTACAAATTCCTACACTCCTCATCCCCACAACACAGGAAGGAACTGTTTTGTAGTCCAAGATGCGAATTGGGAAGGCTGATTATACTCCTTGAGGTAACAAAGGGAGAGTGAACAGGACAAATCTCTGAATTACTGGCATGGTCAACAGGTACTTGTATGCTCAAACAGATATAATAGAACACTTTGCATGGTATTTAGCGCCCCCCCTGGGTATCCTGGGATCAAAGAGGTACCTCCAGACACAGGGAGAAAGCTTACATTCACCCCAGGGCTGAGTCCATGGCTATAATGGGAAATTAGAACAGAATTTGGTCGCCAGTCACTTTAAGTATTTTTCAATGCTTTAATGAAGAACTTGAAAGTAGTAGTAGGAGAGAGGGTTAGGGGAGGTTTCAGATACCTTTTTGCAGATCACTTCCAGACTCCTTGAATCCAAAGACAAAAACAGCTTTCTTTAGAAGATCTTGGATACCTGGATAGGTCTCTCACACAGACCTAGCAACCGGTATGATTTTCTGGATAAGCCTCTCTCACAGGACTTAGCAACCAGTAGAACTCCTGGACAAGTTTCTCTCACAGACTTAGCAGCCAGGAGCTAGATACCTTGATTTAGATTTGTAGAACAGCTTCACAGTACCAGAACCTTTAAGCCGACCCGGCAGTACTGTAAGGATAGTTTAAATGTAGGTGCGTCCTCCAACAGAGTCACCAGGCCCTCCTGAGAAACCAGCCTTCATCCTTGTTCTCTCCAGCAAGGGTCCTCCCCTGGATCTCCTCAGCTTGGCTCGGCTTCTTCCAAACAGACAAGACAGCCTAGGACCACCTCAGGATTAGTAGGCCCCAGACAGGCTTCTGGGCCTACTTGCAGAGCTTGCAGCAACTTAGCCTCAGGCCCGTAGGGCCATGAGGGGAAGACTCACTAAAAGCACATGGCACTGCCCAATAAATACCCCTTCCCAGAATGCACAGCGAACAGGAACCTCCTACTGGGCTGTTTCTGGAAAAAGAATATGCATTACAGCTCAACCTTGTTGTTATTCTCATACTGGCCTGTGGTACCAGTGACACCTATTGGCAACAGTGAGAAATGCACAACTGAGCCAAGTTCAAGGCTGAATCAAATAAACTATATACAATCAATCTGAGCTGTTTACAGCTCAGCCATAAACAAAATTTACATTATAGCCCCATTTTTAGGAACAGGGGGCTACAGGTATATTTAACAAGCTAGAAGGAAGCAAATAACAGAAGTTTACTGTTTGGGTTTACTACCACTTCGCTATCAGGGCAGAGCACAGCTAAACTGTTTTAAAATTGAGATAATTTAAATATCAATTACCCAGTCAGTATAATTTTACCAAAATGGTTACAGAATTGGAATAAATCCACATGATGTCTGAAAACATCTGAATAAGGCCAGATTCACACTGCCGTGACTACAAAGTTGGACGACTGCATCGCTTTGCCAGACAAGTCATTGATTTGGATTATACCTAAAAAAAATCCTGAAACAAAATCTCAGAAATAAAAAATACAACACAACTCTGTGGAGAATATGAGTATCATTTAAAAGTTAATTTCTCATTGGTGTATACATATACGTAGTAATCTAAGTAATGAAGATTTGCAGTCCAAGGACCACGGCTATGGAACTCTCTACCCACGGACATCCGCATGGAAGAAAACCATCGGGCCTTCAGGAAAAAACTTAAGACCCACCTCTTCTGATGGATCAGGACTAGTGTTGAGCGAACCCGAACTGTAAAGTTCGGGTCCGTACCGAACTTTAGCTTTTTCCCGAACCCGAACCCGGACTTTGCGCAAAAGTCCGGGTTCGGGTTCTGGTTCGGCAATCTAATTACGCATTTAGAAATGCTTCAGGGGCCAGCCAATCACCTTTTGATTAGCTGGTGTGCCCTTAGAGGCCATCATAGCCATGCCTACTAATGGCATGGCTGTGATTGGTCAGTGCAACATGTGACCCAGCTTCTATATAAGCTAGAGGCACACAGCACACACGTCACTCTGCTTCAGAATAGATAGGGAGAGGATCTAGTCTGCTGCTGCTGCTTTTAGGGAGAGATAGAAAAATAGATGAGGTAGTCCTGATTCTACAATCTGAGGGAAAAGATAGAGAGATAGTGTAGTGTAGGGCCAGGTTCCTGTGTTGGTGCTTTCAGGGAGAGAGAATATTATATAGGAGTCCAGATTCAGAGATTAAAATCAGCGATCTGCATAGGTTTACCTGTTTGTGTTGCAGTGCAGTCTTTTTACACTGCAATGAGCCCAGTGTCAGAGAAAATCTAACTTTTAGGGGGAAAAAAAAGGCACTTTATTGTGCTCTTTTCCAAAAGACCCATAGGGTAAAAAAAAATAAAAAATTGCATTTTATTTTGCTCGTGCAAAAAAAGACCCGTTTAGGGCCAAAAAAAATAAAAATAAATTTGCACTTTAATGTACGCTTGCAAAAAGAGCCATTCAGGGCCACAAAAAATAGTTTGCAGTTTGTTATACATATGTGGAGGTGTGTGAAATAAACAATTTCTATATAGTTTTCTCCTACTGTGCTATACTAAAAAAACAACATTTTTTTGGAATAGCATTTTCTGCAGTTCTGTAGCTGTGCGATTCAGCGGTTACGTACTGTGGGTGTGTTCTGCTCTTCCAAAAAACGCCTTTTAGGGACACAAAAAATTGTTTGCAGTGTGTCATACATATTTGGAGGTGTGTGAAATAAACAATTTCTAAATAGTTTTCTTCTACTGTGCTATACTAAAAAAACAACATTTTTTTTTAATAGCATTTTCTGCAGTTCTGTAGCTGTGCGATTCAACGGTTACGTACTGTGGGTGTGTTCTGCTCTTCCAAAAAACGCAGTTTAGGGGCACAAAAAATAGTTTGCAGTGTGTTATACATATTTGGAGGTGTGTGAAAGAAACAATTTCTAAATAGTTTTCTTCTACTGTGCTATACTAAAAAAACAAATTTTTTTTTGAATAGCATTTTCTGCAGTTCTGTAGCTGTGCGATTCAGCGGTTACGTACTGTGGGTGTGTTCTGCTCTTCCACAAAACGCCTTTTAGGTGCACAAAAAATAGTTTGCAGTGTGTTATACATATTTGGAGGTGTGTGAAATAAACAATTTCTAAATAGTTTTCTTCTACTGTGCTATACTAAAAAAACAACATTTTTTTTGAATAGCATTTTCTGCAGTTCTGTAGCTGTGCAATTCAGCGGTTACGTACTGTGGGTGTGTTCTGCTCTTCCAAAAAACGCCTTTTAGGGGCACAAAAAATTGTTTGCAGTGTGTTATACATATTTGCGATTCAGCGGTTACGTACTGTGGGTGTGTTCTGCTCTTCCAAAAACACCCATTTAGGGCAACATCCTAAATTTGGAAAATATGAGGAGAAGGTCAAAGGGACGTGGTGGCCCCGGTCGTGGTGCTGCTGGTGGAGCTCCTGTTGCAGGGAGAGGACGTGGTGGATCTGTGCCAGATACACGCACAAGTGAAACACCTTCCTCAGGTGCCAGTAGGCGACCGAGCCTGCGGCGGTATTTTGTCGCGCCTAATGAGGCTGTACAAATGTTTAGGCCAGGACAAGTACAGGCAATAGTAGATTGGGTTGCCGACAGTGCCTCGGGTTCCTTCACATTGTCTCCCACCCACTCTTCTGATGAAAGAACAGAGTTGGCACCTGAAACCCATGTCCATCAGTCTTTCACCTCACCCCCTTGCAAATCAGCCAAGCAGTCTGAGCCCCAAATCATGCAGCAGTCTCTTCTGCTTTTCGATGACTCTGTTAGCAGGGTTTCCCAGGGCCATCCACCTAGCCCTGCCCCAGAAGTGGAAGAAATTGAGTACACCGATGCCCAACCACTTATGTTTCATGATGAGTACATGGGAGGACCATCGCAGTACGTCTCGGATGATGACGAAACACAGGTGCCAACTGCTGCTGCTTTCGCAATTGTGCAGACAGACAAGGAGGGCAGGGTGGAAGATGATGTGGAGGACGATGAGGTCCTCGACCCCACATGGAATGAACTTTATGCAGGTGACCAGTGTAGTTTGGAGGAAGAGGCGGTGGTCGCACAGAGCCACCAGCACAGCAGAAGAGGGAGCAGGGTGCAAAAGCGGAGCGTCCGTCCGCTAGACAGTATGTCTGCTACTGCCCAACGCAGCAAGGGACCGAGCACACCAAAGCCAGGTCCAAGGAGTTCCCTAGCGTGGCAGTTCTTCACACAATGTGCTGATGACAAGACACGAGTGGTTTGCAGGCTGTGCAATCAGAGGCTGAAGCGAGGCATAAACGTTCTCAACCTGAGCACAACCTGCATGACCAGGCATCTAAGTGCAAAGCACGAGCTGCAGTGGAGTAGACACCTCAAAAACCAAGAAAGGTCTCTGGCTCCTCCTGCTTCCTCTTCTGCTGCAGTCTCGGCCTCTTCATCCACCTCTGTAGTGACAGTGGCACCTGCCACCCCGCAAACAGAGGATCTGCCAGCAACACTACCACCTTGGTCACCGACCATCTCCACAATGTCCCATGGAAGCGTTCAGCTCTCTATCTCCCAAACATTGGAGCGGAAGAGGAAGTACCCCCCTAGCCACCCGCGATCCCTGGCCCTGAATGCCAGCATTTCAAAACTCCTGGCCTTTGAAATGCTGTCATTCCGTATGGTGGAGACGCAGAGTTTTAAAAGCCTGATGGCATTGGCTGTCCCACAGTACGTCGTGCCCAGCCGCCACTATTTTTCCAGGCGAGCCATCCCTTCCCTGCACAACCAAGTGGGGGACAAAATCAGGTGTGCACTGCGCAACGCCATCTGTGGCAAGGTCCACCTAACTACGGATGCGTGGACCAGTAAGCACGGTCAGGGACGTTATATCTCCCTAACAGCACACTGGGTAAATGCAGTGGCGGCTGGGCCTGAGGCAGATAGCAGTTTGGCGCATGACCTTCCACCACCGAGGATTGCAGGGCACTTCAGTTTGCCTCCTGTTGCTAACTCCTCCTACTCCGCTTCCTCATCCTCTACCGCCTCCTCATCCGGTCAGCGTAACACCTTCACCACCAACTTCAGCACAGCCAGGGGTAAACGACAGCAGGCAGTTTTAAAACTTTCCTTTTTGGGGGAAAAACCCCACACCGCGCAGGAGTTGTGGAGGGACATGGAACAACAGACCAATGAGTGGTTGCTGTCAGTGAGCCTCAAGCCCGGCCTGGTGGTGTGCGATAATGGGCGAAATCTCGTAGTAGCTCTGGACCTAGCCGGTTTGACGCACATCCCTTGCCTGGCGCATGTGCTGAACTTGGTGGTCCAGAGGTTCCTTAAAAATTACCCCAATATGCCAGAGCTGCTGCAGAAAGTGCGGGCTGTGTGTGCGCACTTTCGGCGTTCTCACCCTGCTGCTGCTCGCCTGTCAGCGCTGCAGCGTAACTTCGGCCTTCCCGCTCACCGCCTCATATGTGACGTGCCCACAAGGTGGAACTCCACCTTGCACATGCTGGCCAGACTGTGCGAGCAGCAGCAGGCAATAGTGGAGTTTCAGCTGCAGCAATCATGCGTGAGTCGCTCTGCGGAACAGCACCACTTCACCACCAATAACTGGGCCTCCATGCGAGACCTGTGTGCCTTGTTGCGCTGTTTCGAGTACTCCACCAACATGTCCAGTGCCAATGACGCCGTTCTTAGCGTTACTATCCCAGTTCTATGCCTCCTTGAAAAAACGCTTCGGGCGATGATGGAAGAGGATGTGGCACAGGAGGATGAGGAGGAGGAGGAGGAAGCGGGATCATTTCAAAGGCTTTCAGGGCAGTCTTTCACAAGTGGCAACGAGGGTGGGTTCCTGCACCAACAAACACCAGGTACACAATTGTCCGGCAGAAAGGGCACCGTTCTGGAGGATGACGAGGTGGAGGAGGAGATGGAGGAGGAGGAGGAGGACGAGGAGGAGCCATTTTCACAGCAGGGTGGCACCCAGACCAGCTCGTGGTCATCACTGGTGCGTGGCTGGGGGGATACAGAGGACACAGACGATACACCTCCCACAGAGGACAGCTTTTCTTTGCCTCTGGGCAGCCTGGCACACATGAGCGATTACATGCTGCAGTATTTCCGCAATGACCGCCGAGTTGCCCACATTTTAACTGGTGCTGATTACTGGGTGGCCACCCTTCTGGATCCCCGTTACAAGGACAACGTACCGTCCTTAATTCCCTCACTGGAGCGGGATCGTAAGATGCGCAAGTACAAGCGCACGCTGGTAGACGCGCTGCTGGTGGCATTCCCACCTGACAGTGGGCGTACGGTGGAAGCACAAGGCGAAGGCAGAGGAGGAGGAAGAGGTCGCCAACGCAGCACCTCAGAAGGCAGGGTTAGCATGGCTGAAATGTGGAAAAGCTTTGTCAGCACGCCACAACAACCAGCACCACCAGCTGAGATGGAACGTCTTAGCAGGAGGCAGCATTTCACCAACATGGTTGAGCAGTATGTGTCCACAGGCCTACACGTACTGGATGACGGGTCTGCCCCCTTTAACTTCTGGGTCTCCAAATTGGGCACATGGCCTGAGCTTGCCCTTTATGCCTTGGAGGTGCTGGCCTGCCCTGCAGCCGGTGTATTATCTGAACGTGTATTTAGCACGGCAGGGGGCGTTATCACAGACAAGCGCAGCCGCCTGTCCAGAGCCAATGTGGACAAGCTCACGTTCATTAAAATGAACCAGGCATGGATCCCACAGGACTTGTCCGTACCTTGTGCAGAATAGACATGTATACCGGTGTTGTGACAAAAACTGTCCGGCCATCGGATTGTGTCCGGCCCATACTGCGAAGGCGCAGCGCTTGCGCAGTACAGAGGACAAGGAGATTCACAAAATCTCCGAAGATGAACGGCGCCTGCGCTGTGAGTGCAGGTTCAAGCCCCACCATCCAAGTGGACATACGGTAGCACATAGTAACAGGGCCCCTCACGGGCTCGGTTCGATCGCCACGCTTCGGGCACGGCCTCACTTGGCTTGTCTTGAACCACGGATGGTGTGGCCTTCACCTGAACTCACCACGCAGGCGCCGTTCGTCTTGGGAGATTTTCGAAATCCCCTTGTCCTACATACTGAGCAAGCGCAGTACAGGGTGGACACTATTTGACGGGGGACAGAATTCGACACATCACCGGCCTTACCCAGCCATTGTTGTATTTTTGAACCAGTGTTGGCTACCTCGTCCTCCTCCACCGCCGCTTCCACCTACACAGCCACATCCACCGCCACCTCAACCTCCTACTCCATATGGACCTCGTCCTCCTAGGTCAAGATTATTATTTTTTATTTTTATTTTTTTAATGTTATTTTAAGTTATTTCCCTATCCACATTTGTTTGCAGAGCACTTGCCATGCTCTTAACAACATTTTGCTGCCATTTTCAGCCCTCTAGCCCTTTCCATTACTTTTTTAGAGCCTTTTTAGTCCTTAGAAGTCCGGGTCCCCATTGACTTCAATGGGGTTCGGGTTCGGGTCCGGGTTCGGGTTAAAGTTCGGTCCCGAACCCGAACTTTTTTCCGAAGTTCGGCCGAACCCGTCTAACCCGTACATCCAGGTGTCCGCTCATTTCTAATCAGGACGTCACTGGAAGCAAAGCGCCTTCAGGTGATTTAGTTCACAGTTGTAGCGCTATACAAGTTATTCACTCACTCACTCACTCACTCACTCACTCACTCACTCAATCATTCATGATTAATTTATGAGTTGAAGAGCAGGACCTTATTTAGACATTTGTGTTGTCTTAGGTACACATTAATGATGATGATGATGCCCTTTTGTGGGGTCATGTGATCATTATAATAAAAACTATGGATAGAATGTCCTATTAGTGGCAACATGAGCTTTGCTTTTTTTTGCAGAACTACATTTTAGGAGTACAGGCCACTAAACAAGAAAAAGGATACTGTATATACTCGAGTATAAGCCGACCCGAATATAAGCCGAGGCACCTAATTTTACCACAAAAAATGGGAAAACTTATTGACTCAAGTATAAGCCTAGGGTGTCCATCTGCATGCCTCACTGTGCCCATGCCTCACTGTGTCCATGTGCATGCCTTACTGTGCCTTACTGTGTCCATGCCTCACTGTGCCCATGCCTCACTGTCACTGTGCTTATGCCACAATGTGTCCATGCCTCACAGTGCCCAATCTCCCTACCTGATCTCCGGCGCTGTGTGACTAGACTGACGTTTAACATGGGAGTCTATGGAAGGGGTGCCCGGCTTTGAAAAATCGGTGCTCCCCGGCCAAAAATCTTTGCACACATGGGGCTACATGTGTGTCCAGGGGACCTAGGACCGGCCGGTACCAGGTCCCCAAAATCACCGGAGAAATGACCGTTTAACATTGGAATCTATGGAAGGAGTGCCCGGCTTTGAAAAATCGGTGCTCCCTGGCCGCAGGTCCTCCAGACAACAAACTTTGCACACTTGTAGAGGAAGAGTGGGGTTACATGTATGCCAAGTTTGGGGTCCAGGGGACCTACAACCGGCCGGGATCAGGCGCACAAATTGATGGACACGTACTCGAGTATAAGCTGAGGGGGGCATTTTCAGCACAAAAAATGTGCTGAAAAACTCGGCTTATACACGAGTATATACGGTAGATAGTTTTTATGTTTCCTGATCTATACAGAGCATTTAAAAGTCCTTTTTACTTTCCCCTTTCACCCTATAGTTCTGTAGCGCCCTCACCTCTCCCCCTACCTGCCTTTTTGTGTGTTTTCGGCTCCTCGCAGGGAGGGGAGAGGCACACCGCACCACAAGCCCGTACCCTCCTGAGTAAGGAGGTTGAGCGGTGTTAGTTTAGGGCCTGCCTGCGGCTGGAGTTGAATCCTCCCGAGGATGATTCTCACTCTACATTAGGTAGATGAAAGTCTTTATGTTCCCCTAGTTACCAGAGGTCCTCACGTCACCACAACTCTGCGCTGGGTCTTCGGTACAGGTAACCTCCCTGGCCTCCTCATCCCAGATCCGGGTCCCCTCGCAAGGCGGCACCCTGGGAGTCCTCGATCCCCGGCGGAACCCAGCCGAAGGTGCTGGGCTCCGGGCCTCCAAAATAGTACCTCACCCCAGACCGAAGGTGTCTGGGATGGAACAGGAACCAGGCCTCCAGGCCTATAGCACCCGGAGATGATGAACCCACACACCCAGGCCGAAGGTGCCTGGGCGTGGACGAAACCACACACCCAGGCTGAAGGTGCCTGGGCGTAGACGAAGAGGAACCCCAGTGGAAGATGGCCGCCCCTTTTATACCCTCTCCCGACAGGCACAGCAGGTTCCCCGTCCCGCCGTACTGCTGCCAAGAGGGGACAAGAAAAGGCACAACCTTGTATTGTGGTTCAACCCGGACCTATGGCGACAGCGCCACCTGTAGGCCCCAGGGAACTATACTCCAATACTAGCTCCCATGGCACAGAAATGGTCCATTAACCCTAACAATAATGTGTCTGAGCCTAACTACCACTCAGACACTCCCCTAAATTAAACACCCCGCTACAGTTCTTTAGCTGAATTTAGCCAAAAACTTCCAAAGCTGGCAAGAACAGGGGAATAAAAATAGGAAGACATTATTACAGTTTTATTATTAAAGTGACCTTGTCACCAAATAAATAGTATGAGTTTAGGTATTTGAGTTTTTCTATCACCCATTATGGGACATTTATGGTAAGTTTATTAATTATAAGCAACCAATGGTTATACTGCCTATAGGTGGGATGCAGCATGTGCAGTGGTGGTAACTCACACAGACAAGTGCAATAGAAAACTTGTATTGAAGTAAAGTAACGATAGTTCAGAACAACGCAAAGGGGCGCTTGCCCAACCGGGTACACTCACAAATTTAAAAATGACAGGTATCAGTCAGGTTAACAGCATCTGTTAAGAGAGCGGAATGCAGCCTGGCCGTCCAATGCCTCCAACGGGAATATGTCCAAAGGCGCTGCGACCATACACTTTCTCTCCTCGTCCGGAACCTTTCCCTATCGCTAGTACTGGTAATAACAGACAAGGAAAATATCTCTACTCGACCAAAAGCGTGCCAAGCCTGGGAGCCAAGGCCTTAAGTAGGTTCTAAAAAAAAGAAAAGAAAAAGGAGGGCGCACCAACCTCGTGCATTACCACTTAAAAGTTTTATTAAAATATAAATAAAAAGCAATGGTCCTACTCACAGACGGAGCTTAAGTACAAGCTTATCGGACAATTTAGGCTGGAAATTCTTGGCACCCACCGACCGAACTTGATGACAGAGAGGGTCCGGCAGCACCTCAAACATCTATACAGCTGACGCGTTTCAGGGGCGCACCCCCTTTCCTCAGAGCTAAGATGATAATAAATGATAATAAAACTTTTAAGTGGTAATGCACGAGGTTGGTGCGCCCTCCTTTTTCTTTTCTTTTTTCTAGCCATGTGAACACCCATTGTTCTGAGGAGGGCTGCAAGACTTCAGACTTTGCTTTTAGATGGAACCACACTACCCGTACCCTGACTGTACACTGAGAGCGCAGGAGATTGTTGTTGTTTTTCTTAAGTAGGTTCTGCCTGACCCAAGATGACTGCTGGAGTCACATGGGGCATCAGCATCCAATCGGGTGCTTTGCCAGTAACCCAAGAAACCATAGAGGAACTGTGTTCCTATTGACTTCCTCTCCAACTGCTGTACTGCTGTGAAAGAGCACCACCTGCAGTGGATGAAGTTGACTGCACCTGTCTACATGTCACCTACAGAAGAAATGGACACTAGGCACGATAATATCGAAGGCCATCCCCTTCTGGGCATTACCTCCTCCCACATCACAGCTGCCCAGTTCTGCACTTTGTCCTCAGGAGAATGGATGTCTCCTTCCTTTCTGCTTTATTTTTCACCTAAACGGGAAGATTTTTCTATTATCAACAGGTTCTGATACATTCAGGTCAAATATTGGAAATCGTGGAAGATTCTCTTGGTAACCAACATGCGCAGGTTTTCCATTTCATTTAGCATGCTGGTGCTCTCTCTGTAATGGCCCTTCATTAAGCAGTGACAGTCTATCTGTGTTCCAGTTAGCACAGGGCTCTGTCTTTTCAGGTCAAGCCAGTACTACTGTATATCGGGGATTCCCTACTGAGTTATCTGGACCCGATCTGCAGCAGTTCTCTGTCCCCGTCTCTGAAAACGTAGCAGTATGTGTAGCACTTAACAGAAGGGCATTTTCTCAGCAGCAGCTGACAATTCTTCTAAGCAAAGAAATGCGTACTCTGTATAATGTTGAACTTGGCACAAGGACAGATTATGCTTTTTGAACGACGTGCTGACGCCATTACGCTATTACGCCCCATGTGACCCCGGTACACGGGTGTTCGTATTCCGTTTGTATTTTAAGCTTGCCAGCTATTTTTATGTACCATGCTGGTGACTCCGCTTGCTAAGTTTTAAGCAATAAAGGCATTTTTACTAATTATACTACACTATCGGAGTTCCCTGTCTTTTTACACTCACAGCCCATTGGTCCAAGAGTGACATCCCCAGATGGAGTTCCAGCTTTCCCCTCTCTCATTGAGTGCCATGGAGATCCGGGTGACAGAGGATACCCACTTGTCCCCGCAAAGGGCTGAATCTGCTCGCGTGTATGACCTTGCTATTAAGGGGTCCACCATATCTGGTAAGGGAATTAACTCACAGAGTGAGATTGTTTTTCCAATTGGAGACTCCTACACATCTCCTTCTCCCTCTTCTCTCTTCTTTGGTGAAGGTGGATGAACCTTGGACTTTGCCAAACCATTGGACTCCCTTTTCTCTTTTCATCGGTGCCTTTTTTTCATTTTTTCATATGGACTCAATGTATTTTGGGTGTATTTTGTTCACTAATCAGGTTTTTCAATTATCTTTATGCCACAAGATTATTACAAGCGCAACTTATATTTTTACTCTTTTGGTTCACCATAGAGATATTTGATGGTTTTTATTGCAGCTGTTCTTTAGTTTAGTATTCCTATTTTAGCGCGGTATTAACCCCCTTACACCAAATGGATCCTTGTAGGCAGATGCAATCAACATTTTCCACTGAGTGCTCAACCACAGCTGCATTGCAGAGGGACAACAAGTCAGGCGGAACATGGTTCCTTTATAATTTCCTGGGTCACTAGGGCAGCAATCCGATTGGATGCTGGCCACCCGAGTGACTCTGGTGGCCATCTTAGGTGTGACAGAGTCTATTTAGGGCCTTCTCTCCTAGGTTTGACGTGCATTCTAGCATGTGGGTAGTGTAGGGACAGGTCACCCATCTATCAGGGACGGTAATAGAGGCATGGAAAGGTTCCAGATAAGTAGGGACAGCGTAGGGACTCGACAGTCCCCTTGGAAACCTCCCTGCCTGGTGTACGGACCGGCCAGGCCGTATTCTGCCCCTCAAGGCAGACGCTGTCAGTTTGACTGAGACCTGCTCTGCTTCAAGTTGCTGTTCATCTGTAAATGTTCTCAGATGGGCTGCCTTCCGCCAGGGCTTGTTGTGAACTGTTTCATTTTTACTTCAATATACGTTTTTTTTTTACTGCATCTGGACTGAGTGTGTGTTACTGATGCTGCACCATTCTACACCTACCCGCACGCAGAGTGCCCCTACTTCAAGCTGCTTGCTCAGGGGGCACTCAGGAGGGAGGGGCCAAGAGCGCTGGCAAGGGACCCGAGAAAAGGAGGATCTGGGCTGCTCTGTGCAAAACCACTGCACAGAGCAGGTGTGTAGAACATGTTTGTTATTTTTTTCTTAAACAAAGAAAGACTTTACTATCACTTTAAAGCTTCTCAGGCTTCCATGTCCACTATATATAAGTGCCATCCAAAAGTTGTTGCGCAGTCTTATGAACGGCAAGATTAAAGGAGAAGTCCAGCCTAAGCTCGTTTGGCTGGGCTTCTCCTATGGGTCACAGGAGTGCAATTCGTTTTGCTCTCCTGTGACCCGTTTTCAGCAGAGAGCGGACTGAACTCCGCTCTCTTGCTCACATCACAGGAATCAGTCCAGGCACCGCGTAATCACGACAATGGAAGTCGGGATCCACCAGGTGCCTGGAATTACACCTTTCTCAGCCTCTCAGCGAGACGGCCACTCCCCGCACCTCCACAGCTCAGCGCTCCAGTAAACGTGGAGGAGCAGAGAGAGGAGATGAAGATTGACAGTCAGCAGCTCTCCGCTCGGGGAGCTGTGAGAACCGAGCCATCGGCGGTGTTCGATGACTCGGTTCTCAGTGGAGAGGCGCCATGGGACAGATGCAGCATCGGACCGATGCTGCATCCACCTAGGTAAGGATGATGGGGGAAAAACTGTTAAACGCATACTTCTCTTTTAAGTACATTCTCCAAGTTTGACAAGGTCAACGTTTCTGCCTCTGGAGATGCTAGATAGACTTCAATGGGGTTTGTTATTCGGTTCTGAACTTTCCTGATGTTCGAACGTTCGGGTGCAGGGGGTCGTTAGGCCCATTCCTACCTATTAGTATACTGACTCTTTGAATTGTATTTTTTTAAACTCTTTGTTGTTTTATGTACTGTGCTAAATACTATCACATCACAGAAATCTGAATGTCTTTTCACATAATCAGTTTCTTTGGACTCTATTTGGGTTGACGCACACTTATTGTATGTGTATGTATTTAGATCTAACATCCAGTATTCTCATGTTTTATAGGTGCAGCTCTGTGCACATCTTGTTGCACTAAGTGCAACATATTTTTTCTTTAGTAATAAAATTGCAAGCCCTGAAGCTGACTGAGGCAGCTTCTGAGCTTACATAAGCAGTTTTAAATCAAAAACCAAAAATGTAATATATTGCAGCGTACCAATCATTAGATATGGTTGCAGCATTCATTTTCTTTTTTAGTATCTTTTCCCACTGTACTAGAGTTCATCAAAACAAAAGGTTCGCCCTTGGGACTTTGAGTGAGGTGAGCAATATTGAGCCAATAAAAATAGCAGTAAATACAGTATATATTTATTCAAGTAAAAGTGGTACATACATTAATGTCATGAACATGAGCCAATTCATACATGATACAGGAAAATAGGTAAAATTATGTTACAAATATCTGTAAATAATCGTGTAACACACAAGCATCAAGTGTAACTGACGCGTTTCGTGAGAAAGGATACGGTATGGGACATGATATTAACCACTTCAACACCTGGCTTTTTTTACCACCTCAATACTGGGCCTATTCTGGCACTTCTCTCCTACATGTACAAATCATCATTCTTTTGCTAGAAAATTACTCAGAACCCCCAAACATTATATATGTTTTTTTAGCAGACACCCTAGGGAATAAAATGACGGTCATTGCAACTTTTTTTCTTGCATGGTATTTGCGAAATCATTTTTCAAACGCCTTTTTTTGGAAAAAAATGGTTTCATGAATTAAAAAATAACAAAACAGTAAAGTTAGCCCAATTTTATTATAAAATATGAAAGATAATGTTACGCCGAGTAAATAGATACCTAACATGTCATGCTTTAAAATTGCACACACTCATGGAATGGCGCCAAACTTCGGTACTTAAAAATCTCCATAGGCGACGCTTTGAAATTTTTTACAGGTTACCAGGTTAGAGTTACAGAGGAGGTCTAGTGCTAGAATTGTTGCATGCGCTCTAACGCACGCAATGATACCTCACATATGTGGTTTGAACGGCGTTTACATATGTGGGCAGGACTTGCGTGTGCGTTCGCTTCTGATCGCGAGCTACCAGGGACAGGGGTGTTTTCATTTTAATTTTTATTTTATTTTTATTTATTTTTATTAATTTTTTATTTTTTATTTTTTATTTTTTTACACTTTCATTTTTTTATTCCTTTTTTTTATTATTCCTTTTTTATTCCTATTACAAGGAATGTAAACATCCCTTGTAATAGAAATGGTGTGTGACAGGTCCTCTTTATGGAGAGATGCGGGGTCAATAAGACCCCACATCTCTCCTCCAGGCTAGAAAGCATGAGATTGTGAAAAAAAATTCACGATCTCATGTTTACTAGCCGCAATGGCGGCTTTGTTTACTTCTGAGGACCCGGGCGTGACGTCATCACATCGCGCCCGGGCCTCTGACGGTCATAGAGATGACTGGTGACCATCTGGTCACGAGTCATCTTTATGGTTCACCTCCGGCGCCAGACGATTCATTCTCCGGGCACTCGATGGCATGGGATAGCCCGGAGAAGCACCGGATGGCGGCGGGAAAGGAGGATGTCCCCTCCCGCCGCCTATAAGAACGATCAAGCGGCAGAACCGCCGCTATGATAGTTCTTATGGTGTGCTGAATCGCTGGCAGAAGACAAGGATATCTGAATGATGCCTCTAGCTGCAGGCATCATTCAGATATCCCCCCCACAAAGCACAGGACGTCATATGACGTCCACCCAGGATGGGAGATTCCATCTGTGGATGTCATATTACTATGGGCGGGTAGGGAAGTGGTTAAAGGCACAGGGTGGGGGGAGCCTTAAGGTAAGAAACCCCATACACATATAACCTTTATGAACCCATACTCACCACTGGACAAAAATGTATTAGAGTTCCCCCACTCTGAATGAAGGAGCACAGGGGCACCTTTGGACAGCAGCATTGTCATTCTGCAGGGAGGGGAGTGTTAGATGTACTAGCAGATTTAGATACACTCATAAAATGAAGTCAAACTCCAGCTCACACTACAGTAGCAGTTACAGCAACAGTTTTTTTTTCTTTTGGGATAAAATCTTTACATAAATAAATAAAAGCTGACCATTGTAAGCACCCCTGCTAGTGGTAAATGGCTTGTCTCAACACTCTAGTTGCAGGACAGCTTGTTCTGTTAAACCAAAAATAAAAAAAAAACGGATTTACTGTTTGGATCAAGTGAAAAGAGAAGAATGAAAACGTAAAAAGAAAACAAATGCAGCCATTACATCTAATGCCCCGTACACACGATCGTTTTTACTGTCATTTTTTAAACCAACGTTTTTCTCCTCGTTTTTTTTCATGTTTCCTCTCAAGCCTGCCTTGCGTACACACCATCATTAAAAAAAACGATCAAGCAAAGCGCAGTGACGTTCAACACGTACGACGGCACTATAAAGGGGAAGTTCCATTCGAATGGCGCCACCCTTCATGTTAGTAAAGTTTGTTGAGCGACGATTCGCGCTTTTCAGTCCGTTACTGTGTAATGAATGTGCTATCTCCATTACGAACGCTAGTTTTACCAGAACGAGCGCTCCCGTCTCATACTTGATTCTGAGCATGCGCGTTTTTTTTCACGTCGTGAAAGCATACACACTATTGTTTTTCACGTCGTTAAAAAAAACGACATGAAAAACTACGTGAAAAAAGAGAGCATGTCCGGAATTTTTAATGGCCGTTTTTCACGTCGTTAAAAATGCTCTGGAGCCTACACACGATCATTTTTAATGGCCATTTTTTAAAATAGCATTTTTAACGGCATGAAAAACGATCGTGTGTATGGGGCATAAGAATTGGTAAACTGCAATATAATAAATGTTTACCTTTGGTTTAATACTGCTTTAAGCTGTATTTTACCACAAACCACTGCACATGTATGGTTTGAACAGGGTACAATTTTATCTTACAAATTGTTTACTCAAAAACTGAATGTATACACAGGTAATTGCTTTTCACTCTAGATATCCCCTACATATTTTTTCCTTTAATTATTCTGCAGAAAACAAAGCCTGCATTTCTCATACTTGGCCATTAGAGGGCATATCTCCACAAGGTTAAAGTTTTCAGCCACTTATATACACAGGCAGATGCATCACATTTTTATTTGGCTAGAAGTTGCCAAATCAGTTTCGTCCAGTGAACATGGACGGATTTCCTATTTGGCAAGAAGCAGGATATGACAGGCGGCTGTTAGCAAAGGACTTAGGTGGGGCGTGGATATTTCAGCTAAGAAATGGACAACACAAACATGTTGGGGTTACCTCAGCGTGGAGGGTTATTATAGAGTCACAGCTGCAAAGTAGAACTATGAATTCACACATTGCACACACATACGACAAGAGTACAAATGAGGCCACATTCTTACTTAAATCTAAGACACACCCAGAGTTTTGCTAGCAGCCACACAAGCACTTCATATACAGAGCCTTGAAAACGTATTCATTCCCCTTGAAATTTTCCACATTTTGTTATGTTACAACCAAAAACGTAAATGTATTTTATTGGGATTTTATGTGATAGACCAACACAAAGTGGCACATAATTGTGAAGTGGAAGGAAAATGATAAATGGTTTTCAACATTTTTTACAAATAATATCTGAAAAGTGTGATGTGCATTTGTATTTAGCCCCCTTTATTCTGATACCCCTAACTAAAATCTAGTGCAACCAGGGCTTTTTTTCTCAGAGAATAGGTGCAGGAACTCCCCCCTTCTTAGTTACCCTACATTTCCGCTCATTACCCACCTCTGAGCATTGTCCCTTCCTTCCACCTCCTAGTACCAACCCTTTTAGAGAATACAGAATCAAGTATCATCTTGTGCTACTAAGTGATTTGCACTGAATTTATTAATGATAACAAGAAAGACAGTAAAATAGAGTGCAGTAAGCAACAATAGACCCCTCCCCACTAACAGTAGACCCCCAGAAACTATAGACCTCAATCCAGCAACAATAGATCACCCACACAACAATAGACTTCCCCCCAGCAACAATAGACCCCCTGCAACAAAATACCACCCCAGCAACAATAGATCACCCACACAACAATAGACTTCCCCCTAGCAACAATGGACCCCCTGAACTCTCTCTCTCACCGTAGTTCTTTATATGTCTCCTCCACTTCCTGATTCTCTCTCATTACTCCTGTATTTCTTCAATGCTAAACATCTTACATGTGGCTTAAAACTGCAACGTTTTTCTACCTATGAATATCCATCATTAAACGGAACATTCGAAAGGATTCATCGTCTGTCGTCCTAACTGTGAGTTTATTCATTGAGTTAAACTGCCTGTATCGATGCAAGGGATGAATATCAAACCAGCTTGAGTAAGGCCTACTTAAACCTGGAGATGAACTTTATCGCTTTGTAGTTGAGACAGAACAGTAGAAAAACTGAGTTTCACAGCCTAATTACAAGATTTCTGCATGTCAGTATTGATACAGACAAGATTTACTGCCCTCATAGCAAGACAGAAGGGACAGAGCAGCACATGGCAGCCTTATAGCCTGAGACAATCTGCACAGTGTCATATTTCAGCACACAGATCCTGCCTGCTTTCACAGTCAGTCTGCTATCATGAGTGACAAAGCTTCTGCATGTGAACTCACATCTCCTTCCTCACAAGTTCCTGAAGAAACTGAGTTACCCAAACGCTCAGTTAAACCCACTTGGAAAGTAATGGAGAATTATGAAGCTTCAAGGACTGAATTGTCAAATAGCTTGGAATTAGTCTGGGAGAAAATCCTTGCTGAAGCCAATACAGTGTCTGTTGAACGTGAACTACTGACACTAGAGGGCGCCATTAAACAACTTTCTGCCTCATATGAGCTTTATCAGCTTACCAGCATCAAATTCACTAATGACTTACAAAACATGAAGTCAGAAAATGCGATGATGCAATTAAAGCGCGTCAATGCTCTCAATATTGAAAGAGACAGTTTTATCCAGCAAACCAGATTAAAGGCAGAAGCAAAAATAAAGCTGTTACAGGACACTGCATCTCACAGATCTGTTTCCACCAGACGTTCTAAAAACTCGTCAAGATCCCATAGTTCAAGATACTCAACACTCAGTGAGTGACTTATTAATGCCTGCGCTGAAGTGGAAACCAGCAAAGTGCAGGTGGCATATGCAGAAAAAAGAGCAGAGTTGGAAGCGCAGTCAGCACGTCAAAGAGCAGAGTTGGAAGCGCAGTCAGCACGTCAAAGAGCAGAGTTGGAAGCTCAGAGAGCAGAGTCGGAAGTGCAGTCAACACGTCAAAGAGCAGAGTCAGAAGCGCAGTCAGCACGTCAAAGAGCAGAGTTGGAAGCTCAGAGAGCAGAGTTGGAAGCTCAAAGGGCAGAGTCGGAAGCTCAGTCAGCACGTCAAAGAGCAACAATGGAAACCTTAAATGAACAGTGTAAACATGACGCAGCTATGGCAAAGCTAAGGGTCCTACAGCAAGCTATCAGTGCAGACGAAGGTGCAAGTGAGAAAGACAGCATTAACCTAAACATAGCAGATATGGAAGACCCCCTCAAATGCACTAAAGACTATGTCCTAAGCCACTGCAGTGCACACTCCATTGTCTCCAATGCTCCCGACTACATAGAGACTCCTTCACAGCTTCAAGTTAAAGAGGTTCCAGCAACTTCCTGCACTCAAAATCACTCCACTGCATTTCCTACCTGCCTACCTTGCCTGCCTTCATACGTCACAGAGCATCAGCGCAAGCTTCAAGCAAGTCATCAATCTCCAGTCATCGGTACAGCCTTGAATCAACGTACCATTGGAACAACTGACTTCAAGCAAGCAACTCAGCTGGATGCATCTGCTGCACCATATTTCCCTGTGTCCTTTAACAACAATGTCAAAGATAACGCAATCAGCACCATACAGCCAACAGCATCTCACATAAAGGCGGAGACAACTGAGACAGAAGAATTTGTGAGGTACATGCTTCGCAGAGAGCTCACAAAGACTGGTCTTACAAGTTTTGATGACCAACCTGAGAACTACAGAAGTTGGAAATGTGCCTTCAGAACTACAATCAGCAATATTGGCATTACAGCTGATCAAGAATTGAATCTGCTGATCAAATGGCTTGGTCCTCTATCTGCTGCACGTGTTAAGCCATTAAGATCGGTTTTCATGGACAATCCTACTGCAGGCCTCACAGCTGCATGGGAGCGACTAGAGCAAAGTTATGGCAGTCCAGAAGCTATAGAAAATGCTTTGTTCATGCGTCTGGAAACTTTCCCAAAGATATCCGGTAAGGACAACAAGGAGTTCCAGAGACTGAGTGACCTTCTCCTTGAGCTTCAGCTAGCCAAGACAGACCCAAAACTACCTGGACTCAGTTACCTTGACACTCCAAGAGGGGTAAACCCAATTGTCTCCAAGCTCCCGTATGGTTTGCAAGAAAAATGGACTGCACTAGGGTCATCATACAAAAGAGAGAACAAGGTTTCCTTCCCTCCATTCTCTTTCTTCTGTGAATTCATCAGGGAAATTGCAGAGACCAAGAATGATCCAAGTTTTTCCTACGGTGAGTACAGCCTCTTCTCACCCTTTCCTAAGAGTACCAGTCTTCAGGGCAACTATAGAAACCATAGAGGCCCAGTGTCCGTGAAAAAGACTGACATCCTTCCCACTCCTACCACAGTTCTGGCCACGAACAAACAGAGTAGGAAGATTGAAAACCCTAACAGAGAGTGTCCCATACACAAGAAGCCACACACCCTCAATAAATGTATCGGCTTTAGGAAAAAGCCTCTGGAAGAGCGCAAGGAGCTTTTAAAGACATTTAGGGTATGTTTCAAGTGCTGTGCTTCTACAGAACATTTTGCAAGGGACTGTAATGTGTCCATCAAGTGCATAGAGTGTGGCTCTGAAGAACATGTGCAAGCCCTCCATCCTCTTGAGCCCAGCTCTGCACAACCTGCCAACACTCCTCCCAGGTTAACGCATGGCGGGGAGAATACAGATCAAGTGGCTAATTCTACCATAATTTCTTCATCCTGCACTGAAGTTTGTGGAGAAGACCGCTGTGGTAAGTCCTGTGCTAAGATATGCTTGGTGAACATATACCACAAGGATCAACCAGAAAAATCTCTAAAGGCATATGCTATCTTAGACGATCAGAGCAATCGATCACTTGCAAAATCAGAATTGTTCAATCTATTTGAAATAAAAGGCGAAGCTCATCCTTACACCTTGGGTACCTGTAGTGGAACTATAGAGGTTTTTGGAAGAAGGGCTCATGGACTCATGGTATCTTCTCTCAAAGGTAACTTGCAATTACCCTTACCTACACTTGTTGAGTGCAATCAGATACCTGCTAACAGGGAAGAAATCCCTACTCCAGCTGCTGCTTTCCATCACCCTCACCTCAAGGTAATAGCAAATGAGATACCGCCGCTTGACAAAGATGCTCAGATCCTTCTTCTGTTAGGAAGAGACATTCTAAGAGTTCACAAGGTACACAGACAAGTCAGTGGACCCCCAGATGCCCCATTTGCCCAGCGCACGGATCTAGGGTGGGTCATCATTGGCAATGTCTGTATAGGCAAAATGAAAAGACCTACCAACATTTCGTCATTCAAGACAAATGTTCTGCCAAATGGCCGAAACACTTACTTTGAGCCATGCCCACATCACTACTGGGTGAAAGAGAAGATAGCCAGCCACGAATGGCAACATGGTATCTCAGGTGACACAAGCCCTTTCTCCTGCCATGATGGTGACTTCGGCTCTACAGTGTTTAATGCAACCAGTGAAGATGACATACTGGCGCTCCTTCAATGGAAGACAAAGAATTCATCAAGGTTATGGACAATGAGTTCTTTCAAGATGACTCCAATAACTGGGTAGCACCCCTACCCTTTCGTCTCCCAAGAAAGAGATTGCCCAACAACTTACAGCAGGCTATCAGTAGATTCTCCTCCTTAAAGCGAAACTTAAGCAGGAAACCAGAGATGCAAAGGCACTTTGTGGACTTTATGCAAAATGTATTTGACAGAGATCATGCAGAGCCTGCTCCCCCACTAAAGGAGGGAGAAGAATGCTGGTACCTTCCATCCTTTGGCGTGTATCACCCACGCAAACCAGACCAAATCAGAGTTGTCTTTGATTCCAGTGCTCAGCACAAAGGTGTTTCTCTTAACAACATGCTCCTTACTGGACCCAACTTGAACAACAGTCTAACAGGAGTCTTGATTCGTTTCAGACAAGAGCCTGTAGCAGTAATGGCCGACATTCAACAGATGTTTCACTGCTTCATCGTCAGAGAAGACAACAGAAACTACCTCAGGTTTCTATGGCACAAGGACAATGACCTCAACAAGGAAGTTATAGATTATCGCATGAAGGTACATGTCTTCGGTAACAGTCCTTCCCCAGCAGTGGCAACTTATGGGCTAAGGAAAACAGCTCAGACTGGAGAAGTTGAATATGGATCTGATGCCCGTCAATTTGTTGAAAGAAACTTCTACGTTGACGACGCACTTAAGTCCTTTCCAACTGCTAAAGAAGCAATTGATCTTCTCACCAGAACAAAGGAGATGCTGTCTGTAGCAAACCTTAGACTGCACAAGATTATATCCAACAGCCAGGAACTTATGAATGCCTTTCACTCTGAGGACTATGCCACTAGTCTAAAAAACCTTGACTTAGGTACAGATGTGCCTCCTGTACAGCGAAGTCTGGGTTTGTTGTGGAACATCAAGCAAGACAAATTCACCTTCCAAGTGTCAACTTGTGACAAACCCTTCACTAAGAGAGGAGTCCTGTCCGTGGTGAATAGCATCTATGACCCACTGGGTTTCCTTGCTCCAGTTACCATTCAAGGTAAGATTTTACTAAGACAGTTGTCTACTGAGAACATAGACTGGGATACTCCCTTGCCTAGTGAGAATCAACACAAGTGGGAAAGGTAGAGATATTCTTTGAAGTCACTAGAAAAACTTCAGATTCCCCGTTGCTATGTTCCAGGTTCCATTTCAACTGCTAACCGGAGAGAGATTCATGTTTTCTCTGATGCATCAGTTGAAGCTATTGCTGCAGTAGCCTATTTGAAGACCTCTGAACTGAATGGAGAATCACACTGTAGTTTTGTCCTAGGCAAGGCAAAACTCACTCCCAAGCCTGTACATACCATACCAAGACTTGAACTTTGTGCAGCCGTGCTAGCAGTAGAAATTGTAGAGGTCATACGAAGTGAAATGGACACTACAATTGATTCTTTCACCTTCTATACAGACAGTAAGGTAGTACTTGTTACATAAACAACCAAACAAAACAATTTTATGTGTACGTCAGCAACAGGGTTGAACGTATCAAGAGATTCTCTCTACCAAGTCAATGGCATCACGTTCCCACTGAACTCAACCCAGCTGGCTGTGGGACCAGAGCCGTGTCACCTGCTGCTCTTCAGGACAGCCTATGGCTGTCACCTCCAAGGTTTCTGTGCGAGGACTCTTACTTACTCCCTATTGACACCACCTATGGGCTAGTAAACCCTGAAGATGATAAGGAAATAAGAACTGTGAACACCTCACTCCACACTTCTGTAAGTACAAAACAGAAGCTGCGGTCACACCATTACAGGCATCAATGGAAGCAGGTGCAGCATCTAGCCAATGTGTTCTGGCATCGCTGGAAGAAAAAGTATCTTCACCACCTTCAAGGTTGTAACAAATGGCAAGCATCTAAGCCGAATCTTAAGGTTGGAGACCTCATCCTTCTAAAAGACAAGGAAGTTTGTCGGAATGAGTGGCCTATGGGTCTTATTACTAAAGTTATGCCCAGCGACGATAACAAAGTCCGGAAGGTAGAAGTCAAGGTAACCAAGGGAGGATCGACACAAACCTTAAGGCCCCATGCACACGAGACGCTGTTATTTGCTGTTGAACGCGCGTTCAGAGGCAGTTGGACGCTTTTTTCAACTGCTCCTGAACCCATTCAATGTTATCCTATGTGTCCATGCACACACTCTCGTTTTTTGGCGTTTACAAGCAGTTGCGTTTAACCTCGTTTTTCCAGAAGCCAAAAAATGGGTTCAGACGCAAAAGTTTTCCACGTTTCAGACGCTAAATGCTGCTAAACGCGGCTAAACGCGGTACCGGCGTTTTGCCGCGTTTGCGTTTATAAGCGTTTTTAAAGGTGACCTATTTTTTAACATTAGAAATCTCAAAAATGATGGCAAATGATGAAAAACTATTAAAAAATATAAAAGAAAACTGTAATTGCTTGCAATGCATTGTGGACAATCCACAACTTGTGGCAGGTAACGTGGCAAGTGGACAATCCACAGCTTGTGTCAGGTGATGTGGCCAGGTGACGTGGCCAGGTGACGTGGCAAGTGGACAATCCACAGCTTGTGGCAGGTGACGTGGCCAGGTGGCGTGGCAGGTGTTGTGGCCAGGTGACGTGGCAGGTAACGTGGCCAGGTGACGTGGCCAGGTGACGTGGCAAGTGGACAATCCACAGCTTGTGGCAGGTGACGTGGCCAGGTGACGTGGCCAGGTGACGTGGCAGGTAACGTGGCCAGGTGAGGTGGTCAGGTGACGTGGCCAGGTGACGTGGCAAGTGGACAATCCACAACTTGTGGCAGGTGACGTGGCCAGGTGACGTGGCAGGTGACGTGGCAAGTGGACAATTCACAACTTGTGGCAGGTGACGTGGCACGTGATGTGGCCAGGTGACGTGGAAAGTGGACAATCCACAACTTGTGGCAGGTGACGTGGCTAAATGACGTGACAGGTAATGTGGGCAGGTAACATGGCTAGGTGACGTGGCCAGGTGACGTGGCAAGTGGACAATCCGCAACTTGTGGCAGGTGACGTGGCCAGGTGACGTGGCAGGTGACGTGGCAAGTGGACAATTCACAACTTGTGGCAGGTGACGTGGCCAGGTGATGTGGCACCTGATGTGGCCAGGTGACATGGCAAGTGGACAATCCACAACTTGTGGCAGGTGACGTGGCAAGTGGACAATCCGCAACTTGTGGCAGGTGACGTGGCCAGGTGACGTGGCAGGTGACGTGGCAAGTGGACAATTCACAACTTGTGGCAGGTGACGTGGCCAGGTGACGTGGCAAGTGGACAATCCACAACTTGTGGCAGGTGACGTGGCAAGTGGACAATCCGCAACTTGTGGCAGGTGACGTGGCCAGGTGACGTGGCAGGTGACGTGGCAAGTGGACAATTCACAACTTGTGGCAGGTGACGTGGCCAGGTGACGTGGCACGTGATGTGGCCAGGTGACATGGCAAGTGGACAATCCACAACTTGTGGCAGGTGACGTGGCAAGTGGACAATCCGCAACTTGTGGCAGGTGACGTGGCCAGGTGACGTGGCAGGTGACGTGGCAAGTGGACAATTCACAACTTGTGGCAGGTGACGTGGCCAGGTGACGTGGCAAGTGGACAATCCACAACTTGTGGCAGGTGTCGTGGCAAGTGGACAATCCACAACTTGTGGCAGGTGACGTGGCCAGCTGACGTGGCAGGTAACATGGCCAGGTGACGTGGCAGGTAACATGGCCAGGTGACGTGGCCAGGTAACGTGGCAAGTGGACAATCCACAACTTGTGGCAGGTGACGTGGCACGTGATGTGGCCAGGTGACGTGGCAAGTGGACAATCCACAACTTGTGGCAGATGATGTGGCAAGGTGACGTGGCAGGTGACGTGGCAAGTGGACAATCCACAACTTGTGGCAGATGATGTGGCAAGTGATACGCTAAATACAAGTACACTGCTGCTCTCTCAGCTGCTGCTACTCACTCTGGTCTCACAAACTGGCTGAAATGGTTAAAATTTACTGTTTTTTGAGCTTAGGGAGGGTCTATGATGAAACGCTTATAAACGCAAACGCGGTAAAACGCCGCTAAACGCGGCCGCAAACGCGGCAAAACGCGCGTTTATAAACGCCGGTTTCAGCGTTTAAAAACGTGTGTTCAGCAGAGTTTGCACCTGCGTCTCGTGTGTATGGGGCCTTAGTCGACCAATTACAGAGTTAATACTCCTTTTGCCAGGTGAGTGACTTGTGCAAGGACTAGCCATGCTGTTGGCACGGCGGGGAGTACATTGCTGCCATCTACAGGTTCTACTCAGAACTTTGGAATTATTTGAAGACATCATACTGTGACTTTATGTTCTTCATCCTGTTGAACTTACGTTTGTTATTTGCTTGTTGCATGTTTTTTATTACAGGTTCCAGGACATTTGTCAGTATTGGACTTTTTGAAAATATATATTTTAGTTTAAGGTTATGAAATCTAAAGATTTCAGACAGGGAGTGTTGTGTTACACTATGTGATTATTCTTGCTCTGTGTCTTTAAGATCTGTCCCCTTCTTTCTAGCTGAACTCTCTCTCTCACCGTAGTTCTTTATATGTCTCCTCCACTTCCGGATTCTCTCTCATTACTCCTGTATATCTTCAATGCTAAACATCTTACATGTGGCTTACAACTGCAACGTTTTTCTACCTATGAATATCCGTCATTAAACGGAACATTCGAAAGGATTCATCGTCTGTCGTCCTAACTGTGAGTTTATTCATTGAGTTAAACTGCCTGTATCGATGCAAGGGATGAATATCAAACCAGCTTGAGTAAGGCCTACTTAAACCTGGAGATGAACTTTATCGCTTTGTAGTTGAGACAGAACACCCCCAGCAGCCAGAATCAATAGACCCTCCAGGAGCCAGCAACAATAGACCTCTCCCTCAACAGTAGATCCCTCCCAGCAACAATTGACCCCCCAGCAACATAACACCCCCCATCACCAACAATAAAGCTACCCAGCAACAATAGACCTCCATACAAAAATAGATTCCCCAGCAGCCAGCATCAATAGACCCTCCAGCACACCCCAGCACTCCTTGCTATTACATACATTCATTGCTAGAGGTGCCGGAACTGCGTTCCCCCTGAAAAAAAACCCTGACAACCAATTGCCTTCAGAAGTCACCTAATTAGTAAATAGAGTCCACCTGTATCCCAAGCTTTGAACATCTCATGGAGCTCTGTTCAATCCATCATCTGAAAATGGAGAGTATGGCACAACTGCAAACCTACCAAGACATGGCCGTCCACATAAACTGACAGGAAGGGCAAGGAGAACAATAATCAGAGAAGCAGCCAAGAGGCCCATGGTAACTTTGGTGGAGCTTACAAAACAATTCTCCTGCTCTTGGGTGCTGGGTCTATAGGTGTGTGGTGCAGTCATTGTATGGAATGTCACTGGTCTTGCTGCCCTCCTCAGAACAATGGGTGTTCTTAGAGCTGAAACAAATAAGAAAAAAGGGAGGGAGCACCGACCTTGTGCATTACCAATTTTGTTTTTTAATAAAGGTACACAGGAATGATTATACTCACATGGTATACAAGCTTATAAACGCAACAGCAATATCGAGCAGTAACTCTAGAGTCTGCAACTGGAACCAAAGACGTTTGGAGGACCAGACAGTATTGCAGGGTGGCTTATGCGTTTTGAAGAAGGACCCTCTTCCTCAGAGACAAAGAGATGAATCATTTATCACTTTGACTCTGAGGAAGAGGGTCCTCCCTCGAAACACATAAGCCACCCTGCAATACCGTCTGGTCCTCCAAACGTCTTTGGTTCTAGTTGCAGACTCTAGAGCAGTGGTTCTCAACCAGGGGTCAGGACCCCCTCGGGGGTCAAATGCCGATTTACTAGGGGTCACCGAATCCTGGGCTGTTCCTATAGCCCGCAGCACTCTCCCAGCCTTTTCGCAGCTGCCCAGCAGGACTGTCCCTGGAGCCGGTTTGCGCCCAGCTGGGCTGTACCTGGAGCCCTCGGCCACCTATTCAGTTTACGGCATTGCTGTGGAGCAGAGACTAGAAGTCAGCTGACTGTGAGAAATGTGAAGTGTGAGGGGCTGGAGGTGACCATATCTCCTGATTTCGGCATAGGTGTCACTGCTGCGAGACATCACAGAGCTGGAGACACAGTGAGTAACACTACCTGTGATTAGATTTGCTATTTAAAGTCCCGACTACAGTTTTCAGATCAGCAGATGATCTTGAGCAAGAGCACCTAAGTCGGCTGATCAGAACTCCCCCCAGCACTGCCACTCATTCCAACCCCCCCAAGGAGTAAGAGAAGGAATAAAAATAGAGAATGCATGGAAGGGAGAGGAAAAGAGGGGGAGGAACAAAGAAAAAATGGAGAGAAAGAATCAGAGAAAGAACAGGAAAGATTGGTAGAGAGAGGGGTGGGGGGAAAAGATCAAGAAATTAAGATAGAGAGCGATAAAGGGGAAAGAAAGAAGAACATAGAGAGAGAGGTACATCCTAAAATGTCCAGGAAGGGGTTTTAAAGTGGAGTTCCACCCTAAAAATGAACTTTATATTAACAGCTTGCCTTTAATGTAAAAATAAAAATAAAAAAAATAAAAACATTTTACTCACTTCTATCTGGCTGTTACTAGGCAGATTTTGTAATCTGCCTAGTTCCTGGTTATAGGTGGTTCAACTTTCTGTCCTAAGACCCCATTGCCTCCTGGGAAATGATGACACTCCTTTCCCAGGAGTCTCTGGGCATTACTGTGCCTAAAAATCGCCCAGCATGCACCTCTACCTGAAAACCAGGAAGAAAAAGGAACTGGGCTTCACATGCCCACACATATGATGGATACGGCCACAACATGAGCTGGAGAATATAAGGCAAGTGTTTGCAATGATTTCTGGAACGATTGGGGAGCTATTAATATGTTTTAGGGACTATTTAATGTGATTAATTTTAGCTTGCAAAAAATAAAAAAATACAAATTATGCCAGGAACCCCGCTTTAATACTGGTATGAGTGAAAGGGACTCGGGGAGCCCTAAATGTCCTTGGCCTAGGGGCACAAATTACTTGTCTTGCCTTGGGTGCTGACAACCCACGCATTGAAAATCCTATTGTTAGGGGTCCCCACAACTTGGGAAATTTTATCAAGGGTTTACGGCACTAGAAAGGTTGAGAACCACTGCTCTAGAGTTAAGCCTCGTACACACGGCCGAGTTTCTTGTCGAAAAAAACACGTCGTTTTTTTCGACGAGATCCTTGGACAAGAAACTTGTCCCAGGCCAAGTGTACAGACGCTCGATTCAAAGAACCCGCGGTTCTTTGAATGGAGCGTACGCGGTGACGTCATCGACTACGACGAGCATACGCTCGTCACATTCGATGCCGTCGCCGCCATCTTGGTATACCCTACCTATGCCTAGGAAGCTACCGCGCATGCGTCGAATTCATTTCGAACATGCGCGGGCTTCCCGGAGGACAGGTAAGTGTACACACACTCACTTTTCTCGTCGAGAAACAGGCTGACGAGAATCTCGATGAGAAAATAGAGAGCAGGTTCTCTATTTTCTCGTCGAGATTACTTGTCGGTTTTCTTGACGAGAAACCATACACACGAACAAATTTCTCGGCAAGACATCTCTGCCAGCAAGTTTCTTGCTGGTTCTTGCCGAGAAACTCGGTCGTGTGTACGAGGCCTGACTCCTCGATATTGCTGTTGCGTTGATAAGCTCTTCTTGACCAGGTCATTTTTTGTGATACGGCACTGCGCAATTGCGCAATCATGGAACGCTATACCTAAACAAAACTTACGTCTTTTTTTCCCCACAAAGTGGTATATGATCACCTCTGTGGTGTTTATTTTTTGCGCTATAAACAATTTTTTTTTTTTTTTTTAAAAGACAATATTGCTTACTTTCTGCAATAAAACACATACAATAAACAAATGTAAAAAAAAAAAAAAAAAATCTAATGACTTCATCAATTTAGGCCAATATGTATTCTGCTACATATTTTTGATAAAAAATCCCAATAAGCGTATATTGATTGGTTTGCGCAAAAGTTATAGCGTCTAAAAACAATGGGATATTTTTCTTTATTCTTTTTACTAGTAATCGTGGCAATCAGTGACTTATAGCGGGACTGCGATATTGCAGCGGACAGTTGGGACACTAACTAACATTTCTAACACTTTTTGGGGACCAGTGACACTAATACAGGCAGTGATCAGGGCTAAAAAATATGCACTGTCACTGTACTAATGACACTGGCAGGGAAGGGGTTAACACCAGGGGTGATCAAAGGGTTAAATGTGTGCATGACTAGTGCTTTTCTACTGTGGGGGAGGTGCTTGTACTAGGAGAAGGTTTAGATCGATGCCTCTGCTTTGCAGGGGCACAGGATCCATGCCTTCTGTAGGGACAGAATGGTGATCTGCCTTGTTTACATAGGCAGACCACTGTTCTGTCCGTGTACTGAAGCATGGAAGGGTGCCGGCGCACCCACCAATCAGCTCCTGCTGTGTCTAATGGGCTGCGTGACCCAAACCCAGGGGTGCAGGATCATGTACTAGATACGTGTGTAGCGGGTATGTACTTTCCCGGGTGTAATTTAGACCTGGCAGAGACACCAGTGATGTGTAATTCTCTGCAGCCCAGCAGGTGGCGCTGTCGCCATGGGATGGGGGTTGAGCCATTGCTGTGTGGCGGGCCTCCTTTTTGTCCTCTCTCGGCAGTGGTATGGTGGGGCGGGGAACCCACCGTGCTTGCTGGGAGAGGGTATAAGGGGGCCGGCCATCTTTGTCACGGGGTCGAGTCCCAGGCACCTTCAGCCTGTGGGCGGTGGTTCGTGTCAGTCCTCTGGGTGGCCTAGACCTAGAGGACAGCCGGAGGTCGTGTTCCATCCCAGGCACCTTTAGCCTGGGGTGAGGTACTCGGATGGAGGTCTGGAGCTCAGTGCCCAACACTGAGTTCCGCGAGGGAAGGAGATCCTAGGGAACCCCGGGAGTGGGTACCTGAATCCGGAAGGCGTAATGGACCGGGGGAGCTCCTCACTTGAAGACCCGGTGCAGCATATTGCCAGTGACAGGTGAGCCTCTCGTCAGAGACCGCCTGGAAGGAAATTCCCCCTCGTGCGGAGACCGTAACCCACTTTCAGGAAGGAAAGTGGAGAACACATTGTGTCTGGGCCTACTCGCATCCACACCTCCTTTTCTGTTCTGTTTCTACCAAGGGAGTTCAACTGATTGTGTTCATTCAAGAAGAATAAAAGAGTGTTGAACTTTAATGGTGTGGGGCTCATTTCCTGACAGACATTGTTCAAGGTAACTCTCGGTGGAGGCTTCAGGTGCACAGCACTGACCCAAAGGTAAAACAAGAACTTTGCTCACACGGCACTGACAGCTGTGGTGAAGGCCAGGCGTGGTGTCCTCGCTCCCTCCACTCTAAGGTACCCCTAGACAAGAGACAGACGAGCTGAAGTGAAGAGGGGAGTGAGGAGGGCGCTACACGTGATCCTGTGCAGGAGAGCCGTCTTGCTGCCGTATATCTACAGTATACTGTCGGTAAAGTTTTGTTATACATACCTGTTCTGTGCAGTGGTTTTGCACAGAGCAGCCCCCACCCTCCTCTTCTCGGGTCCCTCACGGCGCTCCTGGCTCCTGCCGAGTGCCCCCAGAGCAAGCAGCTTGCAATGGGGGCACCCAAGCATGCTCGCTCCCGAGCTGTGGCTCTGCGTTTCCTTTCACATACAGAGCTATAGCTCGACCCTGCCCCCTCTCTCTCCTGATTGGCTCAGTGGCCAAAGGCTCCCCTTTCTGTTTCAGCCAATGAAGAGTCAGAGTGCCTGAAGAGCTAAGGCACTCATGCACATCGCTGGATAGAGATGGGGCTCAGGCAAGTAATTCTCCTCAGTAAACTTTCACACTTCATCTGAGTGGTGTTTAGTCAGCCAGAATAGCTTACTGAATAGCTTAGTGAGGAAGAACAGGAAGTGAGAAATTCAGACAAAGAAAACAAAGAAAAAAAAAACATTTAGAAGGTAAATAGAAGGAAAAGGTAAGTGAACCAGCAATGCACTTGCTTAAAGGAACCTATTTAGAAAATAAAAAACAAACCTTTACAACCCCTTTAAAGAGAGCATATCTGAACAATGAGAATATTGCAATATACCACAATTTGAAAACAATATGAATCAACTTTAACATTTTGGCCAGTATTCATTATGTTTCCCCAATACTTTACTAAATGTTTTTATGCAGTGACACATTTTTGGATGCTGCACTGACAGAATAATATATTTAATTTTAAATGTGTTATTCTGGCAATTTTTTACAAATATTTTATATGCATACATTAACAAGCAATTAATAGAAAGTGGCTTACACCTTATTTATACTATCCTATTTTACTGTCTGACGTGTTCATTTTAGATTTAGTACTGAGAAAAGTTCTTCAAACACAGGAGGGTGAAGAACCTTAATGCTTGTTCCCTTAATAACATAAAAACTTCTCAGTCTGGATGAAGTTATTGCTTGGGCTCTGCAAGAAACAGATTGTTCCAATCCAGAGCAGATAAAGGGAAAGGATTCTGGAGGTCATCTTTCACTATGCGGTAGGTTATAATGCCCTCGGTCATCTCTGAAATATCTAACTGGTTTAAAATGCTATAGAAAGAAACCTTGTCCTTTTCCCAGGGTGGTAAATCACGCCTACTCGTTGCAGCCTAAATAAATGACAATCTACCTCCCTGCTTATATTTTGACAGATTTATCACTTGTTCAGATAAGACCAATGACTCCACATCAAGATGAAATTAATAAAGGAAATTTGCATTGCCTTTTGTTTTATGGGCCGTGTCTTGACTTGACTTGGATAGCTGACCAGCTACTTACACTTGTGGCTTACCCAGCAGTATTCTGCTCATATACTATAAAATGTGGTGTATTTCTTGTGGTCGGTGAGTGTCTTGTCTGGCTGTGCTTGTGGATTTGGTTGGCTTTGATTGTGACATACTCAGTGATATCTCCATAGATCTAGAATAATAAAATATCGTTACAGTTAGAATAGATCTAAAACCACTACAATCTTGCATAAGGTTTACCATTTTAATATATTTTTACAAAAAAACTTTTAATAGTACTGCTAGGCAGAAGCACTAGCCACTTGATTTGTCCATCGGAAATCCGATGAAACTGTTTTTCATCAGTCTTGGCCACACACCATCAGTCAAAAAACCGACCGTTCCAAACGCGGTGACGTAAAACACTCCGATGAGCCGAGAAAAATTAAGTTTAATGCTTCTGAGCATGCGTCGACTTGATTCTGAGCATGCATGGGTTTTTTAACCGATGGACTTGCCCATAGACGATCGGAAATTCCCATCGGTTTTTTATCCATCGGAAAATTTTAAAACAAGTTCTATTTTTTACAACCGATGGAAAAAAGACCGATGGGTACCATACACGATCGGTTGGTCTGATGAAAACCATCCATCGGACGGTTTTCATCAGTCAAACCGATCGTGTGTACGGGGCTTTGGTCACTGTGCTCTCCACTGTATGCTTCTTGTGCAGGTTTTACATTGAAGGCATTTTATAAATACCTGTAATGAATCAATTTATTGTTTATCTTTCAAATACATTTACATCTTATATAGTATTCAGCGTTATTTATTATTTTTTTTCCAGTTATCACTATGTGTGCACTTATCCAACTTTATTATGATATATGATAGTATTATTATATAGTGCTTTCTTAGATGATTTGTTTGCCTGCTGCAGCCATTTGGGCAATGAAGGGTTAACTAGTGGATGGAGTGGAGGAGGAGAGCATTGGCGGTATCCAATCAAAACACGTTGGTATAGACAGGAGCTGATGTCACCAGTACAGGGGCATTGTTGTAGAGTGTGCACTATCATCAAAGTTTTTTACTATCAGATGTCAGCGGCTCGGATCCAGCCTGCTTGTGTTAAGTTGATTGGTGCTCCTATGCTTTGCTCCTATAGTACCTGTCATTACCTGTCAGGTACACACATGCTTGTACTGCATTAGCAACACTGTGACCCCGCATGCTTGGCCAATCACAGCGCCGGCAGCGAGGAGAGCAATGATTGGCCACAGGCAGGATGCCTGTGGCCAATTATTCTTGAGGGGGTTTAGTACACGCCCCACACTATAAAAGGCCACCAGCGCGGCGGCCTTGTGTAGTGTGTTCCGGAGCAGAGAAAGAGAAGCATAGGCAGGGACAGTGTAATTTTTTTCCTTTACTAATCCTGGATTCCTTGTGTTTAGGGACAAATAAGGATAGGTAGGGAGAGTGTCAGTGTGTTATTCTGTGCTAAACCTTGTTTGTAGGGACAGAGAGGTACAGTGAGGGAAAGTGTCAGTGTGCTATTCTGTTCTAAACCAATCTTGCTGAACCATATTTGAAATCCTTGAGTTTAGGGACAGAGAGGTACAGTGAGGGAAAGTGTCAGTGTGCTATTCTGTGCTAAATCTTGTTTGTAGGGACAGAGTAGGACAGTGAGTGAAACTGACAGTGTGCTATTCTGTTCTTAACCAATCTTGCTGAACCATATTTGAAATCCTTGAGTTTAGGGACAGAGAAGGACACTCGTGGAAACTATCAGTGTGCTATTCTGTGCTAAATCTTGTTTGTAGGGACAGAGTAGGACAGTGAGTGAAACTGACAGTGTGCTATTCTGTTCTAAACCAATCTTGCTGAACCATATTTGAAATCCTTGAGTTTAGGGACAGAGAAGGACACTCGTGGAAACTATCAGTGTGCTATTCTGTGCTAAATCTTGTTTGTAGGGACAGAGTAGGACAGTGAGTGAAACTGACAGTGTGCTATTCTGTTCTAAACCAATCATGCTGAACCATATTTAAAATCCTTGAGTTTAGGGACAGAGAAGGACACTCGTGGAAACTATCAGTGTGCTATTCTGTGCTAAATCTTGTTTGTAGGGACAGAGAGGTACAGTGAGTGAAACTGACAGTGTGCTATTCTGTTCTAAACCAATCTTGCTGAACCATATTTGAAATCCTTGAGTTTAGGGACAGAGAAGGACACTCGTGGAAACTATCAGTGTGCTATTCTGTGCTAAATCTTGTTTGTAGGGACAGAGTAGGACAGTGAGTGAAACTGACAGTGTGCTATTCTGTTCTAAACCAATCTTGCTGAACCATATTTGAAATCCTTGAGTTTAGGGACAGAGAAGGACACTCGTGGAAACTATCAGTGTGCTATTCTGTGCTAAATCTTGTTTGTAGGGACAGAGTAGGACAGTGAGTGAAACTGACAGTGTGCTATTCTGTTCTAAACCAATCTTGCTGAACCATATTTGAAATCCTTGAGTTTAGGGACAGAGAAGGACACTCGTGGAAACTATCAGTGTGCTATTCTGTGCTAAATCTTGTTTGTAGGGACAGAGTAGGACAGTGAGTGAAACTGACAGTGTGCTATTCTGTTCTTAACCAATCTTGCTGAACCATATTTGAAATCCTTGAGTTTAGGGACAGAGAAGGACACTCGTGGAAACTATCAGTGTGCTATTCTGTGCTAAATCTTGTTTGTAGGGACAGAGTAGGACAGTGAGTGAAACTGACAGTGTGCTATTCTGTTCTAAACCAATCTTGCTGAACCATATTTGAAATCCTTGAGTTTAGGGACAGAGAAGGACACTCGTGGAAACTATCAGTGTGCTATTCTGTGCTAAATCTTGTTTGTAGGGACAGAGTAGGACAGTGAGTGAAACTGACAGTGTGCTATTCTGTTCTAAACCAATCTTGCTGAACCATATTTGAAATCCCTAAGTTTAGGGACAGAGAAGGACACTCGTGGAAACTATCAGTGTGCTATTCTGTGCTAAATCTTGTTTGTAGGGACAGAGTAGGACAGTGAGTGAAACTGACAGTGTGCTATTCTGTTCTAAACCAATCTTGCTGAACCATATTTGAAATCCTTGAGTTTAGGGACAGAGAAGGACACTCGTGGAAACTATCAGTGTGCTATTCTGTGCTAAATCTTGTTTGTAGGGACAGAGAGGTACAGTGAGTGAAACTGACAGTGTGCTATTCTGTTCTAAACCAATCTTGCTGAACCATATTTGAAATCCTTGAGTTTAGGGACAGAGAGGTACAGTGAGGGAAAGTGTCAGTGTGCTATTCTGTTCTAAACCAATCTTGCTGAACCATATTTGAAATCCTTGAGTTTAGGGACAGAGAAGGACACTCGTGGAAACTATCAGTGTGCTATTCTGTGCTAAATCTTGTTTGTAGGGACAGAGAAGGACAGTGAGTGAAACTGACAGTGTGCTATTCTGTTCTAAACCAATCTTGCTGAACCATATTTGAAATCCTTGAATTTAGGGACAGAGAAGGACACTCGTGGAAACTATCAGTGTGCTATTCTGTGCTAAATCTTGTTTGTAGGGACAGAGTAGGACAGTGAGTGAAACTGACAGTGTGCTATTCTGTGCTAAACCAATCTTGCTGAAGCATATTGCAAATCCTTGTGTTTAGGGACACAGAAGGATAGGCAGGGGACAGTGTCAGTGTCATTGTTGCTAAGCCTCCTGCACAGTATACACCTGAAGGTAGCCCTTATTGCTGTTTTTCCCATCTCCCTGCAGGCCATCCATTAAAATGTCTGGAAGGCAAACAAGGAGAGGCAGACAGTCAGGAGGCAAAAAAAGAGGGCAAGCAGGCTCTGTGTCTGGGGGCAACAGTGCTGGTCGTGGACGCGGTGCATTGTCATCAGCACATGGCCATGGGACACGCTTGTCCTTCTTTTCGGCAGCTGGACATGTTGAGCCACATCATGCCGAAGACTTGGTAGAGTGGATGACCAAGCCCACCTCATCCTCCTCATCCTCTCTCACCCAGGCTCAGGGTACTGGCAAAGCAGCTACCAAAGCGTCCTCTTCTCTGGTATCATTATCTTCATTAGTCAATCCTTCCCTAGACCCACCATGTCCTCCTCCTGAGGAGTCCCCCGAACTGTTTGAGCACAGTGTTGGGTACATGCTCCAGGAGGATGCCCAGCGTTTCGAAGGATCTGATGATGATACCCAGATAGAGGAAGGCAGTAGCGTGAGAGCAGAGAGAGGGGATGCTCAAGAAGGACACCAATCTGGCAGTCATGCTCCAGCAGCTGCAGCATACTGCCAGATTGGCTCCAGTGATGAGGAGGGAGGGGATGATGAGGTCACTGACTCCACGTGGGTGCCTAATAGGAGAGAGGAGGAGGAGGAGGATGAGGAGGAGGCACATCTCCAACGAGGCAGGATGCCCTTGGGTGGCCAGCGTATGGGCAGCACACCGACGGAATCACACCGCAGAGCTCCGCCTGTGCATGGCGCTGCCTCTGCCCGTCATTCAAAAAGTTCTTTGGTGTGGGCCTTTTTTGAGGCGAGTGCATCAGATCGCACAGCTGCTGTTTGCAACATATGTCTCAAGCGTATATCGCGTGGCCAAAACATCAGCCGCTTGGGCACCACATGCTTGATCAGACATATGTTGACCTGCCATGCAGCTCGTTGGCAAGCCTACCTTAAAGACCCACACCAAAGAACAAAGCTGACCTCTTCTTGCACCGCATCAGCTGGGATCTCCAACCCCACTATACCTTCAGTCCTCTCTGAAACCTGCTCTGAGAGGAATGAAGGTGTAGAATTAGGTGTGTCACAGCCAAGTACTTGCGGGCACTCTGCTAGCAGTACACCGACGTCCGATTCTAGCAGGCAAATTTCCCTGCCCCAGCTGCTGGACCGTCGAAAGAAGTTCACTCCCAGCCATCCACATGCCCAGCGGTTGAATGCTAGCTTGGCTAAATTGCTAGCGCTTCAACTGCTGCCTTTTCAGTTGGTAGACTCGGCCCCCTTCCGTGAGTTTGTGCAATGTGCGGTTCCTCAGTGGCAGGTTCCCAAACGCCACTTTTTCTCACGGAAGGCGATTCCGGCTCTCTACAGGCATGTGGAAGGCAATGTCTTGGCCTCGCTGGACAGGGCGGTCAGCGGTAAGGTGCATATTACCGCTGACTCATGGTCCAGCAGGCATGGACAGGGACGTTACCTTTCTTTCACGGCCCATTGGGTCACTCTTTTGGCAGCAGGGAAGGATGCAGGACAAGGTGCAGTAGTGTTGGAGGTTGTTCCACCGCCACGCCTCCAAAATGCTACTACTGGTTGTGACACACCTCTCTCCTCCACCCCCTCCTCTTCTTCTTCCTCCATGGCCTCTTCCTGTGGTTTGTCCTCGGAACCAGCGGTGCTCCGTAGGCGTTCAAGGGGCTACGCAAGTACGCAGGCAAAAAGATGCCATGCCGTGCTTGCGCTGGTGTGTTTGGGGGACAGGAGCCACACTGGGGCAGAGGTCCTGTCTGCTCTGCAGGGGCAGGCCGAGAGGTGGTTGACGCCACGCCAGCTTAAGCCAGGAATGGTGGTTTGCGACAATGGCACCAACCTCCTCTCCGCCCTCCGACAGGGACAACTGACCCATGTGCCCTGTATGGCTCACGTCCTTAACCTGGTGGTGCAGCGGTTCTTGGGCAGGTACCCGGGCTTACAGGATGTCCTGAGGCAGGCCAGGAAAGTCTGTGTTCATTTCCGCAGATCTTATAATGCCAGTGCTCGCCTGGCTGAGCTGCAAAAGGAGTTGAACCTGCCCAAGAACCGCCTTATATGTGACATGCCCACCAGGTGGAACTCAACGTTGGCCATGCTGCAGCGGCTGCACACGCAGCAGAGGGCCATCAATGAGTACCTGTGCGACTACGGCACCAGGACAGGGTCAGGGGAGCTCGGGTTTTTTTCACCACGCCAGTGGGGCATGATCAGGGATGCATGCACTGTCCTGGCACCATTTGAGGAGGCCACGAGGATGGTGAGCAGTGACAGTGCATGCATCAGTGACACTGTACCTCTTGTCCACCTGTTGGAGCACACGCTGCGTGGAATAATGGACAGGGCACTTGAGGCAGAACAGAGGCAGGAAGAGGAGGACTTCCTTGCCTCTCAAGGCCCCCTTTACCCTGACAGTGTTCCTTCTGTCCCACCCATCGCACAGGAAGAGGAGGAGGAGGAGGAGGAGGAGGAGGAGGATTGTGTCAGCATGGAGGTGGAGGCTGGCACTCAGCATCATCAGCAGCAGTCTTTTAGGGATGATTTACAGTCCCAAGAAACCAGTGGACTTGTACGTGGCTGGGAGGAGGTGGCTGCGGATCATGTCGTCCTTAGTGACCCAGAGGACTCCGGACTGAATGCCTCAGCTAACCTACGCTGCATGGCCTCCCTGATCCTGCAAAGTCTGCGGAAGGATCCTCGTATTCTTCGGATCAAGGAGAGGGACCATTACTGGCTGGCCACTCTCCTTGATCCACGGTACAAGGGTAAGGTTGCAGACCTTATGTTACCGTCACAGAGGGAGCAGAGGATGAGACAACTCCGGGAGGCCTTGCAGAAAGGTCTGTGCAACGCGTTCCCAGAGACTGGGAGGTTACAAACTCCTGGTCCTGGACAACGAGTTGCTGAGGCTTCGGGCAGTCAAAGAAGGAGCGGTGGGGAAGGTGGCCGTCTGACCGATGCGTTCAGACAATTCTTTAGTCCGCAGCCCCAAAGTATGATCGTTTCCAGCAACCATCGCCAGCGTCTGATATACATGGTGCAGGAATACCTAGGGGCAAGGTCAGACTTGGACACCTTCCCCACCGAAAATCCTCTGGCTTACTGGGTCTTGAGGATGGATCACTGGCCAGAGCTTGCACAGTATGCAATTGAGCTACTGGCCTGTCCTGCATCCAGCGTTCTTTCAGAACGCACATTCAGTGCTGCTGGAGGATTTTTCACGGATCACAGGGTGCGCCTGTCCACCGACTCGGTTGATCGACTGACTTTCATCAAGATGAACCAGTCTTGGATCACCACCAGCTACCACACACCTGATGCTGATATAACAGACTAATTGATTTTAAAATGTCACATCCCTTCAAGACTGATGCTGATGCTGAGTTCCTGTGCTGTTATGTTGACTAGCTATCCTCCTCCTCCTCCTCCTCAATGATCCGATTAATGATGATAGCTTGGAAGATCATTTTGGTTTATGGGTGCCGCCACCAGTGGCTAAGGCCCATTTTTTCAGCCCCTGTTTAACAGGGGCGTGTAATTACAATTTTTGATGCAATACTTTGCAACAGGCCTCATTGCTGTGCTCCAAGTACAGTATCTGTGAGGGGTTGCAGTGTTGTGCCACCAGTGCCTAAGGCCCAATTTTTCAGCCCCTGTTCAACAGGGGCATGCAATTATAATTATTGATCTAATAATTCACAGCAGGGCCCATTGCTGCGCCCACCAAGAGTAACTGTCAGGCCTTACAGTGTTGTGTCAACACCACCACCACCACCACCAAAGGCCCAATTTTTCAGCCCCTGTTCAACAGGGGCATGCAATTATAGTTATTGATCTAATAATTCACAGCAGGGCCCATTGCTGCGCCCACCAAGAGTAACTGTCAGGCCTTACAGTGTTGTGTCAACACCACCACCACCACCACCACCACCAAAGGCCCAATTTTTCAGCCCCTGTTCAACAGGGGCATGCAATTATAATTATTGATCTAATAATTCACAGCAGGGCCCATTGCTGCGCCCACCAAGAGTAACTGTCAGGCCTTACAGTATTGTGGCACCAGCACCACCATCAAAGGCCCAATTTTTACTACCACTGTTCAACAATTATATGTTATTACAATTCCTGATATAATAGTTGACAGCAGGGCGTTCCAGCACCCACCAAGAGTAACTGTGAGTGCTTACAGTGTTGTGCCAACACCAACACCTAAGGGGCCAATTTCTGCAGAGTATATACGGCAGGTCCCTACTTTCAAACATCCAACTTACAAACGACTACTACTTGCAAACGGAAGAAGACAACAGGAAGTGAGAGGAAATCTACCCCTTGGAAGGAAAATTCTCTCCTGTAAGAATTAATATGGGAGAAAGGTGTCTCCTCTCTACTGATGCTTTATCACCAATCCTTGTTTCAATAAAAACACCACATTTCAAAAACAGTTGTCATTGGGACGCAAAGTGAGGTGAAATGTTCTGAACAGGGGCACAGACAGCAAAAAAAATGTTACAGGGGTGATAACCCTTCCCTATGTTTTCCAAAAAGCTTAAAAATAGGTATTTGGCCTGGAGCTACACTTAAACAATGTAGCTGTTCAAAATTACAAACAGATTCTACATAAGAACAAACCTACAGTCCCTGTCTTGTATGCACCGCCTGTATACGGCTGTTCAGAGTATATAGGGCCTTTTTTATTTTGTGTGCGGGGTTCCCCTTAATATCCATACAAGACCCAAAGGGGCTGGTAATGGGCTGGGGTAGGGGGGGGGGGGGGTTGATGGGGTAGCCATGCCATTTTTCTTAAAGATTTTCATCCATATTACCGGGACCAGACATTACATTAAAGCCGCAAGCAGTTTTAAATGGCTTTTTTTCCTTTAGAAATGCTATTTTGTGCAGGGACAGTTCTAAACACGGGAAACACGTGGCACTTCACAGGCATACTTTAGACACCCCCCAGGTACAATATTTAAAGGAATATTTGACTTTTTTTTTTTTTCACTTTATGCATCATTAACCACTTAAGCCCCGGACCATTTGGTAGCTAGAGGACCAGAGGTGAATTCAGAATTTTGCACTGCGCTGCTTTAACTGTAAATTGTGCGGGCATGCAATGTTGTACCCAAACGAAATTTGCGTCCTTTTCTTCCCACAAATAGAGCTTTCTTTTAATGGTATTTGATTGCCTCTGCGATTTTTATTTTTTGCGATATAAACGGAAAAAGACCGAAAATTTTGAAAAAAAATTGATATTTTCTACTTTTTGTTATAAGAAAAATCGAATAAACTCAATTTTAGTCATACATTTAGGCCAAAATGTATTCAGCCACATGTCTTCAGTAAAAAAAATGTCAATAAGCGTATATTTATCGGTTTGCGCAAAAGTTATAGCGTTTACAAACTAGGGTACATTTTCTGGAATTTACACAGCTTTTAATTTATGACTGCCTATCTCATTTCTTGAGGTGCTAAAATGACAGGGCAGTACAAAACCCCCCCAAATGACCCCATTTTAGAAAGTAGACACCCCAAGGAAATTGCTGAGAGGCATGTTGAGCCCATTGAATATTTTTTTTTTGTCCCAAGTGATTGAATAATGACAAAAAAAAAAAAAAAATTACAAAAAGTTGTCACTAAATGATATATTGCTCACACATGCCATGGTTATATGTGGAATTGCACCCCAAAATACATTCTGCTGCTTCTCCTGAGTACGGGGATACCACATGTGTGGGACTTTTTAGGAGCCTAGCCACGTACGGGACCCCGGAAACCAAGCACCGCCTTCAGGATTTCTAAGAGCGCAAATTTTTGATTTCACTCCTCACTACCTATCACAGTTTTGAAGGCCATAAAATGCCAAAATAGCACAAAACCCCCCCAAATGACCCCATTTTAGAAAGTAGACACCCCAAGGAAATTGCTGAGAGGCCTGTTGAGCCCATTGAATATTTTTTTTTTTTTGTCCCAAGTGATTGAATAATGACAAAAAAAAAAAAAAAAATTACAAAAAGTTGTCACTAAATGATATATTGCTCACACATGCCATGGTTATATGTGGAATTGCACCCCAAAATACATTCTGTTGCTTCTCCTGAGTACGGGGATACCACATGTGTGGGACTTTTTAGGAGCCTAGCCACGTACGGGACCCCGGAAACCAAGCACCGCCTTCAGGATTTCTAAGGGCGCAAATTTTTGATTTCACTCCTCACTACCTATCACAGTTTTGAAGGCCATAAAATGCCAAAATAGCACAAAACCCCCCCAAATGACCCCATTTTGGAAAGTAGACACCCCAAGCTGTTTGCTGAGAGGCATGGTGAGTATTTTACAGCTCTCATTTGTTTTTGAAAATGAAGAAAGAACATTTTTTTTTTTTTCTTTTTTTTTTCAATTTTCAAAACTTTGTGACAAAAAGCGAGATCTGCAAAATACTCACAATACCTCTCAGCAAATAGCTTGGGGTGTCTACTTTCCAAAATGGGGTCATTTGGGGGGGTTTTGTGCCATCTGGGCATTCCATGGCCTCCGAAACTGTGATAGGCAGTGAGAAGTGAAATCAAAAATTGACACCCTTAGAAAGCCTGAAGGCGGTGCTTGGTTTTTGGGGTCCCGTACGCGGCTAGGCTCCCAAAAAGTCTCACACATGTGGTATCCCCGTACTCAGGAGAAGCAACAGAATGTATTTTGGGGTGTAATTCCACATATGCCCATGGCATGTTTGAGCAATATATCATTTAGTGACAACTTTGTGCAAAAAAAAAATTGTATTTTTTCCGCAACTTGTGTCAACATATAAAATATTCCATGGACTCGACATGCCTCTCAGTATATAGCTTGGGGTGTCTACTTTCCAAAATGGGGTCATTTGGGGGGGTTTTGAACTGTTCTGGCATTTTATACACAACATTAGGAAGCTTACATCCACTCTTCTAACCACTTGAAGACAAAGCCCTTTTTGACACTTTTTGTTTACATGAAAACATTTTTTTTTTTGCAAGAAAATTATGTTGAACCCCCAAACATTATATATATTTTTAAAGCAAAGGCCCTACAGAATAAAATGGTGGATGTTGCATTTTTTTTTTCTACACAGTATTTGCGCAGCGATTTTTCAAACGCATTTTTTTGGGAAAAAATACACTTTTTTTAATTTTAATGCACTAAAACACACTATATTGCCCAAATGTTTGATGAAATAAAAAAGATGATCTTAGGCCGAGTACATAGATACCAAACACGACATGCTTTAAAATTTCGCACAAACGCGCATTGGCGACAAACTACATACATTTTTAAAAGCCTTTAAAAGCATTTACAGGTTACCCCGTTAGATTTACAGAGGAGGTCTACTGCTAAAATTACTGCCCTCGATCTGACCTTCGTGGTGATACCTCACATGCATGGTGCAATTGCTGTTTACATATGACGCCAGACCGACGCTTGCGTTCGCCATTGGGCAAGAGCAGGGCAGGACAGGGGTGCTTTTTTTTTTTTTTTTTATTATTAATTTTGCTTTTTTATTTTATTTTTAAACTGTTGCTTCCATATTTATTTATTTTTATCACTTTTATTGTTATCTCAGGGAATGTAAATATCCCCTATGATAGCAATAGGTAATGACAGGTACTCTTTTTTGAAAAAACTGGGGTCTATTGGACCCTAGATCTTTCCTCTGCCCTCAAAGCATCTGACCACACCAAGATCGGTGTGATAAAATGCTTTCCCAATTTCCCAATGGCGCTTTTTATATCCGGGGGGGGGACATTCCCTCCCACTGCTTGTAAAAGCAGTCCAGAGGCTAATTAGCCACTAGGATTGCTTTTACATGAAAGCCGGCCGCTGGCTGAAAAGAATGATACCAAGATGATACCTAAACCCGCAGGCATCATTCTGGTATAAACATTCAAAGTCCAGCAACATACCAGTACGTTGCTGGTCCTTGTTGGACATGTATTGTAATCTTTTTTTTCATGCAGCCTGTTGGCTGAACGAAAAAAAAAGATTGATCGGTGGGTATGCCCACCATTAGAATACCGCCCTTCATCCACCCACTTCTAATGATGGGCATACATGCACCATTTATATATGCCGAAGCATGGGGGCATCTTCTCGCAAAAGTTATGCCGCGTACACATGGTCAGACTTTTCCACGGGCAAGCCTCCGTCGGAATTTCGACCGTATATACGCGGCATTAGGAGCAAAATCGCTCCTCCGCCCCTGCTGCCCCAATGCTTCGGCATATATGCTTCTTTTTTTTTAACTGTGGTGGTGAAATTACCTCCTACAGCACTGGAGTCGCAGGGATCAGGCCTGTCTCTGCGAACGCTGCAGTTATGTGTGTTGTGTTTTGCAAGTGACAGTGATCGATCGATACTGCACTTGGGTGGCCTGGGCTGGACGGAGGGGCAAAACGCAGGTGCCAGCAGGTATCTGGGCTGATCCCACTAACAGTGCGTTTTTGGGAACCCTAAACTGCTGGGGACGCTAGTATAGATCTGATCAGATCAGATATTGAGCTGATCAGATACTATACCACTAAGGGGGGTGTATGCTTCACGTGTGGGTGTTAGCGCTACTGGCACTAACCTGACGCTGCCTGGGGTGTGACGCAGACCCTCTCTGACGCTAAAACCTAACTGATATCACCCGCCGGGCGATCAGGGGGTTAAACCTTTATTGGGTTATATATACGGCGGGTGCCCTGACACTATAAAAAGCAAACTAACTAACCAGCGTCACCCGTAACACTTATATGATGATCACTGGTGAAAGGGTTAACTAGCGGCAATTAGGGGGTTAAAACCTTTATTAGGTAATATATGGGGGTACCTGACGCTATATAAAAACCTGACGGCGAACCTAAAAAAAAATTACTGGCTACCTATCGGCATCACCGACACTAAGACAACGATCATAAAAACGATTGCTTAGCGACAGTGGTGATAGGGGGTGAAAGGGTTACCTGGGGGGCGATCAAGGGGGTTAAACCTTTATTAGATAATTTATGGGGGTACCCGACGCTATAAAAACCTGCGGCGAACCTAAAAAAAAAATACTGGCTACCGATCTGCATCACCGACGCTAAGACATCGATCAGAAAAATGATCGCTTAGCGACAGTGGTGATAGGGGGTGAAAGGGTTACCTGGGGGGCAATCAAGGGGGTTAAACCTTTATTAGATAATTTATGGGGGGTACCCGACGCTATAAAAACCTGCGGCGAACCTAAAAAAAATTACTGGCTACCGATCAGCATCGCCGACGCTAAGACATCGATCAGAAAAATTATCGCTTAGTGACAGTGGTGATAGGGGGTGAAAGGGTTACCTGGGGGGGCGATCAAGGGGGTTAAACCTTTATTAGGTAATATATGGGGGTACCCGACGCTATAAAAACCTGCGGCGAACCTAAAAAAAATTACTGGCTACCGATCAGCATCACCGACGCTAAGACATCGATCAGAAAAATGATTGCATAGCCACGGCGGTGCTAGGGGGTGAAAGGGTTACCTGGGGGGTGATCAAGGGGGTTAAACCTTTATTAGGTAATATATGGGGGTACCCGACGCTATAAAAACCTGCGGCGAACCTAAAAAAAATTACTGGCTACCGATCAGCATCGCCGACGCTAAAACATCGATCAGAAAAATTATAACTTAGTGACAGTGGTGATAGGGGGTGAAAGGGTTACCTGGGGGGCGATCAAGGGGGTTAAACCTTCATTAGGTAATATATGGGGGTACCCGACGCTATAAAAACCTGCGGCGAACCTAAAAAAAAATACTGGCTACCGATCAGCATCGCCGACGCTAAGACATCGATCAGAAAAATTATCGCTTAGTGACAGTGGTGATAGGGGGTGAAAGGGTTATCTGGGGGGTGATCAGGGGGTTAAACCTTTATTAGGGGGGGTTAGGGGGCTACACTGGACCTAAAACTAAATGTAGTGACACTTTTACAGTCACAAATGTCACTGATTGCAGTGATCACTAAATAAATGGTCACTGCAATCAGTGACACTGTGACTGGGGGCTGGGGGGGCTGGGGGGTGATCTGGGGGTGTCTGGGGGGGCAATTTATGTGCCTATGTGTCCTGGTGTCAGTGTGCTGTTTTGTGTACTAACCTGCATCTTCTCCTGTACGGCGCTCGGTATATGTGAGCGCCCCAGAAGAGATGACATCACTTCCTCCTTCCTGGCAGGCAGGGGAAGCTCTCTCATTCGCCGGGAGCGATCGAGAGGGGGTGGCCGGAATCGAACGGCCGTCCCCTCATGCCGGATCGCTCCCGAAGGTAAAACGACCGCTCACTGTAAAGAAGGGGGGTCCGATCGGACCCCCAACTATACAAAGGCAATCACGTACATATACGTGATTCTGCCTGTCGGTGCCATTCTGCTGACGTATATTTACAGTGGGCGGTCGTTAAGTGGTTAAATGACTGCTCCCGGAAAACGTCCGTTTTTAAAACTTCTTTTTGCATTGATACATGTCCCCTGGTGCAGAACCCGGGTTCCCAAACTCTGTTTAGGACAATAACATGGATAATAGTCGTTATAATTAGCACTTTAGAATCCGAACGTTCGCATCCATAAAAAAAAACTTGTGGCAAAATATTAAATATTCCATGGACTCAACTTGCCTATCAGCAAATAGCTTGGGGTATCTACTTTCCAAAAAGGGGTCATTCAAGGTGTTTTGAACTGTCCTGGAATTTTATGCCCAACATTAGAAGCTTATGCCACACATCACGCACTTGAAGACAAAGCCCTTTCTGACACTTTTCATTTACATGAAAAAAATTTTTTTTTTCTAAAAACGTACTTACTTATATATATTTTTTAAAGCAAAGGCCATACAGATTAAAATGGAGGGTGTTGCAATTTTTTTTTACACAGTATTTGCGCAATGATTTTTCAAATGCAATTTTTTTGGAACAAAAAAACACTTTTTTGAATCTTAACGCATAAAAACACACTATATTGCCCAAATGTTTGGTAAAATATAAAAGATGATCTTATGCTGAGTACATAGATACCAAACACGACATTTATTTATTGAAAATATGACTGATCATGCCAAAAAACTGTCTTTTATTTAAGGATGGTGATCACATGAACCCATTTATTATCATATAGTTTTTTGGATCCTTTTTAAATCATAATGATAACAGAAATCACCCAAATGGCCCTGATAAAAAGTTTACATGCCCTGGAATGTTTGTCCTTGGTACAGACACAGAAGGTGGCACACACAGGTTAAAATGTCAAAGGTTAATTTCCCACGTTTGTGGCTTTTTAAATCAGATTATGATTTAAATTATGAATTATAAATTACAACAAATGCTGTGCAAATTTCAAAGGTTAATTTCCCACGTTTGTGGCTTTTTAAATCAGATTATGATTTAAATTATGAATTATAAATTACAACAAATGCTGTGCAAATTTTAAATCAAGTTAAAGTGCAAGTGTAACAATGCAGTTCATATATAGTTCATGAAGTTCACAAAAAGTTCACAAAATTTCATATAATTTTCATACGACTTCCAAATCTTCTTAGTGTATAACCATTTTTATTAACTGTGGTGGTGAAATCACCTCCTACAGTGTTGAAGTCACGGATTTATGTATCATGAGAGCAGTGTTGGTGCCCAGGGCGATGATGGCAAACTCCGCCCCCCCCCCCCGGCATTTTTAAGAAAGAATCAATGTCGTTTCCAAACAAGAATATACTTAAAACAATACAAATTCAATTAGGTTTAATGCAATAGAAACAGAGTTCACTCACACTCAATTTGTAAAATGCAGCATGAGGGGGTTAATGTATTGCCACTGGTTTCTGATACATTAGCGACCAGTGCCAGTTAATTAACCCCTTTGTGCTGCATTAGTGGCACCAGTGTAACACTGACACTGGTGCCATTTATGCAGCACAAAGGGGTTAATTTACTGGCACTGGTCTGATGGGCATATTTTATTTTAAGAGCAACACTGATGGGCATATTTTGTTGTGCCCATCAGAGTGCTCCTTAACATAAAATATGCCCATTAGAGGGCTCCTTAACATAAAATATGCCCATTAGCGTGATCCTAATAAGCTTGCATGCTGATGGGCACATTTTATGTTAAGGGACACTCCGATGGGCACAACAAAATATGCCCAACTGCGTGCCCCTTTACATAAAATGCGCCCATCCATGTTGCTCTTAAAATAAAATATGGCCATCAGAGTGCCCCTTTACATAAAATGTGCCCATCAGCATGCTACTTATTTTATGTTAAGTGTCAGGCTGATGGGCATATTTTATGTTAAGTGACACTCTGATGGGCACATTTTATGTTAAGTGGCACTCTGGTGGGCACAACAAATTATGCCCATCAGTGTGCCCCTTAACAAAATATGGCCATAAGAGTGCCCCTTAACAAATTATGCCCATCAGTGTGCAGCTTAGGAAACATGTGCCCCACATACCTTGAGCTCAGGAGTAGTCAGCACACGCTGCAATGGGGCGGAAAGCTGCGAGATATATCTCGCAAGTGAGAGTCAGGACAGGAGCCAGGAGCCGGGATCAGGGAGCAGGGAGTCGGGAGCCCTGAGTAGCAGGGGGATGAGATGGAGCGCGCACGTGATGTCACACCCGGCCAGGCACTCTTGTGACAGAAAACTGGGAGCTGCGAGTAGCAGGGGGTGGGGCGGAACATGCACGTGAGGACTCACCCGGCCAGGCGCTCTTGTGACAGAAGACTGGGAGTGAGAGCCGCGGTCAGGAGGCGGGACGCACACACGCAACGTCACTGGTTGCTGGGAAACCCGCAGTCCCAGCAAGCCAGTGACTCCTACTACACTGGCGGTCTGGCGGTCCGGGCAAGAGCGTCGCTCGGTCTGTGCATGGGCCGCCATTTAATGACTGCTGTGCCTGTTTTAGAAGGACACTTCACTGCGCCCCCCCTACCCTCAATAAATTGTGCTGCCCAGGGCATCCGCCCCTTCCACCCCCCCTTGTACCGGCTCTGCGTGAGAGCAAACTGTCAGGTCACCTGTGGCCAGATGACAGGTGCACACCGTAGGGGGACAGGAGTGCACCACAAGATAGTGAACCTTATGGCTGACTGCTGCGGATAGGAAACTGGGTGGTTGTGGAAAGCGGGACTAGAGGAGCACAACCGGAATCCCACAGGAAGCTAGAGCCAAGATTCCCCAGGGCGCGGAGTCTAAGACCCAGCAGGTCTTCTCCAGAGCCTCTAGTGGTGAGGATGTTACGCTGCAGGCTAGGTCCAGGTCGCGGCCCCTAGAGTCTCCTAGCTCACGCCCCGTAGGGTAAAGGGAGAAGAGGGGAAGCAGCAGCACAAGATACAAGAATAACGAATAACAAGCCGAAGGTCAAGGGTCACAAGCAGACAAGGATAACGAAGGACAAGCCAAAGGTCAAGGGTCACAAGCAGAAAGGGATAGTCGGGGACAAGCCAATAACGTAACAGAGAGACAGACGTAGCACACGAGAGGCAGGAACCCAAACACACAATGCATAACAAACACGTTGATCAGCAAAGCAGGCTTGCAGTGCACAGGTTAATATAGTGTTCTGTGATAGGGCCTGGGGTGGAGTCAGGCTGGGAGGAGATTATAAAGGAAGCCAGGTGAGAGAGAGCCTGGCCTCTAAGATGAACACATGAGGAGGAAAGGTAAGATGGCAGACAGACATTAATGCATATCCATGACACAAACCCTGTTTCTGTCAAAATAAATAAATCCGTGCTGCAGCTGAATGGCATACCTGCAAAGCAAACAATGGTATAATAAATCACAGTCTCAATAAAACATTTTTTTTTATTGCAATCTGTGCCAAGAATAGAGTAAAAGAATATATAGCAAACTTGAATCAAAAACCTGTGCTAGCTCAACCAACCCTATGGTAGAACATATCTATGGAACTTCACTCACCATACAAACATGATTAGCAAAAAAGATTTGTTGATATCAAAGGTAAAAAAAAGACATTAAAAAACATCATACATACATTAGCATCAAATCTATAAAAACAAAAGGACCATCTCTGGACAGGTGGGGCAAATCCACCCAAGTTGTAGAAGCACTGAGAATGCTGTAATACAGCTGGGATGATATCCCTAGGTCTAAACGACCTATGCCATATGACATACCTGTAAGGCAAACACGATAAAACACAGTAACAACCAAACATTACAGTATAGCAAAAAATACAGTAAAACTGAGCAGAACAATAGAGAGAACAATAGAGTTTTGCTTTAAAGCAAAATTCCTGCGCGCTCGCGTACTAGCGCCGCTCGGGATCTGGCGTGGGGGGAGAGGGAAGGAGGAGGGAGGGAGAGAGCCACTCATGACCCCCGAGGGGGTAGGACAAGAGCCGCACGCCGACCGGGGATCGGGAGCGCCAGGGGGGAAACCACATGCCGCCGTGCTCCTTGGGGCGGCCATGGGGGGCCTCGAGAGGCGGGGCGTGCCCCTGTTGCTATGGGGGCACCCCACCAATCACCCCTCAACATCATCCCAGTGTCTGTGACCATCCTGGAGGAAGCCAGCTATGCAAGCCTGCTGCACACAGAGTGATACACTGAGGAGGTATGGATCAGGTATGCTTTTACACCCTCTAGTGGTGATTTGTAGGCAAGACAACATCTGCTCAAAGAAGAATCCATAAGTGAACTAAGTTCCTTAGGAATCTTCACTTACCTCTCCCACCGCAGGATTCTGCTGGAATCAGACAGACCCAATCTTCACCCATCACGGCGGGCTGAGTCAAAAGACCTTCAAGGACCGGGTTCCTTTTTAAATAGGGGTTCCACTCCCCTGGACCTGTATAGCACCCTGCCAGAAAAAACTTTGGTATCTGATGCATAACCAAAGAACTGGGTCCCAGGGTCCAGCCCTCCAAGAGAGGCATTACAGGCAAAACCTTGTTCTTCTTCTCCGAGGCCTAGGTACCATCCAATTTGGCCTCAGTAAGGATCCTTCCAGCGGAGCTCTTCATAGCACTTCTTTAACCGTGACCAACACCTTAGACACTGGTGGAAAAAACTGAGGTACTCCCTGTAAGGGAGGGGTTATATAGGGGAGGGGACTTCCTTTCTTGGGTGTGCCAGTGTCCATCACCTATATAACAATAGGTGAGAAAAAATAGTGCCCCAAAAAAATTCTCAAACCACCACTGCGCACAAAGAATATGTGTGTGCCTAAAGCTGCTACTTAGAAAAATTAAGCATGTGTTGTGATATCTAAATGAATAAATAATAGCACTATGTTTATAAAATATAAACAAAATCTAAAAACTATAACACTACGTGAAAAATAAATACCACTAAGTGAATATATAAAACACAAAATATTATGAACACATAATATTATTATTGTGACAAAAAAGTTGCTCAAAAGTCCATCAAACGTTAGTGTGAATATTAAAGCGGTTGTATACCCGTATTTTTTTATTTATTTTTTTACACCTGTAAAGGAAAAGGCATAATGAGCTTGTATGCACAGCATACAAGCTCATTATGAAATACTTACCTTAGAACGAGGCGTCGGTGTCCCTCCCGGTCCACGCCGAGGCAGCTGACATTATGCCTTGGCGTGTCTTCCGGTTATCGCGGCTCCAGCGCTGTGAGTGGCTGGAGCCACGATTCGTCACTCCCGCACGTGCGCGCGGGAGACTTCTTTCCGGCAAGGTCCGGCGTCTGCCGGGCCTTCAGCCGAGAATCCCCTGTGCGCATGCGCCGCTGCAGTCAGCGGCGCAGTGCAAGGGGAATACAGTCAGGTCCATAAATATTGGGACATTGACACAATTCTAATCTTTTTGGCTCTATACACCACCACAATGGATTTGAAATGAAACAAACAAGATGTGCTTTAACTGCAGACTTTCAGCTTTAAAGGTTTAGGAGATATTTATTTTACCTACAGGTAAGCCTAAGTATAGGCTTACCTGTAGGTAAAAGTAAAAAAAAAAGACTATACAACCACTTTAAGCAAATCCAAAAAAGTTCAAGTCCATTAAGTAATTGTGTATATCCAAGTGATTGAATAAATCCAAGTGATCGAATGAAATCTTCCTTAAATAAACTTAAACTGTACCTTCCACCACACCATTCATGATTCCTCTCCCATAAGAAATAAACTCACCAAAAATATATGCCTAAAGCCTCGTACACACGGCCGAAAATCTCGTCAAGAAAAAACACGTCGTTTTTCTTTTGACGAGATTCTTGGACAAGAAACTTGTCCCGGCCGAGTGTACACACGCTCTTTTCAAAGAACCCGCGGTTCTTTGAATGGGGCGAACACGGTGACGTCATCGAATACGACGAGCGTACGCTCGTCACATTCGATGCCGTCGCCGCCATCTTGCTACACCCTATCTATGCCTAGGAAGCTACCGCGCATGCGTCGAAGTCATTTCGAGCATGCGCGGGCTTCCCGGAGGACAGGTAAGTGTACACACACACAATTTTCTCGTCGAGAAACAGGCTGACGAGAATCTTGGCGAGAAAATAGAGAGCAGGTTCTCTATATTTCTCATCGAGATTCTTGTCGGTTTTCTTGACGAGAAACCATACACACGAACGATTTTCTCGGCAAGAAAGCTATCTCGGCAGTTTTCTTGTCGTTTCTTGCCGAGAAACTCGTTCGTGTGTATGAGGCTTTGCACTCTCATGCTCGGCAGAATAGCTTAGTGAACCCACCACGGTTAATAGACTTGCTCCACCGGTGCTCATCCAATCATGAATTCCACATGTAAAATGAAAAAGTGCTTCCAATGGTGAAGTAAGTAAAATCTATTTATTTAAAAATAGCAGCAAACTCTTCAACCATTGCACTTACATCACTTCTAAGTAACAAACAGCACTACGAAATCACGCACAGGAACAAGCACATCAGGTAAAGATTTTGCAGTGGTGTGCGGTGAATTGCGGTCACGGCGGACCCAAAAAGCTGCTTCAGATCTCACCCTCCGCTCGCTCACTCGCTGCTCTATCCTGTGTACGTGTCCATCATCTGAAGGTAGCCTATAACCCACATAGTTATTACTATGGCTGCTCTGTGTCCCGTGATGTACGAAAAATAAAAAAATCAGGTGTCACGCCGGTACCTGTGTTTGCTACAGGCATGGCATCTTTTTTGGGGTGCTCGTTGGGTAGGGGTACCAGAAAAGACATCCGGAAAATGCCTCTCATGCAGCCGGCTCACAGCATCTGGGTTGTGAATTTGGGCCACAGCACCTGCTGGATACAGAAGGGCTGCAAATACCTCTTCCTGGAATTTAAGGAAGGATCCAGTTCGTCCACTACCCCCTCCCATCATACTGCCCTCCACTTCCCCCCTCCCATCATACTGCTCTCCTCTACACCCTCCCATTATACTGCCCTCCACTACCCCCCTCCCATCATACTGCCCTCCACTACCCCCCCTCCCAACATACTGCCCCCTCCCATTATACTGCCTCCACTACCCCCCATCATACTGCCCTCCACTACCACCCCTCCCATCATACTGCCCTCAACTACCCCCTCCCATCATATTGCCCTCCACTACTCCCCCTCCCAACATACTGCCCTCCAATACCACCCCTCCCATCATGCTGCCCTCCACTACCCCCCTCCCATCATACTGTCCTCCACTACCCCCTCTCATCATACTGCCCTCCAGTACCACCCCTCCCATCATACTGCCCTCCACTACCACCCCTCCCATCATACTTCCCTCCACTACCCCCTCCCATCATACTGTCCTCCACTACCACCCCTCCCATCATAATTCCCCTCCTCCCATTATACTGCCCTCCACTACCCCCCTCCCATCGTACTTCCCTCCACTACCACCCCTCCCATCATACTGCCCTCCACTACCCCCCTCCCATCATACTGCCCCCCACTACCACCCCTCCCATTATACTGCCCTCCACTACCACGCCTCCCATTATACTGCCCTCCACTACTCCCCTTCCTTCATACTGCCCTCCACGACCCCCTTCCATCATACTTCCCTCCTCTATCCCCCCTCCCATCATACTGCCCTCCACTACCACCCCTCCCATCATACTACCCTCCACTACCACCCCTCCCATCATACTGCCCTTCACTACCACCCCTCCCATCATACTGCCCTCCACTACCACCCCTCCCAACATACTGCCCCCCACTACCCCCCTCCCATCATTCTGCCCTCACTGCCTCCCCTCCCATTATACTGCCCTCCATCATACTGCCCTCCACCCCATCATATTTCCCACTGCCACCCCTCCCATCATACTGCCCTCTACTGCCACCCCCTCCCATCATACTTCCCTCCACCCCATCATACTGCCCTCCACTACCACCCCTGCCCTCAAACTGGCCTCCACTACCACCCCTCCCATCATACTGCCCTCCACCACCCCTCCCATCATACTGCCCTCACAGTCTCCCCTCCCATTATACTGCCCTCCACCCCATCATACTGCCCACTGCCACCCCTCCCATCATATTGCTCTCCACTGCCATACCTCCCATCATACTGCCCTCCACCCCATCATACTGCCCTTCACTGCCACCCCTCCCATCATACTGCCACTGCCCTACTGACCATGTCCACTGCCCTACTGACCATGTCCACTGCCCTACTGACCACGCCCACTGCTGTACTGACTGACACCATTCACAGTCCACACTGACACCATTGGCGGAACTACCAGCAAAGGTTGCACTTGCAACTGAGCCCTGGCTTTCTGCCACCATGGCGGGGACCAAGACTGTAGGACTGCAAAACATGCGAAAGGGATCCACTGTGGGACCATAAAGGGTTGTGGGATCAGTGGGAAGTGCTCTGGGCTCGGAGGGAATGGCCCAGGCCAGAGGTCATCTCCGGGCCCTGTATATAGCTCATCCCAGAAACCTACACCCTGTATATAGCTCATCTCAGAACCCTGCACTCTGTACATAGCTCATCCCAGAACCCTGCACTCTGTACATAGCTCATTCCAGAACCCTGCACTCTGTACATAGCTCACCCCAGAACCCTGCACTCTGTACATAGCTCACCCCAGAACCCTGCACGCTGTAAGCAGCTCATCCCAGAACCCTGCACTCTGTACACAACTCATCCCAGAACCCTGCACTCTGTACATAGCTCATCCCAGAACCCTGCACGCTGTACATAGCTCATCCCAGAACCCTGCACTCTGTACATAGCTCATCCCAGAACCCTTCACTCTGTAAATAGCTCATCCCAGAACCCTGCACTCTGTTCATAGCTCATCCCAGAACCCTGCACTCTGTACATAGCTCATCCCAGAAACCTGCACTCTGTATATAGCTCATCCCAGAACCCTGCACTCTGTTCATAGCTCATCCCAGAACCATGCACTCTATATATAATGCACTCCAAACCCTGCATGCTTTTATCCCTTTTTTAAATTTATGTATCCATGAGACTTTAGCTTGTGGAACAATGATAAAAGCATATTTTCCACATGGCGCATACTTCAAATCACTAGCAATGCACATGGTAAATGCTGCAAAACAATGTATCCCACGCCATTGGGGTTCCACACAACCCCCTCAATCAAAGAATGGCTAACAAAGATAAATAAATTAGCAGAGATGGAACGCTTGATTAGCATAGCCTGAGACACCCTCACCAAATTCTCTACCAAATGGGCTTGCTGGGCCAACTTCCAAACCCCTGCGCAATTCAGCAAACAGAGTAACCCCCCATCCCAGCCCCTTAATGGGACCTCACAGTGAACTGATGTCAATAAATATCTATTAGGCTTATAAAGATATATAACCTTTATTTCTCGTAAGCATTTAAAACGATTAATTCCACCGCCTAAATGAAATACAATCAGCCCCTTCCCCTATGCAAACCGATGAAGGGAGTGGAAGATGGTCCCCCTTTCCATCCCTCCCCTCCAACCTTCCCCTCTGCATCCATTTTCCCACCTTGATACTCTCCCTCTGTCCTTCCTTTTATCTAATGCCCCCTCTGACATACAATGAACTCACTTTCAACATTGACCACATTACCTTACGTGAAGGCTTATCGGACCTTCTTAACATGTTCCAGGTTATCCCACTCCTGCCGCCCTATGCCAAATCCTGTTTTAAATTTTATACCTTTTTGCTCATTATGAATACTAAGAGATATCCATTTACTCTTTAATATATAGACTTACTTCGTCCATCAACGAAATTGGCCCTCTAAGACGACACTAAAACCCCATCCTAAAGCCATGGGATACGGGAACTATTCACTATACAGTAGATCCTCTTCGACTTCCTAGAGACGCCTACAATATTTGGTACCTACCATATATGACTCTCTCAAAAGAATAAAATTCATGTTACTTTTCAATTAGCGATGGACCTGTTGACCACCCTTGATAAGCCTCACCGTTAAATGTTCTATACCTTTATGGCCTCTTGTCATCTTAAACAATGTATGTAGAGGTTACAACATATGTTTACATGTATGTACTATTGTTACCAGTTCTAAATGATATTTGCTCTCTTTATTCCTAATAAAACTTTTATGAAAGAAAAAAATAAAAGCATATTTTATAGGTACAAGGAAGCCCGAGTTTTGTTTAATGACGCCTCTTAAGCTCCTCCCACTGTCAGGAGTTTGACCACGCCCACATGTGCCGCAGCACGCTATACAAGGTTAGATGTGTGTGCCTCATTCTAAAGTTCAAAAGCTGGTAGTTATGCAAAATGTCCCACCAAGGATCAGTGCATTCACTAGAGACAGACACTCAAGATGAAGCTGATTTGCAACAGGTACAGATATCTAGTAGACCCCAATGCTAGTTGAACCTTAAAGAGAACTATGAAACAAACAAGGCAGAAATTACTGATAATTTATCTGATCTGTGGAATAGGACTATGCAATATTTGTGGATTAAACATGTACAGTAATGATGGACAGCAGTTAGGCAGCATGCTTGCAAGACTAAAGAGAAAGGTTTAAAACACTGTCTGAAAAATAGCGGGTACCTAGTTGGCCGATTATTCATAAAGCGCAGCGTGGCTCGCATATGGGCAGTGGACAGCCGGCTGCTCCTAATCAACAGATACCTCACATTTTTACATGCCAGGTTGCAAATAGAGGAGAAGATATCTCAGTTGCATAAAACTACATTCTGCTACTCTACCTTCCTAAAGAAATCTAAGAGATAATTTAGATCGCTAAGACCCCACTTACAGCAATCATTGCTAAGATCCTGCTCATAGCAGTCTTCACTGAGTAGTCAACTTTTGTGTCCATGCTGAAGCACTGCTCAGAGTTAAAGCAGAACAGTTCCTGTAAAATAAATAGTTTCATCCATCAAATTTTTCAGCTGCTAACTGACAAATCAAAACGACCAATTCTGGAAATTTTAAATGGAAATGCTGCTGATAACAGAGGGTACATGGATGTGTATACAAATCCCAGCAACTGTAAGGGTGCATGTCACCTACTTCTTGGAATTCAACTTTAAACTGCACATACAACAGCAGCACCCCAAACAGATTAATTTACAATTTGAAAAAAACAGAAAGGCTTGTTTGGGTATTTTTTATCTGCTACACTTTTTTATCCAGCGGTAATGGCCATGTCAGGGATCTGGTGCAGCAGGTTCTCGATGCTCATTCCCAATCAGCAAATGCTTTTTCCATTTCAGCAAATGCTAATTCTTCTTTAGAGCTCTTTCACACTGAGGTGCTGAAAAACGCCCTAAAATGCCTTTAGCACTATTACCGCGTTCTTACCACGTTTTTAGGGCGCTAGCGGTAAAATTAACGCAACGCTGCATGCGTTTTAACAGCGTTTTTCAAGTGTTATTGCAGCATGGACAATTTCAGTCCTGCTGTTGTAGATGCTCATTTTTTTTGCTTGCATGTTTACATTTTTGGGAGATCATGTGACTTTTCTACAGCTCATAGCATATTATAGGCGCTATTCAGGCGTTTTTACAGCGCTTTCAATTCATTTCAATGGAGAGGGGCGTTTTTGGAGCGTTTTTTTCAGCGCCCAAAAGCTGCTCCAAAGATGCTGCTTCCAGGACTTTTCTCAACGCCCCGCCATCGCAACGCCTCAGTGTGAAAGGGTCCATTGAGATGCATGGAGAGCGTTTCATGAGCGTTTTAATAGCGCTATTTTTAACGTTAAAACGCTGTAAAAACGCTCCAGTGTAAAAGGGTCTTACAGTCTCTTCCCCTGCATATCACCATGCAGACTATTGCTCCTCTTCCTCTGCATTAACTCCTGCAGACTGTTGCTCCCAGGACTTCTCTCCTCCTGCACAAATATTCTACTGCACAACTACTATATCACTGTAGAACTATTATATCACTGTAAAACTATTAGATCCAGTCCCATCATCTTCATTGTGACAAAAAGGAATCACTCTGAATAATCCCAACTTGCTGGCTGTATTTGTTGCATGGTCACTAGGCCAGAGGCCTGCAGTGCCCCTCCCCGGAGGCCTAGTGATTTAACAGCTTGTACTGATTGGTGGACTACTGATCCCAGCTAGCCCGACTTGCAAATCCTGCGCCCTCAGGCTGCATCGTTTTGACACACTTCCCCACAGTCTTTCTTCTGTTCCGGGACTCCTCATCAATGACCGTATAAGGATGAAGTTCCCTCCCAGACTTCCTGGCATGCCTCCGCACCCAGCACTTCACTGTGGTACACTCACCAACCTTAACCTGCCCCAAGTCCATGATGGAGAACTTTATCTGGACATACGTTCCGACAGCCTCTCTCCAGCCCCTCTGCTCTAGGAATTCTTCATCTATGACCGTGTAAAGATGAAGACTTCACCCATGACCATGTAAGGGTGAAGTTCCCTCACAGCTCTCCCGGGCTCGGCGCACCCCCCCCCCAGATGGGGGCCGCCTCCTGCCACTGTCTAGTACTCCATTCTCCAAGTCTTCCGACCGACAACTCCTCCCCAGTGGCATGTCACCTCATCTTATATGGGAGGCCTGCCCCCTGTCAATACAGAGTGGGGATTGGTCAGGGATCCTCACATGAGCTGCCTGCCACTTCAGTCCTAGGTCCTGCCCCTCTTCCAGAACAATCTCCCTGGAAGCAGGGGAGGCACCTCAGAACTAGAGCACAGGTGGCCACACCCACTGCTACACTAACCACTCCCTGCCCCCATATCAAAACAAGCAGGCCCAGCCTGAAGCATAGGCCTGCCTAAATTTACCTGTGCTGACAGTTTCCCTAGAAAAATCCTATTCTAGCACCTACCTACGGTAGAGGGTGCTACATAATGTACTGACTTTATAAACAGTATTTAAGCACTTTTACTGGGCCACATTTTAAACAGGGGCCCTTATAGGCCCCCACCTATAACTAAACGAAACCCTTGTTTTTAATGCTTACTGTTAGACAGGACAATTTGGTTGGTTGCAGGCTGGTCGGTAAGATGAGCTGGGAATTTTCTTTGGTTTTGTTCCATGTGCTCCTTGCTAAAAAGGGCAGTTATAGGTGGGGGCATTTGTTTGTACTGTTGGAATCAGTGGAAGCCCATCCATTAGGGGTGCAGGGGCGCCGCCCCGCTAATCCATGTGCCCGGCCCCTAATCTACATGCAGGGCACTGGAGACATGGTTTTTAATGGGGTTTTTTCCATGTACCTGGCCCCTAATCTACATGCAGGGCACTGGAGACATGGTTTTTAATGGGTTTTTTTTTGAAGCACATGATTAGAGCCTGAGGCTTTAATTGGATTAAAAAAAGGGTGGGCTCGGTGAGCCCACCCAGTTGTGTGACATTAGTGAATTGATATTCGCTAATGTCTTCCTGTTCTCCTCCCTAAATCCTAAGACCCCATTGGACGGGAGTCTGAAGACCCGATTGGCCGGGAGGAGAAGCAGCGACCATCGGGACATGGAGGAGACGGAGGGGGAAGGCCACGACCTGGATGGGATAAGTGCCGATCGAGCAGTGAGCGAGCGAGCCGTCGACCGGGGTGAGGTTGGTGTGGGGTGCAGGGCTGGAGCGACTGGGGTGGGGGGTGGGGGGCTAGATGTCTCAAGTGTGTTTGACGCCCTCCCTGACTGATGGAGCACCAGCCGCCACTGCTTTGAATACTGGTGAGGGGATGCAATGGACACTTTTGCTGCCATTATGTTATATGCTGAGTGTCCAGTGCACCCCTGTGCCTTTAAGAAGGGGTGGGCTCCCTCCAGGCTCACCTGACTATCCATTATAATGCATGTGCTTCTACTATGGAGGCACTCAAAATTTTGAGTTAGGACTACAGATAATACTGGGGTGCCATGAAGTGGCTCTGCAGCTTACGCATGTATTTGCAAATGTGTGCAAACTACACTCCTGTTTTTAACGCATACTGTTAGACAGGATAATTCGGTTGGTTGCAGGATGGTCGGTAAGTTTAGCTGGGATTTACTTTGGTTTTGTTTTAACAAAAATACTTGTTGATGGCCTACTGGTGCAGGTTCAGCCACTGCAGCATGGTCATCATTGAATTTCAGTGCGGGGGTATATCTTAAATCTGGTGCTTGGCAGACAGCTTGTGTTGCCGCTGTATTTCAGGTAACCACCTAAAGTGACCACACACGCCTATAGCCTGCCACAGTACATCCTGGAGGTCAGGTACCTAACCAGGATGTTTGCCCGGTGTATACCAGATAAGCCATAGCAGTTTGAATCTGGTACAGATAAACAACTCTGGTTGCAGACAGTCTGCATTGGGGGGTGTATGGCTTTATGGTGAAAACCATTGCACAACTATTCAATACTATGAGCAGCTGTACACCATGTATCCCAGGTATGGAAATACACCCGCAATTTGTGTTGTATGCCCAATAGCACCCGTGTGCATGAGGCCTAAAGCATATGTAGAAAAGAAACACTTCTATTACATCCATTTATTCTGGGCTAGGAGTTCTACAACTTAGAGTTAAATGACTCCATGTTATTTCATGTTTTCATTGTTTTCTTTCTTAATAGCCGTATAACTAAGCTTCTACACGTGAGCGTCTTCACTGGTAAATATTTACAAAGAAGAAGAAATTCATCCCTTGCTGTGTCACAAAAGAAAACAGATGGCATCTGATGAAAAAAGATGAAAACACACCACGTGCTTGAAAGTTGTCTGTGTTGCATATTAGAAGGCAGCTGAAGACAAGTAACAATGGAAACATGTCACACTATTCTAAGTTTATCTAATCATTACATAACACAACAATACCGTGTCCTTTTCAAGTTTTCATAGTCATTCTGACATTGTTGTAGAACATTTTACAGAAAGTTGGTTGTTCATGTGTAAAACGTCAACTTCAGTTACAAAAAGGATCTACAAGGGGTCTAGTTATAAAACATTTGTTGGACGAATGTGACATATATTTGCTTAGGTTGCACAAATTTTCCCTGTAATTTTTCTAATACTGTGGTTTTCTATGATCAACAGTCCCATATACTGTAGGTTGCCAAAATGTGGTATATTTTTCTAAAATACCTCAACCAGACAATATACTGCATTTTAGCCACTAGATGGAGCTGACGATCATAGAAAGTCATAGAGTTAGAGGAAATGTGAGAAAAATGTGTGCTGCCGCCTGTACAAATTCATCCAACAACTGTTTTATAAATAAACCCCCAAGGGTCTATTTATCAATGTTTTCACTAAAGATTCACTCAAATTTTACCCAAAATTCACCTTTTACAAAAAAATAATAAATGCACATCTTTTTGCAGGTAAAAAAAATATGTATTTATTATTTTTTTCACTGCAGTCTGTAAGGCATTGCACTCGTGATCAGCAGATCGTGGGTGCAATTCCTGGATCCTGCATACAGTCAGTTAGCTGTCTGACAATACCTCATACGGGGAAGGCAGTTAATGATTTGCGAAGAGTTACATGGTTAGTCTGATTAAAAAAAGACACAAGTCCATCTCGTTCTATAATTTATACAGCCCTGCCAGACAGATCAGCCAGTTTGGTGACCTGACTTTTCTCCTTTTTTTTCCCTTAAACATTCCCTTAAGCAGCAGTAGACTGATTAGGTCATTACTCTTCTCTCTCTTCCTGCACATGTGTTGCATGGGGGGGTCACGTGTGAATGATATTCAGATAGATTTAGGTACTTAAAGTGTTACTAAACCCACAACAGTAAAACCAGTCTTAATATGCAGTAAAGCATGCTTGTTATACTCATTGTGGAACCTAAGGGGTTAATCCTCTGAATTGTGTAAAAAGGCTGTTTGGTCTTGTCTTCTCTGATCCTCCCCTCCTTCCACTGTCCCCTGATTATTTTCTGATAACACAGTCTATGGAAAATTTGGTGTGTATTGCTAGAGAGATTTCTGGGAGGGTGCATGTGATCCACACAGGACCAATCAGCAGTGTCCAGAAAGAGGGTCAGGGGTCTTGCCGTCGAATAGGACAGTCAGAAAACTCCTCCTACAAGCTTTACCAGTGCTTGGTTGGACACTGATAGAAGTCACAAGACTGCTATATACTGGTGATAAAAAAAGGTATTTAGCAATTTATATTTACTAAAATAATTGCATTTCCATGTTCTGTCTACTGTGAGAGACCATATATAGTGAATGCAGGATCCTGGGTTTAGTAACACTTCAAATCACTTGTCTGAAATGAAGTATGTCCTACATTGTGCTGGAAGCTGGAAATAAATCTTCATTGCAGGGATCCCTGTCCTCTTTCTGTACAGATGGTCTGACAGGGACACGTCCCCTCCTTCCTCCTCCTCCATTGAGAAATGTTCTATCTATGTGTAGCCAGGTGTTTGGCTAAGAATGGAGAGTGAGAGAAACACTCACTGCTCCTGGTAGCTGCTGTCCTGTGGTGCTAAACTGGTTAACAACTGTTTCAGTGTAAGGAGGGAGCTGCTGAGCAGGAGGAGTTCAATAGACTGAATTAGGCAGCAATGCACAGTGTAATCAGTAATCCGAAGGAGAGACTGTTGTGGTGATAAATAGCTTTTGAACTACTGTCTCCAGAGGGAGATTGCGAGGAGGAGGGGAAAGAACTGCATTTTCCTGGGCTGTACAGGACTTAACTTCATATTGCAGGGAGGGGGACTGGAGAGTGGACATCACTGTCCAGTGTTCACCATCACTGCTGCATAATGGGGGCCTGAGCGGGATCCAGAGTGCTGAGTTTGGGGGTGCTGACAGCCAGAGTCACTTGGGTGCAGAGCAGAGAGTGGACTAATCGCTGTGTGTGACTGTATGGTGAGCTACAATACCACAGGGACTGGTGAGCTGCTACTGTGGGGATTTACTCCTTGACCATAAAGCCATGTAGTAGCCTTATTTGCTGCCTGCAGGTTTGATTGGGACTGTACTCCTGTGCACCAATGGTACAATTGGGCCCCAACACTAGCCGGTTGAAGAGTAAGAGCTGTTCCTTTGCAGCTGCTCCAAATAGACCTTTACTTACTGCTTATGCTAAGAGGTACCTTTCAGGGGACATTGCACTAAATCCTAGTGTCCGGTGATAGGTATGAGGCCGAGAAGCTGGGAGGGTTTCCCTTGCGGCCGAGTGCAGCACACCCCTGGAGATGGTACATGGAGTACGGTGCCCAAAGAAGAACGAGTTGCCTGATTGCTGAAGGCTGGTTGCCAGGGGTTTGCTGGAACAGGCAAGGTATACCGTAAGATTAGGCATGCTTGGATGGCCCTGGAAGGGCAGACCAATGGAGCAGACCAGATAGCTAAATTAGGAGCCAGGCCAGGGGTCATTGACAGTAAGACAGTCCAAGATAAGCGTAAACAGGAGCAAGCCGTGTCGGTACACAGGTAATGACAGAGTCTGTAAGCCAAGCCGGGATCAGATGCAATGGAGCAAGCAGAAGCAGAGTCAGGATACAAGCCAAAGGCTCAAGCCAGAAGATCAGAATGAGCAGGTCAAGGTAAGGTCGGTACACAGGAAGTTTGATAAGCAGGAAACACAAGGCACAGGAACTGATGATAAACTAGCAATGCATTATTCCCAGCAGCGGGTTTAAATAGGCAGTGGCGCCACTATCACGCTGTGTGTGTGGCGCCACACATGGGCGTTTGCATGTTCGCAGCTCCACGTGCCCTTGTGCATTGATTTACGCCGGTGTGCCTCTGCATGCACCGGTTCGCGATTCCCGCACCATTGCGCCTGGGAATGGGCCTATTTCCCTGACAGTGCCCCCTCCCAAGGGGCAGCCTCTGGATGCCCAATCATGTCCATCTTTTGTGAGAACTGTTGCGTAAACTCTGTAAGAGTCTAGGAGCATGTACATTGCTCATTGGCTCCCATGAATTCTCCTCTGCAGAGTATCCTTTCCATTTAATTAAAAACTGAATTGTCCTACCGCTGATGACAGTCAAGAATGGATTCCGCTTCAAATTCTGTTTCACCTCCTACCAGGACAGGAGGTGGTGGCATCTCTTCTCTCCCTGGAAATGGACTAGAAAGAACAGGTTTAAGCAAGGAAACATGGAACACCAGGTGAATCTTATAAGACTTTGGCAATGTCAGCTCAAATGCTACCGGATTTATTTCACGTCTTATTTCAAACGGACCAACAAATTTCGGTCCCAGTTTCCAGGATGGACATGGCAGTTTGAGGTTTGCTGATGAGAGCCACACTTTATCCCCAATCTTAAAAGTAGGGTTTTCTCTTTTCTTTTTGTCATATTGCTTCTTGTAATCTTCCTGAGCTTTTTGCATCGTCTCCTGGAGTGTTAATTTGTTTGAATTAAACTTATTCTGTCCTGGACTGCTGGGACTGAGGTCTCAGGAATTTTGTTGGGTAAAATTGAGGGCTGGAACTCATAATTTGCCCAAAAGTGTGACTGGTTGGTGGCAGCGTGCACAGAGTTGTTATATGCAAATTTCGCACATGGCAATAGGGAAATCTTATCTCTCAAGTTGTCTTGAGAGAAAGAACAAAAACATTGTAGATATTGCTCTAGTGTTTGATTGTCTACAGCCTACCATCCACAGAGTAATGGTCAAGCTGAAAGAACCAAACACATTTTGATTGACAACAACTTGCAGAGATTTCTCCAGAATCTAGAGGTAAATTGCACTCCTCTATCTGACACGATGTTGTCTGGTATGCCATGCAATCTGACTGACTCTTTTATAAAAAATGTTGCTGTGTCCATGGCAGAAGGTATGCTCATCATTGGCAGGAAGTGTGCCATCTTGGACAGTCGATCCACTACTACCAGGAAGGTTGTGAATAAACTTCTGAGGGGGGTAAGTCTACTATAAAATCCATGGATATTTTCTTCCAAGGTTGTTCCGGGACTGGCAGTAGTCTTAGTAGGAGTTGACATATTTCCTGCACTCAGATCTCAGGGTGGGCCACCACAAGGACCGCTGGACAAGTTTGGTTGTTTTTCGGACTCCGAAGTGGCCTGCAAGCTGATGGTCATGAAAAGTTTTCAGAACTTGAAGCCTGGCTTGCTGTGGGACAAAGATCCTGTCTTGATGCCAAAGGAACCCTTCCTGGCTTCTTAGAGAAGAGACTTCAAATCTGTGCACTGGGTAGATGCTTGCTCAATTGAAGCCCGTAAATCAGGTTTGATCAGAAGAAAATTTTGAGGAGACAAAATCATAATAGGTGTGATCTCTTCTGGGGTATCAGAGAACGGGTCAGGCCGTCAGCTTTTCCATTCTTGGACCCCGGACGATAGGTGATATGGAAATTAAACCTGGAAAAGAACATGGCCCATCCAGCTTGTCGGGGTCTCAATCATTTGGCAGTGCGAAGATACTTCAGGTTTTTGTGATCTGTAAAAAACAAGATAGGGTGAGCGTCACCTCCCAGGAGATATCTCCATTTCTCCAGGGCAGTTTTAATTGCTAAGAGTTCTCAATCCCCCACATCGTAGTTTCTCTGGCTGGCTCATCTGCCGTGATCAAAAGGCTACAGGGTAAAGTAATGCTTTGGGGCCTTGGCATTGAGATAAGACTGCACCTGTGGCTACTTCTGAAGCGTCGACTTCCAGGACATAGGATAGAGCAGGATTACGGTGCTGTAGAATCGGTGCAGAGGTAAAAAGGACTTTAGTTGATCAAAGGCGGTTGTGCTGCTAAAGACCATTGGAATTTGGTATGCTGGCGGGTTACTTGGGAAATGGGTGATATGATGGCAGAAAAATTATTTATGAACCTCCTGTAGAAGTTCGCAAAGCCTACAAACCTCTGAATGCCTTTTATCGGATGGAGCCGGCCACTCAAGAATAGCTTTCACCTTTTGAGGATCCATAGCAATTCCTTCGGTAGAGATGAGCCCTAGAAACTGAATTGACATCTTCTCAAAATTGCATTTTTTGGCCTTAACGTACCGTATATACTCGAGTATAAGCCGACCCGAATATAAGCCGAGGCACCTAATTTTACCACAAAAAAATGGGAAAACGTATTGACTCGAGTATAAGCCTAGAGTGTCCATCTACATGCCTCACTGTGCCTCACTGTGTCCATGTGCATGCCTCACTGTGTCCATGCCTCACTGTGTCCATGCCTCACTGTGTTCATGCCTCACTGTGTCCATGCCTCACTGTGCCCATACCTCACTGTGCCCATGCCTCACTGTGTCCATGACTAGACTGACGTTTAACATGGGAGTCTATGGAAGGGGTGCCTGGCTTTGAAAAATCGGTGCTCCCCGGCCGTAGGTCCCCTAGATGACACACTTTGCACACTTATATAGGAGAAATGGGGCTACATGTGTGCAAAGTTTTGGGTCCAGAGGACCTACGACCGGCCAGTACTGGGTCCCCAAATTCACCAGAGAAATGACCGTTTAACATGGGAGTCTATGGAAGGGGTGCCCAGGTTTGAAAATTCGGTGCTCCCCGGCCTTAGGTCTCCTGGACAACAAACTTTGCACACTTGTAAAAGAGTAATGGGGCTATATGTGTGGCAAGTTTGGGGTCCAGGGGACCTCCGGCCGGCCAGTACCAGGTCCCCAAATTTCAGGAGATGAGGCACAAAAAGGTGACTCGAGTATAAGCCGAGGGGGGCATTTTCAGCACAAAAAAATGTGCTGAAAAACTCGGCTTATACTCGAGTATATACGGTACATTAAGTGTATTCTAAGGATGAGCAGCACCTTTTTTACGTGCGTTCTGTGGACCTTCAGGGTGGCTGAGAATATGAGAATATCATCGAGGTAGACAATGACAAAGTGGTCCATATATTCTAGAAAAAATTTATTTATAAAGTGTTGGAATGTGGCTGGGGTGTCCGAATGGCATTACTAGGTATTCAAAATGTCCGAACCTTGTTCTGAACGCTGTTTTCCACTCATCTTCCTTCCGCATGCGTCCGAGATTGTAGGCTCCGCATAGATCTAGTTTAGTGAAGATAAGTGCAATACGAAATCTCTGAAAGAGTTCAGGGAACAGAGGGAGTGGGTAGCGATTTTTAATGGTGATTTTATTAAAGTTCCCTGTAATCCACACATGGTCTTAATGTCTTAGGTTTCTTTTCAATAAAAAAAATGCCAGCACCGGCAGGAGAAGAGGATGGGCGGATAAACCCTTTTTCTAAGTTCTCGTCAATGTACTGCCGCAGTGTTTCAAGTTCAGTTTCAGAAAGGGAAAATATGTGGCCAAAAGGGATCTTAGCCCCCGGGAGCAGCTCAATTGGACAGTTATAGGGACAGTGTAGGGGAAGGACGTCTAGGAATTCCAGATAGGCCGCTAGTATGTTGTGGTCCACACTGGGTGTTGGTAGAACTGTCAGGCAGCTGGTAAAGTCTCTAGATTCGGGAAAAAGGCAATGCTGCTGGCAGTAGGAAGAAGTGAAGAGTACTTCCTTCTTGGATCAATCAATCTGAGAGTCATGGCATGTGCCTGTAGCCATAGGATCCCCAAGATGACAGGGAACATAGGAGAGCTCAGGACATCAAAGCGTATAAACTCCCGGTGACCTGAGTCAGTCGAGGTGAAAATAGGTGCCATTTCTTGCGTACAGGCCCGGAACTAAGCCTGTACGCCTGTTCCGATAAGTTTTTTCAGCTGTTTTTATTCAACCAGGTGTGCCAGAGGGGTTGAGAAAAAGAACAGAGGACCTAATCAACCAAGCTTCTCCTGTGACGGTAGCGCTACATATGAATGGAAGACAGATTCCTGTGTTCCCTTAGACCATCTGTACGGCTGTTCTTCTTGAAGACCTGAAGCTGTTAACCACTTCAGCACCAGAAGTCCTAAGACATGAAGAGGACAGGCATCCCTGCAGTGAAGATTTCTCCAGGATCCAGGTGCCAGCACAACATGAAACATACTTCATTACAGATAAGTGATGTGACTACAGCTGTAGGGAATTAAACTTCAGCATTAATTTAGTATTTGTAAAGCGCTGCATAAAATTGACGGGGGGAGAACAAGTATTTTATACACTGCCAATTTTGCAGGTTTTTCCAACTTACAAAGCATGTAGAGGTCTGTAATTTTTATCATCGGTACTCTTCAACTGTAAAAGACGGAATCTAAAAAAAAAATCCCCAAAAAAACATTGTATGATTTTTAAATAATTAATTTGCATTTTATTGCATGACATAAGCATTTGATCACCTACCAACCAGTAAGAATTTTTGGCTCTCGCAGACCTGTTATTTTTTCTTTAAGAAGCCCTCCTGTTCTCCACTCATTACCTGTATTAACTGCACCTGTTTGAACTCATTACCTGTATAAAAGACACCTGTCCACACACTCAATCAAACAGACTCCAACCTCTCCACAATGGCCAAGACCAGAGAGCTGTGTAAGGACATCAGGGATAAAATTGTAGACCTGCACAAGGCTGGGATGGGCTACAGGACAATAGGCAAGCAGCTTGGTGAGAAGGCAACAACTGTTGGTGCAATTATTACTAAATGGAAGAAGTTCAAGATGACGGTCAATCTCCCTCGGTCTGGGGCTCCATGCAAGATCTCACCTCGTGGGGCATCAATGATCATGAGGAAGGCGAGGGATCAGCCCAGAACTACATGGCAGAACCTGGTCAATGACCTGAAGAGAACTGGGACCACAGTCTCAAAGAAAACCATTAGTAACACACTACAACGTCATGGATTAAAATCCTGCAGCGCACGCAAGGTCCCCCTTCTCAAGCCAGCGCATGTCCAGGCCCATCTGAAGTTTGCCAAAGACCATCTGGATAATCCAGTGGAGGAATGGGAAAAGGTCATGTGGTCTGATAAAATAAAAATAGAGCTTTTTGGTCTAAACACCACGCACCGTGTTTGGAGGAAGAAGAAGGATGAATACCTTCCCAACTGTGAAGCATGGAGGTGGAAACATCATTCTTTGGGGATGCTTTTCTGCAAAGGGGACAGGACGACTGCACTGTATTGGGGGAAGGATGGATGGGGCCATATATCGCGAGATCTTGGCCACCAACCTCCTTCCCTCAGTAATAGCATTGAAGATGGGTCGTGGCTGGGTCTTCCAGCATGACAATGTCCGTATTGCCCAGCGACAGCCCCGAAACCTGAAGGATCTGGAGAAGCTCTGTATGGAGGAGTGGGCCCAAAATCCCTGCTGCAGTGGATGCAAACCTGGTCAAGAACTATAGGAAACGTATGATCTCTGTAATTGCAAATAAAGGTTTCTGTACCAAATATTAAGTTCTGCTTTTCTGATGTATCAAATACTTATGTCATACAATACAATGCAAATTAATTACTTAAAAATCATACAATGTGATTTTCTGGATTTTTGTTTTAGATTCCGTCTCTCACAGTTGAAGAGTACCTATAATAAAAATGACAGACCTCTACATACTTTGTAAGTAGGAAAACCTGCAAAATTGGCAGTGTATCAAATACTTGTTCCCCCCACTGTAAGTACCTGAAATAAATAAAAAATAAATACAAATTTAGTTATATGCTGCTTTTCTTATCACTGTTTATTCATATAGTGACGTTACTGTTTCTAAACTGCAGCAGAAAATAACCAGGTCTCCTCCCCTGACCGTAAAGTCCTTTTTCCCTTTGAAATTAAGCACCTACCGATCGGTCGTTCTTTATGAAGTAATTAGGCCAGCATATTTTTAGATTTACATCGGGGCAGAAATTTGGGTTTTCGCTTGTTCAAAGTATATATTACGATACAATCTGTGGCAACAGACGGCGGTCTTCGGTCTTCAAAATCCCATCAAATTTGGCGTTGAGGCTATAGGTATAAGCTATTGGAGACTTTGGTCTGAAAAAACCCTGGCCGATGCGTCCGCATTTATTGCGGTCTATCTGGTCTTCAGTCCCCAATACCTTACACAAAATGGCCACCGCGTCCGCATCTATTACGGTCTATTTGGTCTTCAGTCCTCAATATCTACCCAAAAATTGCCTCCGTAATTACCATGATGGTCACGATGCACTATATAAGGAGGTGAAGCAGGCACATACGTACGCTCCATATGTCATCAGAGTGACGAAACGCGTAGGACGGAGTCAACGTGCGTCCTTGCAACACTTCCGGTCAGCGGCATTAGTGTCAGCAGTACATGCTTTTAATGTTTATGCTAAATGTAAGTATGTTTTCACATGATTTTTAAGAAATAAAAAGTTTTATCAGTATTACAACATTGGGGCCCATCTCTCCTTTACATGGTAACCAATTGGAGTGCCACCAAGACATCCTGAACTGGACATCTTAAAGGTTGCTACACAGTGGCATATACTGTGAATGCTACATACCCCAAGCGGGGAAGAAAATTCGGGTGAGTGCGGGCACAATAGGAGCACGGATAAGCCACATATGCTGTGATCACTTTGCGAAGAGGGAAAACGATCAGGGATTACTCTTCACCAGCACAAGCACTTTCCTGAACTTTTGTGAATGCCCAATTAGGACTCTATTTATTGGACTCATTTATTTATTGTTTATTTACACGTCTATTAGGGATCACTTTTCACCAGCACAAGCACTTTTTTTTACTTTTTTGAATGTTTAAATAGGATTCAAAATATTTATTGAAACTATTCACCCATTGTTTATTCATATGTTTATGGTATATTAATACATTTTTATTTTGTCATAATTTTGCACACTGTATTTTGCGTATCACAGCCACACATTTTACCACCACCACGTTTTCATTAGGAGAGTTATAATCAATTGAACAGCGCCACATCAGGTGGTAGTGATTTGTAGAGGCAGCAGTTCTCTTGATTTTTTGATTGTTTCATTTTACTACAGTTTTTTGTCTGCTGGTACCTATTCCTTTGCGCGGAATCACATACACCCTTTTAGGTCTCCTCCCCTGCCAGGCAGGGCTGTGTTGTTTGGTAGAGTTTTTTAATTCTCAGAACTGGATGAACATACAATGCCTTGAAAAAGTATTCACACCCCTTGAAATTTTCCACATTTTGCCATGTTACAACCAAAAAACGTAAATGTATTTTATTGGGATTTTATGTGATAGATCAACACAAAGTGGCACATAATTGTGAAGAGGAACGAAAATGATAAATGGTTTTCAATTTATTTTACAAATAAATATTTGAAAAGTTTGGTGTGCATTTGTATTCAGCCCCCTTTACTGAAAATTTAGTTGAACCAATTGCCTTCAGAAGTCATCTAATTAGTAAATTAGTCCATCTGTGTGTAATTTAATCTTAGTATAAATACAGCTGTTCTGTGAAGCCCTCAGAGGTTTGTTAGAGGACCTTTGTGAACAAACAGCATCATGAAGGCCAAGGAACACACCAGATAGGTCAGGGATAAAGTTGTAAAGAGGTTTAAAGCAGGGTTAGGTTAAAAACAAATATCCAAGCTATGAACATCTCATGCAGCACTGTTCAATCCATCATCCGAAAATGGAAAGAGTATGGCACAACTACAAACCTACCAAGACATGGCCATCCACCTAAACTGACAGGCCGGGCAAAGAGAACATTATTCAGGGAAGCAGCCAAAAGGCCCATGGTAACTCTGGAGGAGCTGCAGAGATCCACAGCTCAGGTGGGAGAATCTGTCTACAGGAGAACTATTAGTTGTGCACTTCACAAATCTGGCCTTTATGGAAGAGTGGCAAGAAGGAAGCCATTGTTGAAAGAAAGCTGTAAGAAGTCAAGTTTGCAGCCTGCGAGAAGCCATCTGGGGGACACAGCAAACATGTGGAAGAGGGTGCTCTGGTCAGATGAAACCAAAATTGAAAAAGCAAAACGCTGTGTGTGGTGGAAAAATAACAGTGCACATCTCCCTGAACACACCAGCCCCACCGTGAAAGATGGTGGTAGCAGCATCATGGTGGAGATGCTTTTCTTCAGCAGGGACAGGGAAGCTGGTCAGAGTTGATGAGAAGATGGATGGAGCCAAATACAGGGCAATCTTAGAAGAAAACCTGTTAGAGTCTGCAAAAGACTTGACTGGGGTAGAGGTTCACCTTCCAGCAGGACAACGACCCTAAACATACAGCCAGAGCTACAATGGAATTGTTTAGATCAAAGCATATTCATGTGTTCGAATGGCTCAGTCAAAGTCCAGACCTAAATCCAATTGGGATTCTGTGGCAAGACTTGAAAATTACTGGTCACAGATGCTCTCCATTCAATCTGACAGAGCTTGAGCTATTTTAAGAATATAAATTAAAGTGTGGCGCTAATGATGTGTTGAGCAGATGACACCACTCAAAGGAAAAATGATTTGCATGTTGCTACTTGCGATTTTCTGGCTGCACAATCTACACTCTGCATAGGGTGTAGCCTTTTTGCGTTTTTTTTTCCTTGTATTTTGCACCCATTTACTTTTTGGGTTGTTCAATCATTTTTCCTTTGAGTGGTGTCATCTGCTCAACACATAATTAGCGTCACACTTTAATTTATATGTTTTGTTCTCAATTTTGTCTAGTTGTTGTGTTGGCTGCTTGCAATTAATATCTTTCACTCGGGTTGGCGCAGTATATTATCCTATATATTTTGAGCAAAGAAGAATGGGCAAAAATATCACTAGATGTGCAAAGCTGGTAGAGACATCCCCAAAAAGACTTGCAGCTGTAATTGCAGCGAAAGATGGTTCTACAAAGTATTGACTCAGGGGGGCTGAATACAAATACCACACTTTTCACAGATTTATTTGTAAAAATGATGTGCCACTTTGTGTTGGTCCATCACATAAAATCCAAATAATTTTTTTTTTTACGTTTTTGGGGTTGTAACATGACAAAATGTGGAAAATTTCAAGGGGTGTAAATACTTTTTCAAGGCACTGTAAATACAAATCTCTTTGCAAGTGACGGCTTGAAACTTGATAGCTCCCTATTATGTATTTTGCCTATGTATTTATCCATTTGCCTGAAGTTCAGCTTAAACCTTATTGGCACAGAGGGTGGAATGGGTGCTATTTGATGTTTATTTAAATAAAATAAATGCATTAATTTTATGCTAAAGGAGATACAACTAAGAACTTCTATAATGTATGCAGTAGTTTTTTTCTGTTGTGTTGGGAGCTTTTATTTGAAATAAACCAATATAATTCCAGTAACCCCCAGGCTCAGACAATGCACATCTTTACATTTTCCACTTAGATGGATTCATTTTTAAAGTAGTTCTAAAGCATAAACATTTTTTACCTTAATGTATTCCTTGCATTAAAGCGGTTGTATACCCGCTGATTTTTTATTTTATTTTTACACCTGTAAAGGAAAAGGCATAATGAGCTAGTATGCACTGCATACTAGCTCATTATGAAATACTTACCTTAGAACGAGGCGTCGGTGTCCCTCCCGGTCCACACCGAGGCAGCTGACATTATGCCTCGGCGTGTCTTCCGGTTATTGCGGCTCCAGCGCTGTGAGTGGCTGGAGCCACGATGTCGTCACTCCCGCGCATGCGCGCGGGAGACTTCTTTCCGGCAAGGTCCGGCGTCCGTCGGGCCTTCAGCCGAGAATCCCCTGTGTGCATGCGCCGCTGAAGTCAGCGGCGCAGTTCAAGGGGAATACAGTCAGGTCCAAAAATATTGGGACATTGACACAATTCTAATCTTTTTGGCTCTATACACCACCACAATGGTTTTGAAATGAAACAAACAAGATGTGCTTTAACTGCAGACTTTCAGCTTTAATTTGAGGGTATTTACATCCACATCAGGTGAACAGTGTAGGAATTACAACAGTTTGTATATGTGCCTCCCACTTTTTAAGGGACCAAAAGTAATGGGACAGATTAACAATCATAAATCAAACTTTCACTTTTTAATACTTGGTTGCAAATCCTTTGCAGTCAATTACAGCCTAAAGTCTGGAACGCATAGACATCACCAAACGCTGGGTTTCATCCCTGGTGATGCTCTGCCAGGCCTCTACTGCAACTGTCTTCACTTCCTGCTTGTTCTTGGGGCATTTTCCCTTTAGTTTTGTCTTCAGTAAGTGAAATGCATGCTCAATCGGATTCAGGTCAGGTGATTGACTTGGCCATTGCATAACATTACACTTCTTTCCCTTAAAAAACTTTTTGATTGCTTTCGCAGTATGCTTCGGGTCATTGTCCATCTGCACTGTGAAGGGCCCTCCAATGAGTTCTGAAGCATTTGGCTGAATATGAGCAGATAATATTGCCCGAAACACTTCAGAATTCATCCTGCTGCTTTTGTCAGCAGTCACATCATCAATAAATACAAGAGAACCAGTTCCATTGGCAGCCATACATGCCCACGCCATGACACTACCACCACCATGCTTCACCAATGAGGTGGTATGCTTTGGATCATGAGCAGTTCCTTTACTTCTCCATACTCTTCTCTTCCCATCACTCTGGTACAAGTTGATCTTGGTCTCATCTGTCCATAGGATGTTCCAGAATGGTGAAGGCTTTTTTAGATGTTGTTTGACCAATTCTAATCTGGCCTTCCTGTTTTTGAGGCTCACCAATGGTTTACATCTTGTGGTGAACCCTCTGTATTCACTCTGGTGAAGTCTTCTCTTGATTGTTGACTTTAACACACATACACCTACCTCCTAAAGAGTGTTCTTGATCTGGCCAACTGTTGTGGTTTTTTTCTTCACCAGGGAAATAATTCTTCGGTCGTCCACCTCAGTTGTTTTCCGTGGTCTTCCGGGTCTTTTGTTGTTGTTGAGCTCACCGGTGCGTTCTTTCTTTCTAAGGATGTTCCAAACAGTTGATTTGGCCCCACCTAATGTTTTTGCTATCTCTCTGATGTTTTTTTTTTTTCAGCCTAATGATGGCTTTCTTCACTGATAGTGACAGCTCTTTGGATCTCATATTGAGAGTTGACAGCAACAGATTCCAAATGCAAATAGCACACTTGAAATGAACTCTGGACCTTTTATCTGCTCCTAAATGGGATAATGAGGGAATAACACACACCTGGCCATGGAACAGCTGACCAGCCAATTGTCCCATTACTTTTGGTCCCTTTAAAAAGTGGGAGGCACATATACAAACTGTTGTAATTCCTACACCGTTCACCTGATTTGAATGTAAATACCCTCAAATTAAAGCTGAAAGTCTGCAGTTAAAGAAAGTCATGTTAGTTTCATTTAAAATTCGTTGTGGTGGTGTATAGAGCCAAAATGATTAGAATTGTGTTAATGTCCCAATATTTATGGACCTGACTGTATCTCCTAAACCGTAAAGGTTTAGGAGATATTCTTTTTTACCTACAGGTAAGCCTTAGTATAGGCTTACCTGTAGATAAAAGTAAAAAAAAAGACTATACAACCGCTTTAAGGTAAAAAAAGTTCAGGTAGCTTTAGCACCTCACCCTCCTTCCTTATGCTTACCCAAGTCCTCACCTGATCCAGCGTTGTGCCCGTCTGTAACGCTTATCACCCTTCTTGCCACTCCCCATTCTCACAGGCTTTGCTGAGAACAGCAGGAGTCATTGGTGGCTCAGGGGTGAGCCCGCAGGTGTGCTCCCATAGCAATTGGCTTGCTATGAGGGAACACCAAGAAGAGGAGCCAGGAGCACCAGTGGGGGACCCAAGAAAAATAAGTTTAGGGCCCCTATCTGCAATTCCATTGCACAGAGCAGGTAAGTATGAACCTGTTTGTTATTTAACCAATTCCGTGCGATCGGTGCTTCCTGACAGGATGTCATATGTGACCTCCCTGATGAATCACAGCAGGTCACATGACAGTTGTACTCAATAGATGACTTCTTTTCATGCCATCCATCCTGTACAATTGTGTTGCTAGCTGCGATTCGTCAATTTGATCACATGGTGCAGACAGGGCCAATCACAGCCCATCTGTACATGTGATAAGCTCTGACCAATCACAGCTAATCACAACAAAACAGACAGAATGATTCTGTTTCATTCAGTAAAATACCTACTTATAGCAATGTACTGTAATTCACTGCTATAAGCAAACATAATGTGTAAAAAAAATCGTGATCACCCCAGAGTAGTACAATGTTACTATGGTAACATTAAATTGCTCTGGTCACAGTGTGTTAAACAAAAAAATACCTTGTGTTGGGTCCCAGTATCTACTGACCTTGTTGTAGCCCCTGCCCACTAATGTTTAGCACCTTTAGCCTGTTCTGTTGTTAATATAGACATATTTTTATGTTTTTTGGGGTCTGGGAGCTGGAAGGGCTATAACACCACAAGGGATGGAAAGGATTTAGCTCCACCAAAAAACTTTGAAGTTAGAATCCAGGCAGCAAAAGCTTTCATTAATATTATTTATAAATACATTGTATAATATACAGCCAAATACTGAGCTATAAATCAAATATAGTAATAAAAGCCACATTTTAGGAGGTGTGAGAGAGCATTATAGTAACTTTGGGAATTTCTGTGTAAGTAGCAAATTAAAGTCTGAGCCAAGAACAAATCTATAAAAATATATGGTGCATCTCCATAGAATATCTACGAGAAGATTATTCAAAGTATCAAATCTCAATAGACTGTAGTAGTCCTTACTGTGCCAAGATCCTAAAAGACATTAGTACAAAAAACAAAAAGCAGCTTCCACTATATAAAACCAAAAGATACTGGCATGTTTAGTAGATTGCTGCAACTCAATGACCATAATATTTAGTTGTCCAAAAACTATATAACGTATAGTACACATTGAGCTAATATGTTGGCTCATCAGGTCCATATGAATTGTCATCAAACTTCAGAAGTAGATAAGAAATGCAGCTTATTTAGTTTAACATAAGACTTACCCATTACTTATCGCTTCACATTCCACCCATTGTCACTACTAGGGATGAGATTTGGGTCTGCTGCTAACAGGGGTTTGAGGTGAATCCTGCAGGTTTGGTGTATTTTTGTGCAGGTATGCACAAAAATCTGGGAAAACTTTTTCTTTAAAACATAATGTGCCACATGACCTTGGATATATGATCAACAGACTTTAGAAGGGCCAGTAAGAGACTTCTGGATAAGCCAAGTTTCTCATTATAAAAGGGGGAACACAGAACAGCCATTGTGCCAATGTATTGGAAGTTGCTGTAGGGAAATGATAGAGAAAGTTGACATACTGCATAGGGAGAGATTGGAAATTCTGTACATTGAACTGTAACATGGACTGTAAATTCTAATGGGTCATACGGGTTATTAATTCCTGACAAGACACATCTGCCAGTGAAAGTAGTTTGATTGCAGACTCATTTGGGGGCAAAAATTTTAAACAGTCATCAGATAGATAGATAGATAGATAGATAGATAGATATTGTCTATGAACCTACTAGCATCTGAGCCATACTTAGTCTCACCCTTTTGTGCAGAAAGTCTGAGTCCATAGATGCAGGCAAAGAGCTGTTTTCAAAAGCAAGTTCTCTCATATGGTACTCTAATGCCTCGTACACACGACCGGTTTTCCCGGCAGGAAAACTGCCATGACAGCTTTTGGCCGGGAAAACCGGCCTTGTGTATGCTCCATCACAGTTTTCCAGATGAGAAAACTGCAGGAAAGAAACGAGAACTTGTTCTCTTTTTTCCCGCCAGGATTCCCGGCGGTCTTTTTCCCGTCGTGTGTATGCTTTGCCGAGGGGAAAAAAAACTGTGCATGCTCGTAAACAATTTGACGCATGCGCGGAAGCATAGAACGTCATTTTGTCGGCTCGTCTTAGTCTTTGACGTCACCGCGTTCTTGGCAGTCTTTTGTGTGCCCATGTGTATGCAAGGCAGGCTTGAGAGGAATCCCGTCAGGAGAAGCGTTGTTTTTTTTCCTGCCAGGAAAACCGGTCGTGTGTACGAGGCATAAGATGTCTTTGTAGGGATCAATATCACTTAACCAAAAAAGTCTCAAGAAATGTTGGTATTTCTCTATAACAAGGAAGCAATGGAACAACTGTTGTATGTCAACTATGAAAGCAACAATCTCAGAGAAAGCAAATGACCATTCCCGGAAATGTTATTGAGGTCTGGACCTGTCAAGAGAACATAGTTTAGGGAAACACCCTCAAATTAAATAGCTAAGGGGCGAAGTCACCCAATGATGTCAGCGGGTGACACCGCCCGCTTGTGACATCATCGGCCCAGCATGCCCCAGTCGGTGACATCACAAGGGGGTGGGATCACCCACTGACATCATCACTGACTCTGCTCCTTAACTATTTAAGAAATGTCAGATGAAGGAGCAGGCAGATGGTGGGGAGCCTTCGATGAGACAGGAGGTTTATCTATTGTATTTTTTTGGGGCCCGGTGGGGGCAGGTGGCGTGATTAATAATTGATCTACACCGGGGGACATTGTTGTTTTATTTTTTAATAAAGGATTTGTCAAAAACTAGTTTTGGGTCTTTACTCACTTTTTACACTTTCATGGTGAATAGGTAGGGGTAATATATACCCCATAATCATTCATATAGGAGGGGGGGCGGAATCTGAGGGCTTCCAGATTTCAATAAACCCCCGTGCTATGACCCCCACAACCACAGCCAGGGCCGTTTGAAGGAATTTGGGGGCCCCAAGCAAAATGGACATGGAGGCCCCCCCAACCCCCCCCCGCGCACTCACGCAAAGCCTACAGGAACCACAGCATAGCAATACAGTTTAAGCTCACCCACACTTTATATAAATAAAAAAGGTTTACAGTGCAAATACTGCTGTTGCAAATAATCCAACATACTTAAAACACATACACACTCACATTAACATTAAGATGCTGCTTAGGACTGTTTATGGACAGTGGGATGGACAGGGGGACCGTGGGATGGACAGGGGGACTCCGCACTGTAATATCCACATCATCTCCCCCACTGTAATGTCCACATCATCTCCCCCTGTAATGTCCACATCTCCCCCACTGTAATATCCAGATCTCCCCCCTGTACTGTCCACATCTCCCCCTGTAATGTCCACTGTTAAAATAATAAAAGTATTCAAAAATAATTATGGAGCGATAAAGTCTCTAATAGTTCCACAAATAAAATAGTAAATACGTTTTCTTGAAAAGTAGTAAAGAATCTGTCAGTCTTTCTATGGCTCCACAAGCATGTACTTGTACATGATTTCTGTTCTGTCCAGTAATCCAGGCCAGGATTAGGATCCCTGAATATTCGTGCGCTTTTCTCCTGTAAACAACTTCCTGGTCACAGCAGCCTGCTTCTCCATCCCAATCCCCACTATTGGAGAAAAGGCCAGTATCAGGGTTTTTTTTTTTTTTATTTTTATTTAAATAAAAAAATAAAAAAAACCCTGATACTGGACATTTCTCCAATAGTGGGGATTGGGATGGAGAAGCAGGCTGCTGTGACCAGGAAGTTGTTTGCAGCCGCGCACTAATATTCAGGGATCCTGATCCTGGCCTGGCTGAATTACTGGACAGAAGAACAGAATAATCATGTACAACAGTACAAGTACATGCTTGTGGAGCCAAAGAAAGACAGATTCTTTACTACTTTTCAAGAAAACGTATTTACTTTTTTATTTGTGGAACTATTAGAGACTTTATCACTCCATTAAAAAGTCATTCACTGACTTACCTTTTCCAGAGGCACTGTCTGGCGGGCAAAAGTTGATCCGACCGCAATGGGAGTTGTATCACGCCTGCGCTGCCCTCCTGAGTGACTGTGACTGACACTGACTCCTCCCCCCAGGAGCAGGAAGCATCAGCACGTAGCCGCCGTTGTGGACTACAACTCCCATAAGCAATAGCGGCGGCCTGTCACCGCCGGGTGTACCAAGATGGCCGCCACTCCGGAGCTAGGCTGAAGCCGCGGCCTTTCCTAAGGCTGCAATCCGCGGATCGGCTCCGGGCGAAAATCGAGGACAGTGACAGGCAGCAGGCTGGGGCCCTAGGCCAGCTCGGGGCCCCAAGCAATTGCTTGTTTTGCCTGTCCTGTTCCGACGGCCCTGACCACAGCCCAGGGTTGTGAAAGAGGAAGGGGAAGAGACCCTTGTCCTTATCAACATGGGGACAAGGTGCTGTGGGGGGAACAGAGCCCCCCTGCCGAAAGCACCCCCTCCATGTTGAGGGCATGTGGCCTGGTATGGTTGAAGAGAGAGGCGCTCACTCATCCCCCCACCCCCTTTCATGGCCTGCCAGGCTGCATGCTCGCATAAGGGTCTGGTATGGATTTTGGGGGAGACCCCATGCTGGGTTTTTTTTCAGAATTTTCTATTGCTGGCATTCTTTTGTTTACATTTCAGATCTCAGTGGGGAAGCCCGCTGACAGCTGATGAGTCAGCAGTTGTTAAGGATGTGGCAGCTAGCTTCTTGGCCCGCTCCTTAAAAACCAGCTATTCTTCACACAAAATTCAAATCGGTCGATCATTTTCCCACCAATCAGTATTCGATTTATTTCCGAAAATTTGGAATTCGTTAGAAAATTAATAAACAAAATGAAACTAAACAAATTCCGAAATGAATCAACAAAACAAAATTAGTAACATAACAAATCTATCCGGAACTAAACAAATGTTTCCATTCTGTACATGTCTATCCTTTAGTAAGTCACTTTATTGCACAATTTTCTGAAACGCTATGTGGGGTATTTTGGGAAAGCTATCTAAAGTCTTTTAAATAGTGCACTTTTTAATGTTTCTTCTGAACCATAAAAATCATCACATCTGTCCCAGATCATTTTAACCACTTAAGCCCCGGACCATTTGGTAGCTAAAGGACCAGAGGTGAATTCAGAATTTTGCACTGCGCTGCTTTAACTGTAAATTGTGAGGACATGCAATGTTGTACCCAAACGAAATTTGCGTCCTTTTCTTCCCACAAATAGAGCTTTCTTTTAATGGTATTTGATTGCCTCTGCGATTTTTATTTTTTGCGATATAAACGGAAAAAGACCAAACATTTTGAAAAAAAATTATATTTTCTACTTTTTGTTATAAGAAAAATCGAATAAACTCAATTGTAGTCATACATTTAGGCCAAAATGTATTCAGCCACATGTCTTTAGTAAAAAAAATGTCAATAAGCGTATATTTATTGGTTTGTGCAAAAGTTATAGCGTCTACAAACTAGGGTACATTTTCTGGAATTTACACAGCTTTTAATTTATGACTGCCTATCTCATTTCTTGAGGTGCTAAAATGGCAGGGCAGTACAAAACCCCCCCAAATGACCCCATTTTGGAAAGTAGACACCCCAAGGAAATTGCTGAGAGGCATGTTGAGCCCATTGAATATTTTTTTTTGTCCCAAGTGATTGAATAATGAAAAAAAAAAAAAAAATTACAAAAAGTTGTCACTAAATGATATATTGCTCACACATGCCATGGTTATATGTGGAATTGCACCCCAAAATACATTCTGCTGCTTCTCCTGAGTACGGAGATACCACATGTGTGGGACTTTTTAGGAGCCTAGCCACGTACGGGACCCCGGAAACCAAGCACCACCTTCAGGATTTCTAAGGGCGCAAATTTTTGATTTCACTCCTCACTACCTATCACAGTTTCGAAGGCCATAAGATGCCAAAATAGCACAAAACCCCCCCAAATGACCCCATTTTGGAAAGTAGACACCCCAAGCTATTTACTGAGAGGCATGATTAGTCCATGGAATATTTTATATTTTGCCACAAGTTGCGGGAATATGACAAACTTTATTTTCTTTGCACAAAGTTGTCACTAAATGATATATTGCTCACACATGCCATGGGCATATGTGAAATTACACCCCAAAATACATTCTGCTGCTTCTCCTGAGTACGGGGATACCACATGTGTGGGACTTTTTGGGAGCCTAGTCACATACGGGACCCCAAAAACCAAGAACCGCCTTCAAGGTTTCTAAGGGCATACATTTTTGATTTCACTCCTTACTACCTATCACTACCTATCACAGTTTTGAAGGCCATAAAATACCAAGATGGCACAAAACCCCCCCAAATGACCCCATTTTGGAAAGTAGACACCCCAAGCTATTTGCTGAGAGGCATGTTGAGCCCATTGAATATTTTTTTTTTTGTCCCAAATGATTGAATAATGATAAAAAAAAAAAAAAAAGAAAAAATGTACACAAAGTTGTCACTAAATGATATATTGCTCACACATGCCATGGTTATATGTGGAATTGCACCCCAAAATACATTCTGCTGCTTCTGCTGAGTACGGGGATACCACATGTGTGGGACTTTTTGGGAGCCTAGCCGGGTACGGGGCCCCAAAAACCAAGCACCGCCTTCAGGATTTCTAAGGGCGTAAATTTTTGATTTCACTCCTCACTACCTATCACAGTTTCGAAGGCCATAAAATGACAAAATAGCACAAAACCCCCCCAAATGACCCCATTTTGGAAAGTAGACACCCCAAGCTATTTACTGAGAGGCATGTTCAGTCCATGGAATATTTTATCTTTTGCCACAAGTTGCGGGAATATGACAAACTTTGTTTTTTTTGCACAAAGTTGTCACTAAATGATATATTGCTCACACATGCCATGGGCATATGTGAAATTACACCCCAAAATACATTCTGCTGCTTCTCCTGAGTACGGGGATACCACATGTGTGGGACTTTTTGGGAGCCTAGCCGCGTACGGGACCCCAAAATTCAAGCACCGCCTTCAAGGTTTCTAAGGGCATAAATTTTTGATTTCACTCCTCACTACCTATCACAGTTTTGAAGGCCATAAAATGCCAAGATAGCACAAAACCCCCCAAAATGACCCCATTTTGGAAAGTAGACACCCCAAGGAAATTGCTGAGAGGCATGTTGAGCCCATTGAATATTTTTTTTTGTCCCAAGTGATTGAATAATGACAAAAAGAAAAAAAAAATATACAAAAAGTTGTCACTAAATAATATATTGCTCAAACATGCCATGGTTATATGCAGAATTGCACCCCAAAATACATTTGGCTACTTCTCCTGAGTACGGGGATACCACATGTGTGGGACTTTTTGAGAGCCTAGCCGCGTACGGGCCCCCGAAAACCAAGCACCGCCTTCAGGATTTCTAAGGGCACAAAACTTTGATTTCACTCCTCACTACCTATCACAGTTTTGAAGGCCATAAAATGCCAAGATAGCCCAAAATCCCCACAAATGACCCCATTTTGGAAAGTAGACACCCCAAGCTATTTGCCGAGAGGCATGGTGAGTATTTTACAGCTCTCATTTGTTTTTGAAAATGAAGAAAGACATTTTTTTTTTCTTTTTTCAATTTTTAAAACTTTGTGACAAAAAGCGAGATCTGCAAAATACTCAACATACCTCTCAGCAAATAGCTTGGGGTGTCTACTTTCCAAAATGGGGTCATTTGGGGGGTTTTGTGCCATCTGGGCATTCCATGGCCTCCGAAACTGTGATAGGCAGTGAGGAGTGAAATCAAAAATTTACACCCATAGAAATCCTGAAGGCGGTGCTTGGTTTTCGGGGTCCTGTACGCGGCTAGGCTCCCAAAATGTCTCACACATGTGGTATCCCCGTACTCAGGAGAAGCAACAGAATGTATTTTGGGGTGCAATTCCACATATAACCATGGCATGTTTGAGCAATATATAATTTAGTGACAACTTTTTGTACATTTTTTTTTTCTTTTTGTCATTATTCAATCACTTGGGACAAAAAAAAAAAATATTCAATGGGCTCAACATGCCTCTCAGCAAATAGCTTGAGGTGTCTACTTTCCAAAATGGGGTAATTTGGGGGGGTTTTGAACTGTCCTGGCATTTTATGCACAACATTAGGAAGCTTATGTCACACATCATCCACTCTTCTAACCACTTGAAGACAAAGCCCTTTCTGACACTTTTTGTTTACATGAAAACATTTTTTTTTTGCAAGAAAATTATGTTGAACCCCCAAACATTATATATATTTTTAAAGCAAAGGCCCTACAGATTAAAATAGTGGGTGTTGCATTTTTTTTCCACACAGTATTTGCGCAGCGATTTTTCAAACGCATTTTTTGGGGGAAAAACACACTTTTTTTATTTTTAATGCACTAAAAAACACTATATTGCCCAAATGTTTGATGAAATAAAAAAGATGATCTTAGGCTGAGTACATGGATACCAAACATGACATGCTTTAAAATTGCGCACAGACGCGCAGCGGCGAGAAACTACATTCATTTTTAAAAGCATTTAAAAGCCTTTACAGGTTACCACGTTAGATTTAAAGAGGAGGTCTACTGCTAAAATTACTGCCCTCGATCTGACCTTCGTGGTGATACCTCACATGCATGATGCAATTGCTGTTTACATATGACGCTAGACCGACGCTTGTGTTCGCCTTTGCGCAAGAGCAGGGGGGGGACAGCGGTGCTTTTTTTTTTTTTTTTATTAATTATTTTGCTTTTTTATTTTATTTTTAAACTGTTCCTTCCATATTTTTTTTTATTTTTTATCATTTTTATTGTTATCTCAGGGAATGTAAATATCCCCTATGATAGCAAAAAGTAGTGACAGGTACTCTTTTTTTGAAAAAAAATGGGGGGTTAGACCCTAGATCTTTCCTCTTCCCTCAAAGCATCTGACCACACCAAGATCGGTGTGATAAAATGCTTTCCCAATTTCCCAATGGCGCTGTTTATATCCGGGGGGGGGCATTCCCTCCCACTGCTTGTAAAAGCAGTCTAGAGGCTAATTATCTGCTAGAATTGCTTTTACATGAAAGCCGGCCACTGGCTGAAAAGAATGATACCAAGATGATACCTAAACCTGCAGGCATCATTCTGGTATAAACATTCAAAGTCCAGCAACATACCAGTACGTTGCTGGTCCTTGTTGGACATGTATTGTAATCTTTTTTTTCATGCAGCCTGTTGGCTGAACGAAAAAAAGAGATTGATCGGTGGGTATGCCCACCATTAGAATACCTCCCTTCATCCACCCACTTCTAATGAGGGGCATATATGCTGAAGCATGGGGGCATCCTCCCGCAAAAAAGTTATGCCGCGTACACACGGTCTGACTTTTCCACGGGCAAGTCTTCGTCGGAATTTCGACCGTATGTACGCGGCATAAAAGGTTATGCCGCGTACACACGGTCAAACTTTTCCATGGGCAAGCCTCCGTCGGAATTTTGACCGTATATACGCGGCATTAGGAGCAAAATCGCTCCTCCGCCCCTGCTGCCCCCATGCTTCGGCATGTATGCTCTTTTTTTAACTGTGGTGGTGAAATCACCTCCTACAGCGTTGGAGTCACGGCTTTATGTATCGTGGGAGCAAAGGCTGTTGCTGTCAAGATAAATAAATCTGCGATGCAACTGAATGGCGTACCTGCTAAGCAAATGATGGTTAACATTAAAACAAAGTAACATTACAGTACAACAGTAAGACCTTACCATACCATACCTGCAAAGCAAATACCAAAACAAAACCTAGTAAAAAATAAAAAAATTTTTTAACGCAACCTGTGCCTAAAATATATATATGCCGAAGCATGGGGGCATCCTCCCGCAAAAAAAGTTATGCCACGTACACACGGTCTGACTTTTCCACGGGCAAGCCTTTGTCGAAATTTCGACCGTATGTACGCGGCATAAAAGGTTATGCCGCGTACACACGGTCGAACTTTTCCACGGGCAAGCCTCCGTCGGAATTTCGACCGTATATACGCGGCATTAGGAGCAAAATCGCTCCTCCGCCCCTGCTGCCCCCATGCTTCGGCATATATGCTCTTTTTTTTTAACTGTGGTGGTGAAATCACCTCCTACAGCACTGGAGTCACGGCTTTATGTATCGTGGGAGCAAACGCTGTTGCTGTCAAGATAAATAATTCCGCGCTGCAGTTGAATGGCGCACCTGAAAACAAAAAATTACATACCTGAAAAGCAAGCATGATAAAACATTGCAGAATGGAATACAGTAAAAAAGAGCAGAACAATAGAGAGAAAATAGAGAGAGCGAGAGAGAACAATAAAACGACAACTATTTTTGGTTTTTTTATTTTATATTTTTTTTGTGTTTTTGTTTTTTACGTTTTTTTTTCTTTTTTACACTTTTTTTTTTAAACTTTAACAACTGTAATGGTTCGGGTCTCTCAAAATGCGATGGCATCTTGGGAGACCCTGTGTAAGTGTGTCCTAGTCTGTGAAATGCTGTACCCTACGCTAAAACTTCACTTTTGAGTGGTAGCGTTCAAAACATTCACCAAGGCAAAGACCAGGTTTGTCAGGACAGAGTGGACAATAATAACGAGTGTCACGCCTAAATCCGCGCTTGCTACAGACACGACATCTTTTTTGGGGGGTTCGTTGGGTAGGGGTACTCGGGAGGAGATGCGTATAATGCCTCTCATGCAGCCGGCTTACTGCATTTGGTAGGGGATGGTGAGGTGCAGAACCGCCTAGATACAGGAGTTCTGTGACTATCTCATTCTGGAATTTTAGAAGAGATAAAGTCCCGCCTGAAGCTCTGTATAGCACATGAGCGTTCAGCAAAGCCAATTGGAATAAGGATAGAGACACTTTTTTGTACCAGCGTCTCGCCTTACGGCCAATTAGATACGGCGCCATCAACTGGTCGTTGAGGTCCACCCCTCCCATATTTTTATTATATTCGTGGACACAGAGGGGTTTCTCCACAACACCAGTCGCCGTACGAATTTGGACTGTCGTGTCTGCATGAAGGGAGGTAAGAAGGAAAACATTCTTATTGTCCCTCCACTTCATAGCGAGCAAGTTATTACACTTTACGCAGGCTCTCTCCCCCAGCCTAAGACGGACATCTACAAGGCGCTGGGGAAAGCCCCGGCGATTAGGTCGCACGGTGCCACATGCTCCAATCGGATGATCAAACAAGTGACTAAACAGTGGCACGCTCGTGTAATAATTGTCCACATACAAGTGGTACCCCTTTCCGAATAAGGGTGACACCAAGTTCCACACTATCTTGCCAGCGCTCCCTATGTAATCCGGGCAGTTGACCGGCTCAACCTGACTATCTTTTCCCTCATAAACCATAAAGCTCCATACATAGCCTGTTGCCCTGTCACAGCACTTATAGAGCTTGACCCCGTATCTGGCACGCTTGCTGGGAAGGTACTGCTTGAAAGCCAAGCGGCCAGAAAATTTAATCAGGGACTCATCAACGCAGACAGCTTGATCGGGAATAAACAAGGCTGCAAAACGTTCGTTGAAGTGGTTTATGAGGGGCCGAATTTTATAGAGCCGGTCGTATTCAGGGTCCCCACGTGGACAACAAAGTTCATTGTCGTTGAAGTGCATGAACTGCAAAATCTGCTCGTATCGTTTCCTGGGCATGGAGGCAGAGAACACGGGCATGTGGTCAATTGGGTGCGTGGACCAATAAGCATGCAATGACGGGAATTTATGTGTGCCCATGTTGAGGGAAAGGCCCAGAAAGGTCTTAAATTCGGAAACCGTAATTGGTTTCCAATCTTTGGCAATGGAAGGCAACTGGGGATTAGCGGCGATGAATTGACCAGCATATAAATTACTCTGGTCCACAATAGATCTATAGAGATCTTCCGTGAAAAACAGCGAATAATAATCGATTGGTATAAAATCAGCTGTTTCCACCTGAATACCGGGTTGGGCAGTGAATGGGGGAAGTACGGGTTCTGCAGAAGTGGTGGGGACCCAATCAGGATAGGCAAATTCTGCAGGAAGAGCACTATGGGTACGACGGGCCTGCCTTTGTCTTCTTATTGGTGGCAGCGGGACACTACTTGTGCTTGCCACCTCGCCAGCTTGAACTGCACTTATGGGACTCGCCACGTCACCACGTGATACTGCAGTGCTGGATGTACGCCCAGGCTGTACTAGGCCGCTGGTGCTTGCCAATTCACCAGAAGGAATAGTGGCGCTAGTACTCCTCTGCTCCATGATACGAGAGCCCTGCGGTTCTTGCTCCTCAACAACCTCAGAAGATCGGGATCGGGTACGCCTGACCTTAGCAGGGACCTCAACTTCGTCGTCAGAGCTATCTGACGTGGGGCCGCTGACGTCACTGTCTTCTAGGGGAAGATATTCTGAGCCTGAACCTGACAGATACGTGACCTCCTCTTCACTATCTGTCATGCTCAGAATCTCGTAGGCCTCTTTACTAGTGTACCTTCGACTTGCCATTTTGGGATCTAAATTTAGGGGTACACTAGTAAGATTCACAGGAAAAAAAGCACCCGACTGTCGTCAGCAAATATATCAAACGCTACAAAAAAAACTGTTAGCGGTCACAGGGATCAGGACTGTCTCTGCGAACGCTGCAGTTATGTGTTTTGTGTTTGGTAAGTGACAGTGATCGATCGATACTGCACTTGGGTGGGCTGGGCTGGGCTGGGCGGAGGGGCTAAACGCAGGTGCTAGCAGGTATCTGGGCTGATCACGCTAACACTGCGTTTTTGGGAACCCTAAACCGCTGGGGACGCTAGTATAGATCTGATCAGATACTATACCACTAAGGGAGGTGTATGCTTTGCGCATGGGTGTTAGCGTTACTGGCACTAACCTAACGCTGCCTGGGGCGACGCAGACCCTCTCTGGCGCTAAAACCTAATTGATCTCACCCGCCGGGCGATCAGTGGGTTAAACCTTTATTGGGTTATATACGGCGGGTGCCCTGATGCTATAAAAAGCAAACTAACCAACCAGTGTCACCCGTAACCTTTATATGGTGATCACTGGTGAAAGGGTTAACTAGGGGCAATCAGGGGGTTAAAACCTTTATTAGGTTAAATATGGGGGTACCCGACGCTATATAAAAACCTGACGGGTTACCTAAATAACTAAATAACTAACTGGGTAACCAGTGTCACCAGTGACGCTTATACGGTGATCACTGGTGAAAGGGTTAACTCTAGGGGCAATCAGGGGGTTCAAATAATATATGGGGGTACCTGACGCTCTAAAAACCTTCAGCAAAACTAAAAATAAATAACTGGCTATCTAGGGCACCACCGGCACTAAATACAGCGATCGAAAATACGATCGCTTAGTGACGCTGGCATTAGGGGGTGAAAGGGTTACCTGGGGGGCGATCAAGGGGTTAAACCTTTATTAGGGGGGGTTAGGGGGCTACCCTAGACCTAAAGGGGCCTAAACCTAAGTGCCCTGCAACTTTTTACTATCACAGATGACACTAAATGCAGTGATCAGTAAAATAAATGATCACTGCAATCAGTGACACTGTGATTGGGGGCTGGGGGGTGACCTGGGGGGTGATCTGGGGGTGACTGGGGGGTGAAATGTGTGCCTATGTGTACCTATGTGTCAGTGGACTGTTGGTGCACTAACCTGCTTCCTCTCTCCTCGGCGCCGGAATCGAAAAGACCGCCGCGAGGGAGATGACATCACTTCCTCCTGCCTGTGTTTACATCACATGGCGGAGGAAGCATTTTCATTGGCCGGGAGCGATCGCGAGGGGGTGGCCGAAATCGAATGGTCACCCCCTCATCTCTGATCGCTCCCCAATGATAAACGGCCGCTCACTGTATAGGAGGGGGTCCGATCGGACCCCCGAACTGTACAAAGGCGATCACGTACACTCTACGTGATTGTGCCTGTCGGTGCCATTCTGCCGACGTATATATACAGTGAGCGGTCGTTAAGTGGTTAAGGTCAGTCTCTGGGTAGTTAATGTTGATTGTTCAGATTTTGTTTGGCATGCTCAGCAGACTCATTTCCAAGCCATTTGATTAAGGGGTTACTCCCTGCATGCACTGCATGGCAAATCTAAGCCATTGATCCCATTTTGGAAGGATATCACCAAGCTCTATAACTTTCAGGACGATCGTTAAACTTTTCAAGTACTTACAAGAGTTTAGAGGAATCTAAGACATAATACCTTGTCTAGTATGAAGATGCTTGACATATAGGCTTGTGGAAGTGCTTGATTGTGTAGAGACTACTGTATTGCTGTGTGCAGATGGCTGTGTTGACAGAGTAGCAGACGTCTATGCAATCAGTATTCCATAGTTGCCAACAGTCACGGATTGGCCGGGACATTCCCGGGATTCAAACCCTTTTCCCGGATTTATTTTGTCCCGGCCAATGTCCCGGCCAATCCGATTTTTCCAGTTTTCCCCGAATTTGGACGCCGCAGGCCGCCGCCGCTAGAGGTCCACGGCTGGCGGAGACAATGTCTCCGCCGGCCGCCATGTTTAAGAAGACCAAAACACGGATGTAGTACAATAGAAAATAAAGCCGCTGCGGCGCCGCCCACACCCCGCACCTCCCCGGGGGTGGGCGGCGCCGCAGCAGCTTTATCTTCTATTGTACTACATCTGTGTTTTGGCTGGCCCGCCCTGTCTGTAATGGAAAGGGGCGGGGGTCGGCAGCGCCACAGTTTAATTTATTTATTTTTTTCAGCCACACTGTCGGCTCCGCCTCTATTTTGTTCCCCTTCGGGGAAGGGGAAACAATAATGGCGGCCGAGACAGGAGACGCCTGTGGTTAAGGGGGGACTCCGCTGGGGATGCCTGTGGTAAGGAGGGACTCCGCTGGGAACGCCTGTGGTAAGGGAGGACTCCGCTGGGGACGCCTGAGGTAAGGGGGGACTCCGCTGGGGACACTTGATGTAAGGGGGACTCCACTGGGGACGCCTGATGTAAGGGGGGACTCCGCTGGGGACGCCTGATGTAAGGGGGGACTCCGCTGGGGACGCCTGATGTAAGGGGGGACTCCGATGGGGACGCCTGATGTAAGGGGGGACTCCGCTGGGGACGCCTGAGGTAAGGGGGGACTCCGCTGGGGACGCCTGAGGTAAGGGGGGACTCCGCTGGGGACGCCTGAGGTAAGGGGGGACTCCGCTGGGGACGCCTGAGGTAAGGGGGGACTCCTCTGGGGACGCCTGAGGTAAGGGGGGACTCCGCTGGGGACGCTTGATGTAAGGGGGACTCCGCTGGGGACGCCTGATGTAAGGGGGGACTCCGCTGGGGACGCCTGATGTAAGGGGGACTCCGCTGGGGACGCCTGATGTAAGGGGGGACTCCGCTGGGGACGCCTGATGTAAGGGGGACTCCGCTGGGGACGCCTGATGTAAGGGGGGACTCTGCTGGGGACGCCTGATGTAAGGGGGACTCCTCTGGGTACACCTGATGTAAGGAAGGACTCCGCTGGGTACGCCTGAGGTAAGGAGGGACTCCTCTGGGGACGCCTGATGTAAGGAGGGACTCCGCTGGGGACGCCTGATGTAAGGAGGGACTCCTCTGGGGACACTTGATGTAAGGGGGACTCCACTGGGGACGCCTGATGTAAGGGGGGACTCCACTGGGGACGCCTGATGTAAGGGGGGACTCCACTGGGGACGCCTGCATAGTTACCAACAGTCCCGAATTTCCCGGGACAAGCACGATTTTTGGACCCTTGTCCACAAGTGTGGAGGGGGCTCTGCTGGGGAGGCACCTGATGCAAGGACGGACTGCTGGGGAGGCACCTGATGCAAGGACCGACTGCTGGGGAGGCACCTGATGCAAGGACGGACTGCCGGGGAGGCACCTGATGCAAGGACGGACTGCTGGGGAGGCACCTGATGCAAGGACGGACTGCTGGGGAGGCCATCTGGTGGCAGGCGACGTGGCAGGTAACACGCTCAGGGCTTCCACTGATTCGGCATTATGGTGAGTTGAATGATTTCATTTTATATTACAATGTAAAAATAGAAATAATGCACTTCAATCATCCTGACACCGTAACAACCATGGTGCCGGGATGATTGAAGCGCCAACAGGTGTTTTGGAGTATCCTTATCTGCCAATTTTGTTACACATTACTATTGTGGTGTAGGATCTGGCTTCTTTCTTTCTTTCTATTTCTTTCTCTCTCTTTCTCTCACCTCGGACTCTAGCCACACCCCTTTGAACCACGCCCATTTAAACCACACCCACTACCGTGCGTAAACCACGCCCATTTTTCACCGCGGCTCGCTTCACGCGCCGCATTTTTCACTCCAGCATGACACGCCTACAAACGAATGCCCCGCCCCCTGATTATAGCAAGGCTCCGCCTCAATACAAAAAAAGTGTCCCAGATGTTTTTTTTGCAATGTTGGCAACTATGGTATTCTGTATCCCACTTGCTGGGTGGCTGTTATTTCACTGTTCTGTCTTAACTACAGGTTACCCTGTGGCCTGTGTACAGCTTGACATTAATCTCAACCATTATATCTTCCAATAAACCAGACTATGTGAAAAAAAACTTGAAAATCTTGAAACTTTATTGGAAATAACTGGTTCCTTCTTTCCCCCCTCATAAATGTGTTAATGAAGCTTTTAAATTAAACCTTTTTATTTTCATTCCATACTTGATATAGCATCTCCTAGGTAGGTTGCTAGGATAATAGGCAAATGTATTTTTTTGACTTCTCTGTAATCATTGGAGCAGCTATTGATCTCTCTGGGCTGTTCTAGATCTCACAGGTTTGATGGCTTCCCCTTGCATTCTGGAGGCATCTAGAACATAGAGAGCTGGAAAAGTAAAATGGGCAGCTTGAATATTTATTCTGTTGCAGCCAATCCCTCAATCTCTGGGGAGGTGTGCCCAGCAGGTGACTGGGGGGAACATAAGGAACCCTGGGGTCTGGAGCAGCACTGTTCCTGTCCCGCTGAAGGAGTTCCCAGCTCCAGGGGTTGTTGCCCCCTTGAGACAGTTCTGCTAGAGTCTGCTGATGTCCCAGCTTTAGCAGAGCTGGGGAGCTATTGCTAATTACCTTTAGTGCAAAATAAGCTGTTTTACCAAAGGATCCGGTCTGAAAAAATCACTGAAGAGTGCCTGGTGGTGGCTAGATGGTGTGTAGCTGCCCTTGGCCATTGTGAGTACTGACCCAAGCTCAGGATCCTAGTGACTGTGTATTGTTCTACTTTTGGGGTGCCAGTAGTAGCACTCTCTAAGACCGCTCATACAGGGTCTTATTTCTGGCCTTCCCCTTTGTTTCTGGCTTAAAGGGGTTGTAAGCCCTAGTGTCTTTTCACCTTAATGCATCCTATGCATTAAGGTGAGAAAACTTCTGTCATTCAGCAGCCCCCCAGCCCCCCGTTTTAGTCTCTTGAGCCCGTTCATTCCCACGGCGGAGACGCGCTCTACCTCTCTGCCCGGGGTTCTCGGCTCTTGATTGGATAGATTGATAGCAGCGCAGCCATTGACTCCCGCTGCTGTCAATCAAATCCAATGGCGGGGCCGCGTCCGGCATTCTGTGTCTATGGATACAAATGCTGGACTCTGGAGCACGCCCGCATGGTAACCCCCTGGGAGAGCGCTTCTCCTAGGGGGTTTACAGATGCCAGAAGGCGCATCGGGTCACCCGCCGTGCAGCAGGCGCGTGCCCTTTGGCGGGTCTTAAAGGGAAACCCTTATATCTATGGGATTTCACCCAGGAGAGCCATTGTGCCACAGTAAATCTGCGTGAGCTGGTCGGAAACCGGTTAAAGACTATACAAAGAAGTTTCACCTGGTGAAATGTGTCCTCCTGTTACAAGTCAGCATTTTTTGAGTATCCAGTACCACCCCAACCCCTCTCGTGTTACAAGTTCTACAAGCAATAAACCTTAAAGTGGTTGTAAACCCTTTGAAACAATTTTTTTTTTTTACACAACCTGTAAGAGAAAGGCATAATGAGCTATTATGACTAGCATAATAGCCCATTATGTACCACTTACCTTAGATCGGGGCCCCCGAGGCAGTCCGCGTTCCTCTGTCCAGCCGCAGACATCACTGCGGCGATAGCCGAAATGTTACTTCTGGGTATCGCCGCACCAGCCAATCACAGCGCCGCTCCTGCGCTGTGATTGGCCGGAGCGGCGGAGACGTCACTCTGCGCATGCGCGCGGGAGGCGTCCCATTCGGCTACACCCAGCTATTGCTGGGAAGTAGCCGAGTTTGTGAATGGGATTAACCCCATGAATGCGCCGTTATCTACGGCGCGCATGCGCCGTAGACAGCGGCGCCTGCCATTTTAGTAAATATCTCCTAAACCGTGTAGGTTTAGGAGATATTTCTTGCACCTACAGGTAAGCCTTAATCTAGGCTTACCTGTAGGTGCAAGTTGAAAAAGTGGGTTTACAACCACTTTAAAAAGACATTCCCTGGATTGTTTAATGGAGCCAGAGTAAATAGACTGTTGCCTGTGTGATTGGTAGCCACTCTTTGGGAAAGAACCAATTAAAATCAGCGGCCCCTATTAGGGGTCGTGTTACATTTATTTTAGGCCCAGTAATGCCAACGCTAGGTCTCTGTGCTTCTCTATGCAATGCAGGTAGATCATAGCTGGTGGGAAGAAATAGCAGGGTGCTGTACATAGCTTCCTGAAGCCATCACAGCTTCCTGCCTCAGTACTCCTCTCAAGAGTCCTCTCTCTGTTGGCTCATTAAGGAAGTTATGCAAATATTAACCCAGATAGCAAGCAATTGTTCTGCAAGTTTGAAAATGACTTGCTAATCTACTACTAGACTTGCCCGGCTTCACACGTTTGTTGCACAATTGCAGCAAGTCAGCATTGCATGACTCCAGAATGACTTTCTTTGCAAACATTCTGCAAGTCGGCTGCAAGTTATGTGCAATAGTCATCCCACCACAGGGGTCGCTGTGGCTGAATTTTCATGCTGTAGACTTGCAGAGCTCTTGCTGTAGACTCATCACTGCAACTTTGCTCTTGCTAGAGACTTGCCACGCAACTTTGCTACAAATTGGAAAAGTGTCAACTAGAACTTGTGCTTCAAATACTCTGCAAGTGTACAACTTGCCAGTGAAAATGTGCAGCAAGTTAACAGACTTACAATTCAACGCTGCCACTAATTTGTGGCAAATTATCCTTGCTATTTGGGAAAATGCTCTGATGGGTGAGTGTCAGTCTGGAGTAGTGGGCATTCCTAGGTAGGCTGCAGTTTCATGCAGACTGCCCTAGATAACACCCACATATGATGCTGAGCCTCCATGATTGAAGCAATTCAAATCCAATAATTGAAAGGAGCAAGCCAGGGAAAAGGACAGAAAAATTGTTTGTTTTTTTAAACCCGTGGTGAACTGGTGAGGAAAGGGCAAGATGATGCTGGACCTTCTCTAGCCAGGAAATGTTGCAGGCTCTATTTAGATTACTACAAATACACAGTGAGAATCTCGCAGTGTGCAGTGAAATCAGAGTAAGCAATTTAGGTACAGCAGAGGAGTCTAGAACTCGGCAAGATTTATGGTAAGGCTGGAGTTTAGTTTTAAGCAACAAACATAAACGATTGTAGAGGTTCGTCTGGTATAAAGGTGAGCCATAAATATAAATATATAAATATTCTATTACATTTGTTAGAAATGCACTTCTTAATAGGAATTTAATTGTTATTAAAATAACCCATTAAAAAAAGTTGAAAAAAGATTAACTCATAAATTAATAACAAAAGATAGTATACATTATAGTAATAGTAAATCTACTGTGGTACATAGTATATATATTTATTATTATTCGTTTTTTATAGTTATTAGGCTTGTGCAATTCGTTTCGTAACGAATCGAAATTCGTCCGAATTTAGCAACTTTCGGACATTCGGAAGCATTCGAATTTCCGAACAAAGCAATTACGAATAAAACCGAATCCGAAATAAATTATATCGCAAATAGCGAATGCCCGAATGTCTTCGGCATAATTCGTTATGAAAAAAGTTACGAATGTACGAATCCATTCGAAGCACAATAACACTCTGCTCTGCTCTCTGCTTCTTCCTCACCGTGCTGAACTCCCTCTCAAAATGGTGTACATGGGCGGAGGCTATAGTCGCATGTAAAAAACTAAAGTAAAATACGAGATTTCGAATTGTTACAAATAACCGCTATGTATTTAGAAAAGTACAAATCCATTCGAAGCACATTAGGCATAATAGGCAGCGTCGTTGTGAGAGAGACACGGAAAATTACGAATCAACGAACCCAAAAAAAGTTACGAAAGTAGGAGTTGTGTCCAGAATCAACGAAAAACAATGTACTCTACCGAAAGTACGAATTATAAATCAACTAAAAATAAGGCTTACATTAATACGAATCATTCCGATTTAACAAAAAATGTCACTTGCGAAAATACGAATTAGTCCGAACACGAAAAATCCCATCTAGCAAAATTACGAATGATTACGAATCAACAGGACCGAAAAGAAACGAACCGAAACTAAACAAATTTTTCTAGGGGTGCGGAAATTAACGATTAATTGTTCGATTAATCGTTAATTTCTTTGATCGATCCCAAAAATTTTGATCGATTACGATCCGCGGAGTGAGCTCCGCGGTCTCGTCCATAGGAAAGGCCGCGGCTTCGGCCTAGCTCCGGAGCACGGCGGCCATCTTGGTCCACCCTGCGGCAGCCTAGTAGCGGCGCGCTGACGTCATCATCAGCCGCCTGCTTGTGCCGTCTACTCTGCGGACCGTTCTACCTGGATCTTAAGGTATGGGGGAGATGTGGACATTACAGGGGAGATGTGGACAATGACATTACAGTGGGAGCACATGTGGGCATTACATTATGGGGGGAGATGTGGACATTACGGGGGAGATGTGGACATTACAGTATGGGGGGGAGATGTGGGCATTACATTATGGGGGGAGATGTGGACATTACGGGGGAGATGTGGACATTACAGTATGGGGGGGAGATGTGGACATTATGGGGGAGATGTGGACATTACGGGGGAGATGCGGACATTACGGGGGAGATGCGGACATTACGGGGGAGATGCGGACATTACGGGGGAGATGTGGACATTACGGGGGAGATGCGGACAGTATGGGGGGAGATGTGGACATTACGGGGGAGATGTGGACATTACAGTATGGGGGGGAAAAGTGGACATTACGGGGGAGATGTGGACATTACGGGGGAGATGTGGACATTACGGGGGAGATGTGGATATTACGGAGGAGATGTGGACATTACGCGGGAGATGTGGACATTACAGTATGGGGGGGGGAAAAGTAGACATTACGGGGGAGATGTGGACATTATGGGGGAGATGTGGACATTACGGGGGAGATGTGGACATTACGGGGGAGATGTGGACATTACGGGGGAGATGTGGACATTATGGGGGCACATGTGGACATTACAGTATGGGGACACATGTGGGCATTGCAGTATGGGGGGGAGATGTGGACATTACGGGGGAGATGTGGACATTACGGGGGAGATGTGGACATTACAGTATGGGGGGGAAAAGTGGACATTACGGGGGAGATGTGGACATTATGGGGGAGATGTGGACATTATGGGGGAGATGTGGACATTACAGTATGGGGGGGGGGGAAAGTGGACATTACGGGGGAGATGTGGACATTACGGGGGAGATGTGGACATTACAGTATGGGGGGGAGATGTGGACATTACGGGGGAGATGTGGACATTATGGGGGCACATGTGGACATTACAGTATGGGGACACATGTGGGCATTGCAGTATGGGGGGGAGATGTGGACATTACGGGGGAGATGTGGACATTACAGAATGGGGGGAGATGTGGACATTACAGTATGGGGGGGGAGATGTGGACATTACGGGGGAGATGTGGACATTATGGGGGCACATGTGGACATTACAGTATGGGGACACATGTGGGCATTGCAGTATGGGGGGGAGATGTGGACATTACGGGGGAGATGTGGACATTACAGAATGGGGGGAGATGTGGACAACTAACAAACTAACTTTCTACGTTTTTCTTAAAGCTTAATAAAAAAAAATTCTTGTAAAAACTGTATGTGCGTTATAATTAATCGAAATTAGTCGATTAATCGATTTAAAAAAAAAACGATTAATCGAACAAGAAAATTTTAATCAGTAACAGCCCTAAATGTTTCCATTGTGCACAAGAAACAAACCGAAACTAAACAAATTTTTCCGTTGTGCACAAGAAACAAACCGAAACTAAACAAATTTTTCCGTTGTGCACAAGTCTAATAGTTATACTATGTTTTTACTATCATTTTGATTTTTTTATAAATGTATTGTACTGTATATTATTTTTTCAAATACTTTAAAAGAAAATAAAGTATACATTTTTTTCTTCTACTATGAATGGACCGATTTATTAACTTTGTTATGGATAATTTATTATAGTTTAATTCCTATAACAAAAAGGTAGATTATAAAAATTACAGTTACAATTCTTCAACGTAATTATGACTCTGCTTATACCTGTCTAACCTATAAAAAAAATCTTAGTAAATCAGTGCTGAAGAATGGGATGCAGATAAATAAAAAGTGTCAGCAGCTTTCTTGAATTTGAAATAAATATCTCCGTTTCCTGTATTTCCTAAATGCACAGAAATTATGTCATAATTTGCATAGCTCAAAACATTATCCTAAATAAGAAATATATCCCTTAAAAGGTGATAATAAACGCACAGTGTTTAATTTACATTATACTGTACCCTCTTTTTCTGTATGATGATGATAGCACTGCACATGACCCGGATCTTTCCCAACCTATCTGTAGGGAAACATAAGCAGGATGCGATTCTAGTCCTCTGCATGCTGGTCACATGTTAAAAAAAACTGCCATTGGAATGCAGAGTAAAAATGAATAACTTATATAAATAAACTGTTTTAAATTGTCATACAAATATATATTTGAATTTAAATCTTTATTTTTAAATCTTTATTATTTTTTGGCAATAACATGGTGGGGGTGGATTTCTGCCAATCACAGGCTGTGTCACGCCCCTCCAGCCTCTGTCTTAGAATACAAGGGAGGTGAAGCCACTATTGATCTATATGTAATAGTGCACCGCCATTGTGTTTAGCTGGTTAGTGGGCATAGAGGAGGAGGGAGGTAGTGGGCTGTCATTTACCACTGTGTTACCGCTGTGTACACACCCACACCCACATGGGCTGCTCAGATGTGATAGGGACAAATGCTCAGCATAGAAACTCACTGAAAACTGAGCATGTGCAGAGTTGCCACCACACTGAATTAGGGAGATGTACAGAAGGGGGAGAACAGCAGGATCAACCAGGTTTTTTTCAGAATACAAAAAATTTATCTCATAGTGACTGAGTGAGTATGAACAGCATGTAATACACCATTTATTGATAGGTTTTTTATGATGTAGGTTTAGTGACATTTTAATGTTGGAATTTTAAATGAAGTTGTGCCATCTTCAGAATTTTAGCAATAAATAGACAGATTTTCTCAAATGAGGACCATTCCTCATTGGGTTGATTAGCAATGAGGGATCTCCAGCTATATGAACCTATTATTATTACACTCCATACTGATGTTCAGGTACTGCACTCTCACTTATGAACAAAAAGTGAGCACAGACATTATCCAGGGTCAGCGTCTACTTCCTTTTTTTTTAGTATTTGTTTATTGAATTTTCCACAAAAAATGTTAACATACATTTTTCCCCAGAAGGGTACATCAGGAATACAAATGACTGTTATAGAACTCTTGGCCCAACATGGCCAACATAAAGGGATTTTTATAACAGCTTACCTGTAAAATCCTTTTCTTGGAGTACATCACGGGACACAGAGCGACTTAGTCATTACTAATGGGTTATATAGTTTACCTTCAGGTGCTGGCACTGGCAACTTCCAAACCGGAAGTACCCTCCCCTATATAAGCCCCTCCCATCCGGGAGCACCTCAGTTTTGTAGCAAAGCAATAAGTGTCCCCAAAAAGAGGGGTGGGAGCTCTGTGTCCCGTGATGTACTCCAAGAAAAGGATTTTACAGGTAAGCTGTTATAAAAATCCCTTTTTCTTTTTCGTACATCACGGGACACAGAGCGACTTAGTCATTACTAATGGGACATCCCAAAGCAATGCCAAATGAGGGGAGGGATACACTATACATAAGCTGGGCGCCATCAGGCATGAGGCTCTTTTGCGGCCTGCAACACACTGCGCCCAAAGGCGACATCCTCCTGACTTCTGACGTCTACCTGGTAGAATCTAGTAAACGTGTGTACTAAGGACCATGTTGTGGCCTTACAGACTTGAGCCAGGGAGGCTTGGTGATGCACTGCCCATGAAGTTCCAACTGCTCTTGTGGAGTGCGCCCTAACTTTGAACGGAGGTGGTCTCCTTTTCAAGCCATAGGCTTGTATTATGACCTGTCGAATCCACTTGGCTAAAGTAGATTTTTGATGCTGCCTGACCCTTTCTGGGGCCTTCCGGCAGAACAAACAAAGTATCCGTTCTACGAATCTGAGCAGTGGCTTTAAGATAAGCTTTAACTGCTCTTACTACATCCAAAGAATGCAATAACTTTTCCTCTACCGAACTAGGTTTGGGGAAAAAGGAAGGAAGAACCACATCTTGGTTCAAATGGAACCTCGATACCACCTTAGGAAGAAGGCTGGATGAGGACGTAATACTACTCTGTCCTTATGGATAACCAGATATGGCTCCTTACAGGACAAGGGGGCTAATTCCGATACTCTTTTAGCCGAACAAATGGCTACTAAGAAAATCAATTTCCTGGTGAAAAGAACCAAGGAAATGTGCCGCAATGGTTCAAATGGTTGTTTCTGTAGAACCGACAGAACCAGGTTTAAGTCCCATGGACATATGGGAATACTAACCGGAGGGCTAATACGCATCACTCCTTGTATGAAAGCTTTGACTAATGAATGCAAAGCCAAGGGCCTTTGAAAAAAATATTGACAAGGCCGTCTGACCCTTGATAGTACTCAAGGCAAGCTTCCTATGTACAGCCCACTGTAGGAAGTCCAGAATCCTACCTATTACGTACTTACGTGGATGCCATTTCCTGGCCTCACACCACGTGATGTACGCCTTCTAGATCCTATAATAGATCTGCCTGGATACCGGCTTCCTGGCATTGATCATGGTAGATACCACAGGATTAGAGAGCCCTCTCTTTTTTAGAATGTGGGCTTCAATAGCCAGGCCGTCAAACCTAGGGCTGGTAAGGAAGGGTAGTATATCGGTCCTTGCGAAAGCAGGTCCGGACGATGTGGGAGGGTCCAAGGACTTCCCACTGACATTTTTACAATCTCCGCGTACCATGCCCTTCGGGGCCACGCTGGAGCCACCAGAATCACTGGTTTCTTTTCTACCCTGATTCTGCGGATTAATCGCGGTGGGAATGCATATATCAGCTTGAACTTATCCCAAGGGAACACTTAGGGCATCCGAACCGCAAGCTAGGGGATCCTTTGTGCGAGACACAAATCTGTCCACCTTTGCGTTGAATCTGGATGCTAGCAGATCTACATCCGGTGTTCCCCACTGCTGGCATATTGCCTGGAAAACCTCGGGGTGAAGAGACCATTCCCTGGGCATAATTGCTGGCGACTTAAAAAGTCCGCTCTCCAATTTTCCACTCCTGGGATGAAAACCGTGGATATGGCTGTGACATACCTTTCTGCCCATTCCAGGATGCAATTCGCTTCCCTCTGGGCTGCACGACTCCTGGTGCCACCCTGGTGATTGATATATGCCACTGCTGTGGCATTGTCTGATTGAATTCTGACAGGTGACCCTTGGAGTTTGGATGTCCATGCTACTAGGGCATACCGGGCTGCTCGTATCTCTAAGAGATTGGTGGGCAGGGCCTTCTCTGCTTCTGACCACTTGCCCTGGAGAGACCATTGCTCCAGTACTGCCCCCCAGCCTATGAGGCTGGCATCTGTAGTGACCACCTTCCAAGAAACCGGACTGAAGGGTTTCCCTTTTTCCAGATTCTGGCACCAACCACCAATGGAGGCTCTTGCGAACGGAAGGGGACAGGGACATTGGTAAGTCTAAAGCCTGAACTTTTTTGTTCCAGGCTGACAGTATGGCCCTCTGCAAGTTCCTTGAATGGAATTGACCGTAGGGTACTGCTTCGAATGAAGCCACCATTTTTCCCAGCAGCCTTATACACAGGCGTATGGATGGTTTTTCTTTTTTGTACCCACTAAGTGGGTCAAATCTTTCAAAGACGACACCTTCTCTGGAGGTAAGAAAATCTTTCTCTGATTTGAATCCAGTCTTAGCCCCCAAGTATTCCAGGATTTTGACTGGTTTTAGGGCTGACTTGTCTCGGTTGATAATGCAACCGTGAGATTCCAGATACTTGATTATCTTGTGAACGACCACTTCTAGTTTTTTTCACTGAGTGGTCTATCAGCAACAAGTCGTCTAGATATGCCATTATCGTTACACCTTGTGTTCCTAGTTTGGCCAATCGTAGGGCCAGAATTTTTGTGAACACTCGTGGTGCTGTGGCCAGACCGAAAGGTAAGGCTCTGAACTGAAAATGGCGCCCTTCTACTGCAAAGCGTAGAAATTTCTGGTGGGCCGGACAGATGGGAATATGCAAATAAGCATCCCTTATGTCGATCGAGGCTAACCATTCCTGCCCTTGTAGGGCGGTGGCTACCGATCGGATCGACTCCATCCGAAAAAGTCCTGATATGTAGGAACTTGTTTAGCCCTTTTATATTTAATATGGGCCTCATGTCCCCATTTGGTTTGGGGACTGTGACAAGGTTCGAGTAAAACCCGAACCCGTTTTCTTCCAAGGGAACCTTCATGATTACCCTTGGGGCAATAGTTGCTCTAGTGCCAGAAGGAGGGATCCACTCTTCTGGGGATCGCTTGGCACGTTTGACCTTATAAAATGGGCAGGAGGAATGTCTTTTAACTCCAGCCTGTATCCCAGACTTACTGCGGAGATCACCCATCTCTGATGGTGTCCCGCCAGGTCTCTGTGAACAACTGAAGTCTTCCCCTCACCCGATTGAGTGGGGGCAACCCTTCATGACTTGGGGGGAGGTTTTGTACCTCTCTTGACCCAGGGTTTCTTGTTACCCTGTGATTGTCCCTGATTTCTGCCCCCTGGATTTGACCGCGGAGGCCGTCGGAACTGTTTCACAGCCGATGTGCCAGGGACTGGAGAAGTAGGCCTCTTAAAAGAAGGACTTCTACCCTTGTTCTTAACCGGCAAGAGTGTACTATTACCGGCAGAAGTTTTCTGGATATATTTGTCCAGATCATCTCCAGATAAGCGTTCTCCATGAAATGGGAAGCCAATCAGCAATTTCTTACAGGGAGCTTCAGCAGACCAGTTTTTGAGCCATAGAAGCCTACGCATATGTCTACAGACAGCGTAAAGCGGGATGCCTGTTGGATTGTATCCTTTATGGCGTCCACCGCAACACAAGGCTCTAGGTAGGTCAGCTAGGGCAAGAGCCTGCTGATCTGGTAAGTCCCTTAAGACTTGTTTCAACTGATCTTTCATTGCTTGGCAGACTCCAATCGCTGCTACTGCAGGTTGTGTCACCATGCTTGCTGTAGAGAAAGCAGATTTTAGTAAAGACTCCAATTTTTTATCTATTGGGTCCTTGAACATTGGAACATTATCTACTGGACATGTCAGTGATTTATTTACACAAGAGATGGCTGTGTCCACTGTAGGGACCCTCCATTTTTTTATGAACTTATCCTCCATGGGATAGATCACTGGAAATCTCTTGGGGGGAGTAAATATTTTACAGGATGCTCCCAATCCTGGTAAATAAACCCTTCCAATAAAGGGTGGATTGGGAAGGAACAGACAGTCTGGGGAGCTTTCAGCGACCCCAGCGAGGAGACAGTAGTGGTTGCTGCTCGGACCATGTTAGTCAGAGACTGAACCCATAATCTTTCAGCCTGAGATGCTGAGAAAGGTTCTTCCACTGTTGATTCCTCTATAAAACTTTATCAACCTCACCTGATCCCCTTCAGGTAGGTCGATCTCTGGGACTGTTCCTCCACTAACAGGCACCCTGCAGGAGGAGACGGAGATCGGACGCGCTTTTCCTGTGACAGGGAAGCAGCGATCAATGCTGTTAATCTCTCTTCTAATCCTCCCAGAGTTGAGGATAAAACCTCCTCTGTTATATATACAGGAGCAGGTGGACTGGGGACAGCCGCAGTACCAGGTACTCCTGCGGGGTTCCTACGGCTACTGACCTCTGAAATTTCAGGGGAGATTGGCGCAGTACAGCATGCCCAAAATCCTCAGAGCCCGACGGAGACCCCTTTCGCTTCTTGGAAGATCTATTTCCAGAGCGTCTGGACGACATATCCTATAAGCACAAAGCTGAGGTATTTCCGTCGTCATACACCAATTTTGCTGGTAATAGTCTAACACAGTTGCTGCTATATACCAGCTGGTGTCCACTAAAGTGCCTTTCTATGGGGATGCCTGCATCAACCGCCTCTGTGTGCCACTGTTTGTTGCTAGCTCTGTTTGCATCCAGCTGACACTTGTACTGTGTCTTTATACAAGCTGGAACGCCTGCACATGTGCAGAAGCACCGTGGCGCGCATCGAGCGTCATCCACCCGCCCCGCCCCTTTTTTTTCATAGGAGGCGCGTGCACGCGCCCGCGCGCGCGCCGGTGCGCCATTGGCGCCCTTTTCGAAAATCAAACAGGGACTAGGAGCCAGGGCCCTTTTTGCCGGAGGGCCTGTGCGGTGGATGAGCGCAGCAACAGGGCAGAGGAAGTGGATTCCCACAGAGAAACTTACCAACTGCCTGGATCTTTTGACTTGAGAAAACCAAAGATCCACATGACAAGAAAAATGGACCACAGCGGCCTCTAGTGGTTTAACACAGGTACCGCGGTCCTTTTTTTTTTTTTTCTTGACTACTATTAAAATTTTACATTTTCAGTAGTTACAGGCATACACAGATATTAGCGGGAATACCGTTAGGTAACAGACAGAAAGACAAATTAGGCTTGGGGGTCCCCCAATAGAACCAAGTTCCTGGGGGCCCCCACTTACCTGTTCCCCGCCGCAGGACTCTGTTTGGTCCACAGAAGCCCAAACTTCACCTATCACGGCAGGCATTGTAATTAAACCTTCAGGGACCGGGTTCCCAAGGATTCCACTCCCCTGGACCTGTATAGCACCCTGCACAGACAACATCTTGGTCGTGGGTATGACCAGAGCTCTGGATCCCAGGGTCCAGCCCTCCTAAGAGAGGCATTACAGGCAAAACCTTGCTCTTCTGCTGCAAGGCCCGGGTACCGACCGTTTAGCTATGAAGCTTTTTTGGTGGGATCCGGAACAGCTTACTAAGGCCCAAAAGAACCTGTACGCAAGCCCAGTGAAAACACATGTTACTCTTTGGCCAACACCTTAGACACTGGCAAAAAACTGAGGTGCTCCCGGATGGGAGGGGCTTATATAGGGGAGGGTACTTCCGGTTTGGAAGTTGCCAGTGCCAGCACCTGAAGGTAAACTATATAACCCATTAGTAATGACTAAGTCGCTCTGTGTCCCGTGATGTACGAAAAAGAAAATGATATAGCAGAATCGGCATCTTCAGTTCCCAACGGGAAGGAAGTGCCATTTTATGGGGTCACAATATTTCCTGTTAGGGACCGTGTGGGACCCCATGCCACAAAAGTACGGTTCCTTAAAGTAGGGGAACTTTCAAACATATTCATTTATCTAACAACCAACATTGTCTCTCATACTAACACTCACACACTCACACCTACATACACACATGCCCTGACACCCCTCCCCAGCCACCCGAGGGACCCCCTCTAAACCTTTGATAGGTACAAATTTAGTGTTATAAACATAAGTCCGTCACCCGCTACTGTTGGGACAGTGGGGTGTCTTTCCAAAAGGAGTCAGTTATATCCAGCCATGGTTGCCAGATCTTGAAAAACTTTTTGGGGCAGGCTCTGCCATGGTAAATGAGCTTGAAAATAGGCAGTACTTTATTCACTGTGCGGTAAAAGGTTTGTATATCCGGAGCCACAGCACTTTTCCATTGTATCAGAATTAATTTCCTAGCATAGAATAATAATATACGTACGGGTATGAGTCCTGTGGACAAAGTCATTTAACACACCAAGTAAACCAACTTCAGGAGTATGAGGAATGGGTACATGTAAAGTGTTGTTAAAAAAAGAAAATAAGTCCTTCCAATATTGTGACAGGGCAGGGCAAGACCAAAACATGCACAAATACTCGGCCCACATCTGGGACAGGAGGATGCAGAGTCAAAGCCCATGTGGGCCAATCTAGCAGGAGTGTAGTGTAGCTTGTGTATATATTTGAACTGTGTATATTGGTCATTAGAACTAATAAGGTCCTAGAAGCATATTTCAGAGGCCTCCTCCCACCCCTCCTCAGACATCCCAGGAATCAGAGCCTCCTATTTCCGTTGAGCCAGCTGGAAGGGATTGACCCCAGCAGACTGAAAACGTGTATAGACTGTCGTTACCAGTTTCTTGATATCTGGATAGGACAGCAGCACCTCCAAAGGTGATTCTGAGAGCTCCTGGGTCAAACTGGCAAACTGTGCCCAGATGTTTAAAAAATAATTTATTAGTCACTCCACACCTGGCCTTCAACTCATCAAAGGAAACAAAAATAGTATGACCAAAAATGTGAGAGACGTGTGTGACCCCTAGACGTGTCCACAATCGGGAGTCCGGGTGGCCCAGGAGCTCTGAGAAATTGGGATTTTGCCACAGGGGAGCATTAGGAGATACCCCTCCCGACGTTGTCAGTGCTCTATTACCCTCATGCCAGGCAAGCTAGCCCACCTCTATCGGAGAGCACCGAGAGCAGCGTTTAGGTATCGGCCTACTGTATGTAGCGCATCAACTGCTGAGGCCCTAGAGCCATAGAGTGCAGTCAGCAGAGTGGTGGAGGGAGAGGAGGAGGCCTCCAGGAATAAATCATAGATGTAGGTAAGTTGTGATGCCAAAAATTTGTGTCTTAGGTTTGGACAAGCCAGTCCGCCATCTGTTTTTGCAGCTTGAAGAGATGCTTTTGCAATACGTGGACGTTCCCCCTGCTAGTGGTGAGTCTACAGCAAGAGCTCTGCAAGTCTACAGCATGCAAAATCGAGTCAAATTTTTTAAGCGTCTACTTCCTTAACTGAGATTGGACCTGGATTAGAACAGATTTGCAGACAATTGTTTATCAGCATAGGCAGTGTTGTCCACTGCAAGAATAGATAGAACAAAAAATGCAGAACAGGAACATAAAATAATAGCGATACACCTGGCTACGTAGAGACAGAGAATTTATGTAAGTAAACTGAAGTTAACCAAGCATCAAATCTGTTTTTCTGGTTGGGTGTCTGCATGCTAAGGTTGACCATGAACTGTTCAAATTTCATCTGGTTCCTGATGAACTGGATAAAACACGCTTAGTGGGTGGCCCCATCTGCATCCACCCACACCGACATCCTTTGATTGAAAAATTGAGCGTCTGCATCCAAAATGATGCGGCTCCTGTTGAGTATTTTGATGGCTGCTGCCACCACTATCATTGCTGATTGTCAGAATACAAAATCCCAGCAGGGGGATTCATCCATCAATGCTGAATAAAACAAATCCAATAGTGCAGGGGTCTCCAAACATTCTAAACAAAGGGCCGGTTTATTGTCCTTCAGGCTCTTGGAGGGCCGGACTTTAGCCAGCGGGAGTGAACATTTTCCTGGCATCAGTGGGAGTAAACATCTGGTATTAGAGGGAGGAATAGTGCCCCATTGCTGGTATCATAGGGGGGGAATAGTGCCCCATTAGCGGTGTCAGTGGGAGAAATGGTGCTCCATTGTCGGTGTCAGATGGCAGAATAGTGTCTCGTATCATTGGGAGGGATAGTGCTCCAAGGGCCAGATAAAGGCAAGCAAAGGGCCGCATCCGGCCTTCGGGTCGCAGTTTGGAGACCACTGCAATAGTGCATAACCAACTTTAGTCTTGTTTAACACCTAGGCTGGTCATACACTACTGATGACATCATCTCAAACAGGGTTGAGCTTGTGCATGTTCAGATCCTAGTCCAAACTCAGATGAGCAAGTCTACCAGGAAACCATCACCTGTACTCATGGGCGTCCGCTGAACTTTTTCAGGGGGGGGCATCATTTTAAGGTCATCCATGCTTCTTTGAGGCAGTAGAGCTGCGCTGTATACACCACTCCTCCACCGCCCATTGAAATAAATGGGCACCGCTGCCGAATCGCCTGCAAAGCGCTTCGGCAGCGGCAATACACAGTTGCATTTAACCCCGTCTTTGACCGCTAGCTGGGGTTATTGCAACACAGGGGGCAAGTGTCTTCACTCTGACTTCAACACTCTTACGATTCCGAAGGAGAGAGTTACCGCTCAGATGTGACTGGTGACTCATTCACAAGATCCAGAGCCGTGGGTGCAGGCAATGCATATGACAATGCAAAAAATCTGAGGAAAACGCTTGGACAGCCGCACTCCAAAAAAGGTTATTTTATTTAAAACAAAAGCACAAATAACATGCCACAGCAAAAAAACAGCAAGTATGAGCTGACGTTTCACACTGCGATTCAGTGCCTAATCATAGCTATGATTTTAAATAAAATAACCTTTTTTTGGAGTGCAGCTGTCCAAGTGTTTTCCTCAGATTTTTTGCACTCTTACGATTCCAGGGGGGGGGGCAATTGACCCCCCTTGCCCTATGGAGCGGATGCCCATGCCTGTACTATGCCAATCATAAGCGACAGAGGCATTCTCGCACCATAGCAGGTGTGTGTATATGTGTGACTGTGGGGCTTGCAATGGCTCAGCTGTTTATAACTGATCCAGTACAGGGACAGTTTCCTGATGGACAGGAACTGAAAATGCTCAAAATCCACCTTAATTTTAGCCTAAGCGCTCAAACTCAACCCTAATCTCAGTCTAAGCAAAGTCACTGGACTTGAGCCTGTGGATTACTCTTGAATTACTTTTTGGAAAAATGATACTGTTGCTGTATATTGTGATATGTAAGGAATGTATTCATGAAGACTTGCAATGTTAACGAGAGGTCCAATATGAGTACCACCTGGGACCCTTGAAAGATTTCACTTGCTGATTTAACAATCTGACTGATTACTAAGGCACACCTAATTTCCTTGATTCAACTTTTACAGAATTCCCTTGACAGATGAAAATTTTGCCAGAAATATGATGAGGCCTTCAAGAATGTTTTATCAGTAACCCCGTTTGCTGGATGTTGTTGACATTGTTTCGGCCTGCATCGTGTTGCTATTACCTATATTAAACAATGTACATCAGGAAGATAATGTCAAGGATATACTGTTTCTAACACCAACTGAGGCATAAACAGTTAATTTTACAGGCTGCTATACGGAGATTAGACTTGGCTCATAACATCTGCAGTCATGCCACCAACATGCTGAGGAAATCAGAAGAGAATGGACATACGCTCATTTGTATTACACTGAATAAAGCTGCAAACAATCTCCCATCCTTTTTTTGCCCCCACCCAAATGTCCAATTCTCTCTGTTGTGCTGACTCATGCAATTTTCTGCCATATCACATCCCAAATTTTTTAGCTCAGATCCCCCAAGTCACTGGCTAGTCAACAAAATGGAAAATCGTTGCTCACAGATTTATTTACTTTGCATGTCTCCAGCTGTCAGACAATTTTGACTGTAAAGGAAACAAGCTCGTTAACGGTTTAATAGCCCTGTTATCTCCACCTTCATTGAATCCTTTACTGAATCAGCTGTCTCATACTTTCCGAGGTGTTAGCTTAACAAAATGGGCTTGTTAAGTGCTCTTCTCCGATGCTTCATGTGCAAAATTGTTCTCATTAAAGGGAACCTTTCCTGAGAAAAACATAGAGATACCATTGATGTGTTCTCATTCTGCAAATGCTGGTTGTCATGTTGACTTTTTGGGCTCTTTCACACAGGCATTGCATTTTAAAGCAGCCTTTAACACGCAATAAAGCACCCATAGCGAAAATGAGAGCTTTGGATGTGTTGCATAGATATTCAAGTCATGTTAGTCAATGCTCCTCAAACACCCTGTGAGAATTAAAAAATGGGAAATTATCACTTTTGATGCTTTGCAACCTCCGGGTGCATTTACAGTGCATTTTCAGTGCACTTGTGGCGAGTTTAAATAAAAGTGAATGGAGGCAGTTGCAAAGCAGGAACACCTGCCGAACTCTGCAGGCAACATTATGTTGGCTTTGCCATGATGTGAGGTAGCGCAAATGTTGTAATATGTACACCTTAATCTGCTCCCTATTTTAACAATTTTGAGTGGCGTTGATAGGCGGCAGGGAAGTGGTAAAAAGGCACAATGTATGTGTGAAAAAGACCTTAGGCTTCAATAGTTTTAGGCACAAATGCAAAACAAGTGTACAGATAAGGAGTCCTGGCTTTGGGTCCGTTCACATCATACCTTACATAAAAACGCATTGCGACACATCATAAATGCATGTGCATTGGTGTGTAAACTAAGCCTTAAAGCGGAGTTCCACCCAAAAGTGGAACTTCCGCTTTAAGCAATCCTGACCCCCTGACATGCCACATTTGGCAAAGCATTCCAGAAGAACAACTACCTTTGCAGCACTCCACCAATCAGGCCTGTATGGTGGAGTGGCCAGACAGAAGCCACTCCTCAGTAAAAGGCACATGACAGCCCACCTGGAGTTTGCCAAAAGGCACCTGAAGGACTCTCAGACCATGATAAACAAAATTCTCTGGTCTGATGAAACAAAGAAACATCTCCACTCTCCTCATTGGGGGGATCGGATGAAAATGAACCATCTGTCCGTTTTTATCCGATCCGCCAGACGGATGGAAAATAGGCTTTCCATCCGTCTAGATTTAGCAGAGCAGATCGGATCGGGCGGATCGGATGTCAGCGGACATGTCACCGCTGACATCCGTCGCTCTATAGAGATGTATGGAGAGTCCGTTCAAGTCCACCTGAAAAAACTGACAGGCGGATCTGAACGGTCCGTATGTGTAAAAGGGGCCTAACAGCAGGGTTCAGCAACCTTTTTCCACTTAAGGGCCGGATTCAATGTATGTGAATGCATGGAGGGCTGTGTTCGCCTGCTAATAAATTAAGATATTAATCTGGACCTCTTTACATTACACAGCCCCACAGCCTATGCAGTCTAAGCTTATTACCTCTTATGCCCTGTACACACGATCGGTTTTACCGATGAAAACAGTCCGATGGACTTTTCTCATCGGACAAACCGATCGTGTATGTGCCCCATCGATCTTTTTTCCCTCGGTGAGAAAAAATAGAACATGTTTAAAATTTATCCGATGGGAAAAAAAACGATAGCAAATTCCAATCGTCTGTGTGGAACTCCATCGGACGAAAAACCCATGCATGCTCAGAATCAAGTCGACGCATGCTCAGAAGCATTGAACTTCATTTTTCTCAGCTTGTTGGAGTGTTTTACGTCACAGCGTTTGGGACGGTCGGATTTTTGACTGATGGTGTTTAGGCAAGACTGATGGAAGTCAACTTCATCGGATTTCCGATGGAAAAATCCATCGGATTAGAATCCATAGGAAATCCGATCGTGTGTACAGGTCTTTAGTGATGTCATTATGCTGAGCAGTTTTTTGGAACCTGAGAGGACTCTGCTTATGGTAAGCCATTTGGAAGTGTCTTGGATACCAAGATAGTGATGTGGACCCCAGAAGAAGGACCCTAATCTGTTGCAGTAGAGAAGATAGAAAACTCGGGACCCGATGCACCACTCGACCATGGCTTTAGGTATAAAAAAAGGGCTTTTAGCTTAATTTTTTTTTAAGGTAACATAATGACTACATGTGAAGGGGGATTAATGCCCAGAGTTTACGTGCTCCTAGGCTGTTTCTGGAAAAATTGCTTTTAATATTTGCAGTCTTCTTTTGTATGTAATCTATAGTGCAATTCATAATTTTTTTTATGTGTACTATATTTCAAGGTTTTACAAAAAAGGTGTCTGTGCCTTCACTGCATTTACACTAGCCTTTATTAACTATTAACTATTCACCAATTACCACAATAAAAATATTTCAGTTAAAAAGAGCTTGTGTCTGTGAGATACATGTGTAGTATACAGTGCCTTGACAAAGTATTTATACCCCTTGACATTTTCCACATTTTGTCATGTTACAACCAAAAATGAAAATGTATTTTATTGGCATTTTATTTGATAGACCAACACAAAATAGCACATAATTGGGAAGTGGAAGGAAAATGATAAATAGTTTTCATTTTTTTTTACAAATAAATATCTGAAAAGTGTTTTGAGCATACAAGCTTTGCACATCTAGAGAGTGAAATCTTTGCACATTCTTCTTTGCAAAATAGCTCAACCTCTGTCAGATTGGATGGAAAGTGTCTGTGAACAGCAATTTTCAAGTCTTGCCACAGATTCTCAATTGGATTTAGGTCTGGACTTTGACTGGAGTATTCTAACACATGAATATGCTTTGATCTAAACCATTCCATTGTAGCTCTGGCTGTATGTTTAGGGTAGTTGTCCTGCTGGAAGGTGAACCTCCATCCCAGTCTCCAGTCTTTTGCAGACTCTAACAGGCATTCATCTTCCCATCAGCTCTGACCAGCTTCCCCTTTCCTGCTGAAGAAAAGCAACCCCACAACATGTTTCACGGTGGGGATGGTGTGTTCAGGGTGATGTGCAGTGTTAGTTTTCCCTCACACATAGCGTTTTGCTTTCAGGCCAAAAAGTTCAATTTTGGTCGCATCCGACCAGAGCACCTTCTTCCACATGTTTGATGTTTGCTGTGCCCCCAACATGGCTTCTAGCAAACTGTAAACTGGACTTCTTATGGCTTTCTTTCAACAATGACTTTCTTCTTGCCACTCTTCCATAAAGGCCAAATTTGTGGAGCTCACGACTAATAGTTGTCCTGTCGATAGATTCTCCCACCTGAGCTGTGGATCTCTGCAGCTCCTCCAAAGTTACCATGGACCTCTTGGTATGGATTGAACGGTGCTCTGTGAGATGTTCAAAGCTTGGGATAATTTTTTACAACCTAACCCTGCTTTAAACTTCTCCACAACTTTACCCCTGAACTTCATCCCTGCCCTGTCTGGTGTGTTCCTTGGCCTTCATGATGCTGCTTGTTTACTAAGGTTCTCTAACAAACCTCTGAGGCCTTTACAGAACAGCTGTATTTATACTGAGTTTAAATTACACACAGGTGGACTCTATTTACTAATTAGGTAACTTCTGAAGGCAAAAGGGGGCTGAATACAAATGAACGCCACACTTTTCAGATATTTGTTTGCAAAAACAAATTGAAAAGCATTTATCGTTTTCCTTCCACTTTGTGTTGGTCTATCACATAAAATCCCAATAAAATACATTTATGTTTTTGGTTGTAACATGACAAAATGTGGAAAATTTTAAGGGGTATGAATACTTTTTCAAGGCACTGTATATAACATTTAAGTGGTAGATGCTTCAGTTAAAAATGTTTGCTTGTTAGGGTTTTCACACAAAATCTAATATCCCTTTCTTTAATTATGATAATTTGTGGAAAGTTAAGTTCTTCTTAAAAGAAATGGCGTAATTTGAATTTACTTTATTGTGCCTTTGATTTTCCAGGAATAATGTGCACAGGTGTTCAAGCCATCAACAAGCAAGAACTGATGCTAAGCAGATAAATTGATGATGGGACCTGTACTTTGAGTTGGGAGGAGGAGGAGTAGCTAATGAGCCGGCAGAATTTTGGCAAGGTGCTTAGCTAAGGTGATTTTGAAAAATATAAAATGTGCGGGCAGGCTCATAACGGTCACTCTGACATCTGTCATCTTTCCTGTGAACATAGTCCCTCTTCCTACTTCTCCAGGTGAGTACAGCGGCAATTTTGGAATGGCTAGATGACGGCTAGGTAGAAACTAAGAGTTTTTTTTAGATGTGCTGGATTAAATGGGTTTAGAATTCAAAATCCAGTCCTCGGGAGAGGAATTGTCTAGTATATATCTTTTTACTTTATGTATGAGGTAAAACAGCATTTTCTAGTTGGTGACAACAGTATTTGGTGGTATAGATGGTGCCATCATATAGGACCTGTGAGTTCATGGGACCCATGTGTAAATGCTGTGTATTAACCACCCATGTTCTCAACCATCATATTTTTAAATAATAAATTCCTGTTGCACAAGTTGAATTTTAAGGCCTATATAAACTCATGAATACCTTTTTTTTATTTTTTTTATTTGATCTTTCCCTTATATAATGTGATTTATTTTTTTACCTTGATCAGGGATATTATTTTTCTTATACCATATAAGATTCCTCACTTTATATTCTTTTTGCATATCTACCTTTTCTATCTCTATACAAATGTTATTTTTCTTTTGCCGTACTGCCACCCCAACTGTACACATAGCTGGTCCTATGAGTGCAGAAATATGGCTGACTTTACTGTAACTGATATTCATGCACATTGCATCCTAAAAGTAGCCTCAGGATAGAAACATTCCAAAACAGTCCATGTAGGTAATCTCTGTCCACATAAAACCTGAATTTCTATGCGTATCCGGGACATACAGTATAAGAAACGGACTCAACCCTAGTACCTTGGAAGCATTTATGTTTTCATGAGACAGTTGTAAGCAAGCTGCTCATTTTCTATACACGTGGCCTGCACATGCAGCTTAGCCCCCACCTACAGACTCAGGGACACCCATTGGTTCCATTGCCCAAACTCACACCAAGTTCACGTGCAAGGATGCTGGTCTGGGTCCACTCTAACTTATCCTCCTGAATACAGTTCCTGTTAACCCCTTAACATCCGGAGCACTCCGTCCACAGGCCTGTACTTTGACATGGTCCAGATTAGGGCTCCAGGAGTCCAACTGAGTACCCGGGGCCCATGGTATTAGGGGGCTTGGGTCATCTGGCATGTGTTACACAAGGTTGTTCTCCAGGAGGGTGACTCCTTTTCCCTAACCACCACCCACTCCTGAGCCGACCAGGCTTGCACCAGTAAATAACACATTAACTCTTCTTCACTAGGTACTTAACCCACAACATACATTAAATACTGTTCCCATTGCTGAGACAAGGATGAGGCAAGGAGTTTGATACTTTCAACATTACTGAACAGAGTAACAAATTGCAACAACCCACATCTTGGTATAATATTCTGTGTACCCAGTACACACAGCTTTTACTGGCAATAGTAAACAATACAGAAATCTCCTAAGTTCAGGTATTTCCAATGTAATATCCCACTAATAACAGGAGGGGTGCTGAGGTGCTTACTTAATATTTTCATCCATGCTGCTCTGTCCAGGCATATGGCCTCCACATGTCCCATTCCTCCCACAGGCTCCAAGAGGAGCTCTCCTTATCAAAGGACCATCCTAGCAGCTGCTGGCATGCAAGCTATAGCTTGACCTCCTCCCCATTCTATTTGAATTAACAAGACAGGTCCAGTGCCATGTCACATCTCCACCAGTTAAAGGGGAATCCCTGCTTACACACTGTAGCTTATCCTATTAGACATAAGCAACTTTGGAGTTACCAGGTCCCACAAAAGTGTTTGTATAAATAAAAGCTGGGCCATTTTTTCATCATTTATATTTGAATACTGGGGCATTTAGCTGCTTTTCATCAATTTGTTGCTTTGCCAGCAAGCTGGAGATAACATGACCTACTGATATCAGTCATTACTAGAACTGGTGGTTGGGAATATAGGAACAATTTAACTAATCAATCCACAGTTTCTATGTTTAAAGTATATCTAAACCCAAGAACAAAACATTTATATATTGAAGCCTAACTGGCCTTAGATGTGATGGCTGGTAAGTTTTCTGCAAGTACAGAAAAAATCAGGTTGATCCTGCTAAAACTTTAGTTTCCTCATCACTTCCTGTGCATAGAACTGAATCTCAAACAATGTTCTCAACCTTACTATCTTCTGTAAACTTCAGAATATCTTCCCCCATGTAGTGGAAATGTGGGGAGGGGGAGTTATTTGTGTTCCAAATTAGGAAGGAGCATCTACTCCCCCATAGGGGTAGCACGAGTGAGCATTGTCACCCTAGGACAAGAAATTTGTTACTGGCAGAGAAAATAATGCAGCTATCCCATTAAAGGACTGGTAAACTGCAATATATTAAATTTTGGTGGGGTTAACTATGCTTAAAGTGGTAGTAAAGGCTAATACTAACTATTCTGGAAAAAAATATCTCCCCCTCCTTGTACCCATCCTGCTTATTCTGTACAAAAAAAGATCTATGTACTTACCTATTTTTAATCCACACATGATACTGCTTGTCACAGGTTCCTGAAGTTCCAGCTCCCCTGTGTAAGGGAGCGCTCAACAACAGATGCGAATTCCCGGGGCATGACCCATAGGCTCCCCTAGTCCAGCTCTTGTGAGCGCTCCCTTCTCTCTCTGCAGAAGCTGCTCGCTGACAAAGGGGCGCTGGTTTTTCCAGGATCACTTGACTCGATCGGACTGGAGTAAAAATACTGTAAAGTACACACATCTTTTTTTATACAGGGTATTTTAAGAATAGTTAGTTCTAGCCTTATCTTCCACTTTAAACATGATTTCTCAGTGTTTTACTTTGTATTCGCTGTAGTATACACTAACTGTTGGGTTGCTAATAAATCAGTTGAGATTGTCACTCTTTTCTCCAAAAATAACATCCTGCCATATTTGTTTGACCTACCTGATACTTTTTGTTTCTAATGTCATTCCTCTTGGTATTCTATGTCCCTAGGTTTACCATCCACCTCCTCATCATGGCCCTGTGGATTCAGTGTCTCCCTCTTGCAGTCCTTCTCAGCCTATTTACTCCCAATGCTCAAGCCTTTCCCAACCAATACCTTTGTGGATCTCACCTTGTGGAAGCCCTATATATGGTGTGTGGAGACAGAGGTTTCTTCTACTCCCCCAGAAGTAGAAGGGATCTGGAACAGCCTTTAGGTAAGCCTTAAAAAGTATCTTCAGCCTTACCTTCAGTCTTGCATAGCATGAGGTGACATACTTTGATGAATCAAGCCACCAAATACTAATGTTTCAGTTTTTGTCTGCTGCTGTAGAGGTAAAGAACGTAATGGTCCTTGCTTTGGTAAGATCTCTGCTCTACCAGGTTTGCTGGGATTTAAATACTTTCCGGAGGACCGACCCTTTAATTCAGAAGTCCCCCAACCCCACCAACTACATACTATATTACACTAAATCTAAAAGCGCAAAATACCTACCTAAATCCGTGGTCATATGACAATTCAGGTCTTCTATACTTTACTGCAGAGGAGGTGGGTCCTTCTTGGGTGACATGGACACTTCCTATTGTTTGTTCAGTAACAGGGTCCCTTTAGGATTTTGAGGACTTTAGGAGCATGACTGCAGCACTAGATCACTGGTCATCACTGAGGGACACAAAGGATGAAGTTATATGAGTAAAAATTAGGCTTTCAAAGTTACCGTATTTTCTTTTAAATACCTGGCCAGTAAGTGGGAAGATGTAGAGCTGTATCTGGAGATTTAAAGAAGAATCCCAAGATTGAACCTCTTTGTTGCCAGCTGTTTGTTGGGCCTATATCAACAACGGATCAGGCCCAGTTGCAGAAAAGCAAATAAAGGACAGAAGTGTGCAAGAAACACACTTTACTTGCAGTCCTGGCATTGTTCAATATTATTGAACACCGGGAATATGAAAAATATAATGAACATAAAGAGTTATGTTACAGACTAATGCCCTGTACACGCGATCGGAATTTCCGATGGGGTAAAATCCGATGCAATATTCCATCGGAATTCCGTTTAAGCTATCTTGCATACACACTGTCAGACCAAATTCCAACCGTCCAAAACGCGGTGACGTACAACACTACGACGAGCCGAGAAAAATGAAATTCAATACTTACGAGCAAGCGTCAACTTGATTCTGAGCATGCATGTTTTTTTCTCCGTCGGAGTTCCACACAGATGATCGGAATTTCCGATCGGATTTTTTTCCATTAGAAAAAAATAAAACATGTTCTATTTCTAAACTACGACGGAAAAAAGTCAGATGGGGCCCACACACGGTCGGAATATTCCGTCAGACTTTTTTCATTGGAAATTCTGATCGTGTGTACAGGGCATAAGAGATTTGGAAAAATATGTCCGCTTTTAGTACAAATATCTTGATATTAACTTAATCGCTAAGTTTCAAAACATTTCAAAACAGATAATTCATTCTTACCTCTCCTGGTGCCCAAACCTCTGAACGCTGCTCTAATACAGAGAAATCACCCCATGACACTTCCAGGAGTGTCAAAGTCCTGGTCACCTTCTGTGCTCAGTGATCCCTCCTTGTTCTCACTGTGTCCTGTGGTGATGTAGGGGTCTGCTGAACGAACCACTGAGCGCAGTAAAGGGCCAGGAGACTGACACTGCTAGAGCTACCAATTTCTGAAGAGACTTAAAGTGGAAATAAAGGCAAAGCCTAAGTAACTCTAAAAATACTCCCACCCCTATTCTAAGCCTGATCTATCTAACCCTGTAAAGAAAAGATCGCTATACTTACTTATTCTGAAGATGCTCTGGTCCTGTCCTCAGTGACGCCTTCTGTGTGCAGGAGAAAGCCAACAATTGCTTGGAAATACATGGGAAGTTAAGTCACCCATAAACTTACTATGGGGCTTCCATTGTCGGCTGCCTCTCCTACACACTGAAGCCGCTGCTGACAGCTCAGCCTGGGACCAGATCGGAGCGGCTTCAGACTAGGTAAGCATAGTGATCTTTTCTTTACAGGGTTAGATAGATTATGCTTATAATGGGGGTGAGAGTAGGTTTAGAGTTAGTTAGGTTTTACCTTTACTTCCACTTTAAGGGGAGAATTTCTATCTGGCTATGGAGATACTTCACCATTTAGACACAGTTCACAGTAGGACCACAGATAGTGACAGATGCTGTGCAATATATAGCAATCTGTTCAATTAGTGTCTGGCAGAGAACAGTCTTCCAACGCAGACTTCTTTGGTGGTTTTGGAATTTTAATGTGACCAAATACCAAGGGTCACAAAGGAAGCTTATTCTGGATGATGTGATAAGGTGTGCCACAATAAATCATGACTTTATTAAAACCCAACTTTCACCATGCCCCCTAATCACTGTAGCACTATATCACGCTTTGTGTAGTGCACTTTCTTTAGGCCACAGAAATCTGTGTATGCCGTTAAAGGGCCACTTTGTTGCATTAGCCCCCCAGGCTAAAGGTTTACAGTCCTTTGATTTCACTCGTTTATTGCAATTTTAAGTTTGGGGACAGACCTTTCTTATATTTATTTTTCTCTACCTACAGTAAATGGCCTCCAGGGCAGCGAGCTGGACGAAATGCAGGTCCAATCACAGGGGTTCCAGAAGAGGAAGCCAGGCATTGTGGAACAGTGCTGTCACAACACATGCTCTTTGTATGATCTGGAGAATTACTGCAACTAAGAAGCAACTACGTGATGGCTACCAGGGCACTTACATGCATAACATCTTCTGTACAAAATTATGAAACAAAATATCAAGGCACTTGACCTTTCTAAGTAAAACGTTATCCGTTTTTATGACTATATATATTTATTTCATGCAAAATAACACCTACATGGGATAGGCATATATATATATATATATATATATATATATATATACATATATATATATATATACACAGTATAGTTACCTCCTATATGCCCAAAATGTCTTCTGTATTTATTTTGTATTGTTGCTTGCTGAACTCTACAACAAATTAAGTGCTATGGTTTTTTAAGTAGCAGCAGATGCAGGCTTTTTTAACAAGGCAAAGGTCAACATGCCGGAGCAGTATCTCGTGCCAACCAATCAACAATCATCTTTTTTTTTTTCACTGATGAAACAAGAAAGGTGATCGGTTGCGATGGATTACTACACAGTGCTTTTTTTGGTGGCTTTTTGTGCTGCGTTAATAAACAAGCCCTGCAGTGTTACTATGCAATGACTGTATATAGACATGAGTGGAATACTGAAGGATAGGTGGACAAGACTTATAAAAGTGATTTATTTTGTAGAGCGGGTTCATATAAGGGTATCATGTTTCCTGAGAAAGGGGAACAGGGTGACAGTGAACGAGCACTTAGAAAGAATACAGTGGTGAGAACTATTATGTGTGCCCGGTGCTTTCCTGACACTGAATGGGGTGAATTGCCCTACAAATGTCCTACAAAGCCTCTTTTCATAATGTAAGTGTCCTGTACCTATCCATCCTCTCTCTCTGCCTGAATACAAATAAATGGAAGAGATAAAGCATTTCTCTTTGTATTATTTCCTTGTGCTACTGTGTGTAATACATTTGAATTATACATGCATTAAGTTGAGATTTATATGCTGTGGGGCTGTCATCAAGCTCCCAGCTGCTGTGATTAGCTGGCTGTTTTTAGATCCAGCCAACGGAAAATAAGAGAGGGAAAAATACATTGTGTAAAAAGAAACAAAGAGAAAAAAATCCATCGTAGCTACTTCACATTTTTTCAGGCTAAAACCACTATTAAAGTATCATATGCATAGAATTGCAAACATTTCACCCAGCAAAGTGGAGGTTAACTTGGCAGTAAAACAGGGCATGCAATCTCTGGGATTTTCAAAGGGGTGTATAAGGGGACAAGGGGGTAGACAAAGCCAAAAGACCTTATATCCCATTGTAAGATAAGCTGTGCTGCTTTCTATTAAAGAAGAAGTTATGGCTGGAACGGGAGGGGGTGTCTTGACTGTTGGCTTGAATCCACTCGCTGTTGCCTACCCCCAGACCCCCAAACCCCCCTATTCCTCTCCGCCCCCCGTGTTCTTATCCTGAGCTGAACCCCTGTTTGGCTCTCTTCCAAAAAAGCAAACCTCGAGCCCTTCGGAAAGCCCTGAGACTGAACGCCCCAGTCTGATGGCCCCCCTCTCTGCGAGACGGGGGGCTTCCTGCTCCGAGGCAGCTGGGAGCTCTGTGCTTTGTCTCTGGTGCTGAAGGAGGGGGAGAGGGGTTGAAAGGTTAGGGGAGCAACACTCTCTGCATGCCTCTGATGGAAAGAGCTAACTGTGCAATGTTCTGCAGGTAATTGGTGACTAGAGCAGTGCTCTGTTTGTCCCTTGTAGGAAACTGAATAATGAAATATGAAATATGCTTTTGCCGGCATATGGTAAGGAAATGATTAATAACGTAATACTCTGCAAGGGTCATTTTATGGAAACATACTTTTTTTTGTAAATCCTGATAAAACTTTAGTTATTGGGGTAATGGTATATTTTAGAGCTTGGATAAAAGAGTAATAAAGTGCAGCTGTGTTGGAACAGTTAATAGTGAACCAGTGTGCAGCAGATCTTTAAAATATTTCATATTTCAGAGATATGCTGGAGAAGCAAGGCTGAATGTCAGACTACAGCAAGTACTTTGCAAATTTTCCAAATACTACACAATCAGGCAGATAGTTACATATGCTCATCTTACAAGGTCACACATGTCTGAATATATAGTTGAGAGCCCTGATGTCACTTTTGGAACTTTTTCTCCAAAATATATTTGTACTCGGAGTCTCTGCGTGAGATATGAGTAACGAACATGGAAAATAACATATGAGCAAGACCTGGAGTGTGCCAAAGGTCACGTGGTCAGTACGCCTAAAAGGGGGCATACCCAAACAAGACATGGTAAAAGAAAAGCAAGATAAAAAGGGCCGGGAGGGTGGGAAACAGCAAAGAAGCCGGCCATGGGAGTGAGGAGGAGGGTGGGTTTAAATACCCCCCGACTCCTCCTACAAACTCAGGCCAGCCTGCGGTCGGCCTTCTCATTTGTACTCTGAGTCTCTGCGTGAGATATGAGTAACGAACGTGGAAAATAACATATGAGCAAGACCTGGAGTGTGCCAAAGGTCACGTGGTCAGTACGCCTAAAAGGGGCCAAAAAGAGGATGCTAGGGTGACGGGGTAAGCAGTAACAGATTTCATTGACAGTACACCAACATCAATCAGTCAGATGCATGAAGGCCCGAGCCATCTCAATCTGAGGATCGGGGATGTACCAGGAGAAGCAAAGCCGAGTTCCATCTCCCCAACTTCCTGATGACAAGAGCCAGGGTACCTTAGCGTGAAACCGCCCCAATCCTAAATGAGTGGCCCGACAGGCTTGCCGGGTTCAAACCCAAGTTGGACCACAATGTGCGGCCGTGTCAGGAGAACTGCACCACCGTGAGGGGAGCCACCGGGAACGGAAGCAAAAGACTAACCCTGGGTTGTCGCCGATCAGCGCCATGAGCTGAACCAATACCGTCACAGGGCACCATGCACCGCTGGTTCTGAAGTACCTAACATCCGCGCCAGCCCCGAACTGCTGAGTCTTGAAAGCTGACAGATGGAAAATCGTAAAGGTTCCGATGCCTGACCAGCTGGCCTAACGTGAGTATGCGGGAACCAGGCCCAAAATGGAAACTCGCCCGGCCTGAGGAACCCTCCAAAAGGCTAGGTAAAGGCGGCTCCGAGCACCACACTGAGGAGCCTCCCGAAAGGCAGCGCATCCAGCAACCAGTTATATTCCGGAAATATGCCTTGTGACTGGGAGTCCAAAGATGGTAGCCGGAGGACGAACTCCTCCGGATGCCTCTCAGAACAGCCTGAAGACATGGGCAGGGAAAATGGAAGGCCGATACGGATCCTGCAAGGACAAAAGGTGCTGAAACCCCATCAAGACATGCATTGACGGTGCCACAAGACAACCTCCGTTTGGTATGGTAGTACGCAACGTAAGCCAACCAATACCGGACATCAAAGCTGTTGACACATGGGTACTGAGACTGAAAGACCTGAAAGGACTTCCAGGCCGAGGTGTAAGCCTGCTGGTGCCGACTGACAACGACGTACCGGCTGGGGCTGCCGCATTAAACCAAAGGGGGTTTTATCCAACATCAGAAAGGAAGCCTGCGGGGATGGTGTGGCACATGCGTCGGCATGTGGGACCTGCCGGGGAAAAGACGGAAAGTTGAGCTGGAATAGCGCATCGGCCGCCACATTGTCCACCCCACTGATGAACTGCATGAAAGTGAAATTGATGTGCAGGGATGACCAACTGAACCCTACAAAAGAAAGACAAGATGACCAAGGACCGTGACCTCCCCTTGGTGACAATCTCCACGGCCGTCAGATTGTCTGTAGAGAAAACCACCGTCAGCCCTGACCGTAACTGCCCCATACCCAAGCCGCAGCCACTATGGGGAAAATCTCAAATAGGGCAGATGAATCCGTGGACCTTGGGATAGCCAACATGACCTCCGGCCAAGGCCATGCCAGCCAGTGAGTGCCATGAAAATGGCCGCATAGCCCACTGTGGCTGCTGCGACAGTTCCAACCTGGGGAGAGGAACAGGACTCCGCAGGAAAGAACATGGCAACCCCATTCCAACACTGGAGGAACTCGTCCCACACATGAAGGTCAGCCAACGCCGCAGCGTCCAGGTCGACTCGCGAGTCTGAATCGGGTGCCGAAAGGTAACAACGCTGATAACCTGGATATGAAGGATCTTCCCTGCGGAATGATCCGCATGGCGAAATTCAACATGCCCAGGAGACAACGAACTCTACCCTGGCACAGACCTGACCACGGACTACTCCTGCACCCGAATGTGAGAACGATGCTGGCAGTGAAGCGGGGAAAGCTCTGGAAAAGCCTGGAAGGACCGGAGGTTCTGCACTGGGGCACCAATGAGCCGTGTGGGATGACGATTGGCAGGTGGCGCAGACCAGAGACCTCGACCTCATGAAAAATGGCAGAGAAACTCTGTATCCGACTAGCCCCAGACTGCCACCACCTGATGCTGGGCAAACAAGGCGGAGGCTTGACGGAGAATGAACAGTGGTAACATGAAATGCCATACCGCCGCACTAGTAACCCAACTCCACCACCACACAAAGGTAGTGATCCCGATCCTCTCTCCTATGGGGACTCGCAGAGCAGACCAAGTCACTGAACAAACTGAAACACGAACTCGGGGATGGATAGCCTGCGGTATGACCTGAGGTCCCTGGACTTGACGCTGACAGAAACGTCCCCACAGGCGTAAGATTTCTTGACCGACACAACGTGCGTGGCTATCAACAAGAACGCCAAGTTGACACCCTTCCCCTCGAGGATGTCTTCCTGATGTTCCCTGGAATGACACGGGCTGGCGCGACAGAAGGGGCACTGGTGCAAGAACCTGACAGAGAAGGCCCAGGAACCACAGGGACCTCTGGCCCTGCCGCGACCCCAGGAACAGCCAGATCCACCGAGGCAGGAATTGGACTGGCCCCCAGAACCTTCCCCCTAGCCCTTGAACCCTGAAAAACCCGCCAGAGAGCTGAGGGTGGAATGGATCTGAGTCCGGGATGTGGCCATGGTACGTAGGGTGACCTGTTCAGCGTCAGAACTCGCAGAGGAGGGGAACAAAAGTCTGAAACAGTTCTGCCCTGCGAGCTGATGCCGAGCGCGCGATGCCCCTGAGCCGCAACCCCGCGATCGACCTTGAAACAGACCGGGACCTCAAGGGAGGCATGCCGCCCTGAACTGACCCCCTTGCTGGAGAAGGGGAAACGGAGGCGAAATCCTCTATGTCCGCTGCTTGAGACATGTCCTAAACAACCGAAACAAAAGAAAACATCATGACAGAACTCACTCCAGACCAACAAACTAGAACCGACTCCCACATCCCCCACCCCCCTATTGACCTGAAACAAAACCTAATCTGGCCCAGAATGACCACCCCCTCCCCCACTGGACTAAAAGGGGCCGAGCCACCTGCGGTCGCAGATAATTAAAAACGAACACTCAGACCCCCCAGAACCTGAAACGTGACAGGTCTGACGATTGAAAGAAATAACTGCTGCAACTAATTGAAACAAGGATTGAGCCAACGGGTGAGGAGACCTGCCACTGCCCAAGTCAATTAAAAACGAACAACTCAACCCGCTAAGACCTAAAACGAAATAGGTAACCACAGTGGCAAGCAGACCCTTGAGAAAACGAGAACTGGAGCAGGTACCCAGCACCCAGACCTACCTGCACCGGGAAACCTCAACGAAAATCTTGCATCAGGCACCTGAAAAGCCCTGAAATTAATAGGCGAAAGGGGTTGAAAACGAGTCAGACCCCCAGGACGAGAACCAAAGTGCAACAGATGATGCCCAGAAACCCTACTACGAGACCTGAAAACGTGTCCGGCCATATCCGAGCATGCCACGTGATGCATGAAGGAATTAAAAACGTAAAACCAAACGGTTGAGGAGACTTGCCACTGACCAAGTCAATTAAAAACGAACATCTCAAACCGTAGACACCCACAAGTGTGGTGGGTGACCCCGCAGTGGAACTACTACCCCCCCCAACCACCCACGAGACCTGAGACAGCATGCATGTGCAACTCGACTTGACCTAACCTGATAACCACCCCCCCGACCCTTGCACCCCTCCCCTGCGAGAATCAAGGAATGAGGAACTTGAAACCCAAACGGTTGAGGAGACTTGCCACTGACCAAGTCAATTAAAAACGAACATCTCAAACCGTTGACAACCACAAGTGTGGTGGGTGACCCCGCAGTGGAACTACTACCCCCCCCTCAACTACCCACAAGACCTAACTGAAAACATGCAACTTGACCTGACCTAACCTAACCCTACGAACCACCACCCCCCCTTGAGCCACTCGCCGTGGAACCAGTACCCTTAACGTGAACGAACAATGCGTTGACACCGACTGAAACAACCTGAAAAAGAAACACAGAGTCTGACGCAAACGTAATGCTTGAACCACGTCCTGGAAAAAAAGGAAACAAGAAAAGAAACGACAGACACATGCATCAAATGAATAAGGAGAAAACGACAATCCTGCTGAAAATGAGAAAGTGACGAGGTGAACTGCACGTGAAAGCCCGACCACCCCCCTCCCTCCCACATGAATCCAAATGCAACCCCAAGTGAGAAACGCAGGGAAAGTGCCACGTGGCACTGCACAGTGCAGAAATGGTAACATGTCAGTGGGTTGGCAACATGACCACCTCCGTTACGCCACGCCACCCAGAAAGCCAATCCCCCCCGCAACATGACATGACGCATGCCACAACAACCCCCCCCCCGAAAAAAGACATGACGCAGCAGCAAAACACCACCCCCCCGACGCTGCAGAAGTGGCAATGTGTCAGAAGGTTGGCAACTTGACCACCCCCGCTATGCCACGCCAGAAAGCAAACCCCCCCCCCTAGCAAAAAGACACGATGCATGCAGCAACACAGCAACAACCCCCCCCCCTTGAAAAATGACATGATGCTGCAGCAAAAAACACCCCCCCCCCCCACAAAAAGACATGATGCTGCAGCAGAACACCCCCCCCCACACACAATGACATGGTGCCTGCGGCAACCCCCCCCCACAAAAACATGCGTGAATCAGTGACACACGTGGTGACAGCCTCTGACCGAGGGTACCAAGCTACAACTTCAGTACCAACACTGGGAACCGGCGGGCTCTGATCCCGACCGGACCCTGAAAGGGGAGAGAAGCGGCATTTGGATCGGGATGTACCGGAGCCCTGAGTCCCAGAGATCGGGAAAGGGAGCCCCACCATCCAGCCTGGACATGATTGCGCCGCCGCCGAGGAGGAGAAGCGCCCGGCGGGAGACCGCAATCCCCCGATGGGGAGCCCTCAACCAGTGACGCCCGACAGCCCAGATGTCCCCCCCCGCCCCAAAAACCTGTGACCCGCACGGGAAAGCGGGAAGACACGGAGCCCCCCTGCAGTCGCACGTTTCCTGGACCGAGGCGAAAACCGGAAGTGACGTCAGACAGGATGCCCGGAAATGACGAACGGGAACAGACGCGCTGACAAACAGCAAAGAAGCTGGCCGTGGGAGTGAGGAGGAGGGTGGGTTTAAATACCCCCCGACTCCTCCTACAAACTCAGGCCAGCCTGCGGCCGGCCTTCTCATCAACCAGGGTTGTTTGCTGATGCCTTCATTTAAAGTTCCATTGAACTTTCAATTTAAATAATCTAAATGCATTCCAGCTGCATTACAACAAAGGGGGTTTATACCTTATAGCTTATTTTACCTTAAAGCGGAACTTCAGTAGATTTTTCATCTTTCCATCTATTAAATCCTCTGCCCTTGTTGTTTTAACTTTGGATAGTGAAAAAATGAAGAGTCAAACACTCTGGGTCAGACTTTGTAGGCAAGATGGACGAGCGTATAATAAAAAATTGTATTTTATTAATAACGAATCGCTCACAAGCAGATCAAGTATAGAAAGAGTTAAAAAAAACATACATTGAACACAGAAAGATACCGTATATACTCAAGTATAAGCTGAGTTTTTCAGCACATTTTTTTGTGCTGAAAATGCCCCCCTCGGCTTATACTCGAGTCTGTGTCCATCTTCACTGTTGTGTGCCTGATCCCAGTCCCCCGGACCCCAAGCTTGGCACACATGTAGCCCCACTCTTCCTTTACAAGTGTGCAAAGTTTTTTGTCCGGAGGACCTACGGCCAGGGAGCACCGATTTTTCAAAGTCGGGCACCCCTTTCATAGACTCCCATGTTAAACGGTAATTTCTCCGGTGATTTTGGGGAAAATGCCCCCCTCGGCTTATACTCGAGTCTGTGTCCATCTTCACTGTTGTGCGCCTAATCCCAGTCCCCTGGACCCCAAAGGCATGGACACAGTGAGGCACAGTGAGGCATGCAGATGGACACCCTAGGCTTATACTCGGGTCAATACGTTTTCCCAGTTTTTAGTGGTAAAATTAGGTGCCTCGGCTTATATTCGGGTCGGCTTATACTTGAGTATATACGGTACATAAAACTATTATGTGAACAGAAGGTTAAAACCAAATGGACAGCAGTGAGCCCCTGTGAGTCAACGCGTTTCGATATTTTGCTTCGTCAGGACACACTTGGGGATGATCGAAAAGAACAGGTCTCATCTCACTATCTTATCAGCACAAAATTAACCCATATGGGAGACTCCATATTGGACCTCAAGGCTCATCATATGAAGAGGAAAGAGAAAAAGGTATTCTACCATTGCTAGCGGCCAAATAGTGTGTAGCAAAGGAACAAAAATATTTCTTCCTATAAGGTTTATTGCAGAGTAACGTATATCAAAATTACATGATAAACACCCGGATGATTAAAAAGAAAGAAATAGGAAAAGGGGGGGGGGGGTGGTATATCCAAGGCCTTTCAAAATGTTGTTTGGTCCGTAGTATCAGAGACTTGAAAATTCACCCATTTAGACAAATATAGGTCTTATTACTATGGGTAACAGCCAGACCCGTCTCTGTCACAGAAAGGTGCGGCTGTATATTGTCCAAGAATCTGTAGGACAGGCATGGATAGAGTAGGATTCAGTATACCCCCCAGGGAAGCATCAACCACGGTAGCGAAACGCGTTGACGAACAGGGGCACTCTGCTGTCCATTTGGTGTCAACCTTCTGTTCACATCATATTTTTATGTATCTTTCTGTGTTCAATGTATGTTTTTTAACTCTTTCTATACTTGATCTGTTTGTGAGCGATTCGTTATTAATAAAAAAAAATTTTTTATTATACTCTCGTCCATCTTGCCTACAAAGTCTGACCCAGAGTCTTTGATTCTTCCTTTATTCACAAACTCGATCCTATACGGATGTGGCTTTAGGAGTGTTGTTATATTTTTTGCAACTTTGGATAGTAAAACATTTTTTTTCTGCCAGTAAATACCTTATACAGCCCACTTCCTGTTTCTTTTCTGGTAAAAAGCCTAGGCTTATGCACTCTCGTGAGAGTTTGCCAGGAAGGGAGGGGAGATGAGTCATAAGAGGGCCAATGAGAGCTGCAGAGATGGAGGTGTGCCTCTGTGTGTCTGTGTAAATCCAGGAAGTGAACAGGCAGCAGCTTCAACTGCCCACAGTTAAAATCAATGCAGCCAGACTCAGTGGAGGGAGATTTCTGCTGCATATTTGGCAAGTACAGAATCACAAATGTGATAACAAATAGTGCAGCGCTATAAAGTGAAAAAAATGCTTACTGGAAGCAACTAGGAAAAAACATAGGTGACAACAATCTGCAGTGCAATGAAACCTAATAAACTGATATGTAGATTTCATAAAAAATACACTCCAATGGACAACCTAGCATGAGAGCTATCCTCCATAGAGATCATGAGAGTGTAACCCCTGCGGGCTACACAAAAATGAAGTGAAAAAAACAATGTAAAAAGTCCAAACAATAAGTGTACAATTGGATGGATGTCTTCTCATGGACAACACCAGAGACTAGCGAAGGAATCGCAAGGTTGATGGTGGGGTTCAAACTATAAGACACAGATGATACAGTTGGGTACTCTTACCACAGATGTAAGACCCACCTGTCGTACGACAGTGGGTCAATCAGGCTTGGTGGTCACCGTGACCAAAAGACGATGGAACTGAATGTCCTGGATACCTCAGACCGTCTCAAACAGGGTGGTTCGATGAACGACTCACACGATGGAAAATTCCTCCGATCATACAGGCTCCGAACCAGTCCAATATTGACACAAGGGTAGGAGAAAAGAAAAAACTCCAGATGGTGCAGGTCAATAAAACCAATGGGGAGGTTTATTGAATAAAATGTGTCTAACAGACATTGGACAAATATAAAAGTGATCACAAAAATTAAAAAGTATAAAAGCAATGTGGGGTGCAACATCGGCAGGCCCTACGCTTTTCGACTGCAACAGTCTTCAACAGGGGCGTAGGGCCTTCCGATGTTGCACCCCACATTGCTTTTATACTTTTTAATTTTTGTGATCATTTTTATATTTGTCCAATGTCTGTTAGACAAATTTTATTCAATAAACCTCCCCATTGGTTTTATTGACCTGCACCATCTGGAGTTTTATCGCTTTGTTTGTTTGAGTGATAAGCAGCTTTACTTTTGGGCATGGGCGTCCGCTGAACTTTTTTCAGGGGGGGTATCATTTTAAGGTCATCCATACATCTTTGGGGCAATGGAACAGTGCTGTATAAACCACTCCTCCACCGCCCCTGCCCATTGAAATACCGGTAAATGGGCACCGCTGCCGAAGCGCCGCTTCGGCAGCGGCGATACACAGTTGCATTTAACCCTTAAACTATCGGCGCTTTACCGATAACGGTAAATACAAAAAGATGTACACAGTAGTGTCGTGGCATGCACAGGCACTGCTGTTACCTGTAGTTCTTCAGCGATAGGCCCAGGGCAGGCACTAGCAGCGTATTCTCTCGTTTCGGCCGCTGCACGCCACGCACCTGTGGGAGGAGCCGGCGCATACATTTACACAGGCAGAGGCAGGCGGCAGATCACGGAACAGCCGGGTCACGGACGGCCGGGGCAGAGCCAATCCGATGCTCGGGCTGGGGGTGAGGAGGGAGGGACGGATGTGTAGTCGGAAAAGACAGAGCAGCCCCAGCCCCCAGGCCAGCAACAGACTTAGAAAAAAAAGTCCACAGCTGCCGCGGAGGCAGCCATTGCAACACAGGGGGCAAGTGTCTTCACTCTGACTTACGATTCCAGGGGGGGCAATTGACCCCCCTTGCCCTATGGAGCGGACACCCATGCTTTTGGGTTTAGCGCAGGTTTTCACTTTATATTTAAGTACAGAATCACAGTATACATAAGATAAGAGGAAAAGTGGTTGGAGGGAAGCTTCAGAATGGCAAAGATGTTTTTATTGCAAATTATGTGAGCAGACTGCAGTTCCTCTTTAAGGCCTCATGCACACTGGACTTTATAATAATGTTATAAAAAAAGCCAGTAGCTTTGCAGTGAGTTTTTCACAGTTCTTTCAAAGTTTTGGCAATACAGTTTTTCAGCATTTTTCAGCATTTTTTTGCACATAAAATAACATGCTGGAGAGTTTATTGACTGTAGAAAAAATTGTCTGAAGACAAAAACCGCAGCTGTAAAAACGTCCAAAAACGTCCAGTGTGCATGAGGCATTAAAGCAAGTATAGCCTTGCTCTCTTGGTGGAAGCAGTAGTTTCTTTGCAGAATTCTGCCATTCCCCCCACTGAGTCAGTTCTAGAGCTCTGCAATCAGCAAAGCTTACTGCATGCTCCTTGCTGATTGGAGAGCTCTGGCTCGGAAGCAGCAAAGGGCATGTGGGACTTTTGCAGAAAGATCATTGCAGAGAGCAAGGGTCCCACTCTGCAGCGTGCTGGTAGTGGACAGGCTTTTCTATTTAGTCTGTAGCTGATTTAGAAAGAAAAAATATCCGTAAGACCCCTTTTTACACTGGGGCCTTTTTCATGCGCTTTTGGGCTAAAAATAGCGCTTGTAAAGCGCCTGAAAAACGGCTCCCCTGCAGTCTCAGTGTGAAAGCCAGAGGGCTTTCACACTGAGGCGATGCACTGGCAGGACGTTAAAAAAACTCCTGCAGGCAGCATCTTTGGAGCGGTGAAGGAGCGGTGTATACATCGCCCCTCCACCGCCCCTGCCCATTGAAATTAATGAACAGCGCTTTGCGGGTGGTTTTAATCCTTTTTGGCCGCTAGTGGGGGTTAAAAGCGCCCCACTAGCAGCCGAATACCTCTGCAAAAACGCTTTACTGTCAGACAGAAAAAGGGGGACTCACAGCCTGTTCTCTATTACAGAAAGTGGAGCCAATTATGTTTTGGGCTCAGAAGAATCGAACCTACATATCAGCGGCTTATGTCCCCAGAGTCCAAAATATTCTAACAGACTTTCTTTTCAGAGTCCAATTGGACAACAACGAATGGTCTCTACATGTGGAGGTTTTCAGGCGCAGATGCCCTGATGGATCATGCAGTAGGACCTGTGCATTTCTTCCAATCCTGGTCAACCTCAGGTTTTCTACGAGGATTCCCAACAGAGGTTGTGGAGGTAGTTGCAGTGATGCCTTATTGGCCAATCAGGTCATGGTTCCCCCTGCTAGCACAGTTCAGCTTCCAGAACCGAGTGCACCTTCTCCTCAGGCTAGGCCTTCTGTCACTGGGTGCAATTCTACATCCATGTCAAGCACAGTTGCATCTGATGGCCTGGTTCTCGAGATTGGAGGTTCTCGGCTGTTCTTCCGGAGTCATCTCCACTCTCTTGAATACTATAATATAATAACAGTATACTTTTGCTATTACCTGTGTAGCCAATGGCTCCACCTGCTGCTAAAAAGGGAACAACACTCGACACCAAAGTACTTAAGCAAGAACGTATTTTTACTAAGGTTAGTGTAAAGTAATAATTTCAGCAGTTGCACTGTCACATAAACATAACGTAACAGTACAGTAGGTACACACAACAGATTGTATCTGTACAGTTATCCTAGGTGACCTCTGAGAATGTGGCTCCGATTGGGACTAGTGCTCAGAGTGATTACTCCTTACTCTGGGCACCTTCCCAATTCCAGCACACTCTGGTGAATACAGAAATACAAATGATAAATATGGTACAACACAACTACAAGGGAGCTCCCCCTACTTTAACCACTTAACGACCGCTCACTGTATATATACGTCGGCAGAATGGCACCGACAGGCACAATCAAGTAGAGTGTACGTGATTGCCTTTGTATAGTTGGGGGGTCCAATCGGACCCCCCTCCTGTACAGTGAGCGGTGGCTAAGTGTCCGGAAGCGTTCCGGGATGAGGGGGCAGCCATTCGTTTCTGGCCACCCCCTCGCGATCGCTCCCGGAAATGTGTCAGACAGAGGGAGCAGGAGGAAGTGATGTCATCTCTGGTGCGGCGCTCACATATACCGAGCGCCGTACAAGAGAAGACATCAGGTCAGTGCACACAACACTACACTGACACCAGGACACATAGGGACATAAATCACCCCCCCAGGCCCCCCCAGACACCCCAGATCACCCCCCAGATCACCCCCCCAGCCCCCAGTCACAGTGTCACTGATTGCAGTGACCATTTATTTAGTGATCACTGCAATCAGTGACATATGTGACTGTAAAAGTGTCACCAAAGTTTAGTCTTAGGTCCAGTGTAGCCCCCTAACCCCCCCTAATAAAGGTTTAACCCCCTGATCACCCCCCAGATAACCCTTTCCCCCCCTATCACCACTGTCGCTAAGCGATCATTTTTCTGATCGCTGTCTTAGCGTCAGTGATGCCGATCGGCAGCCAGTAATTTTTTTTAGGTTCGCCGCATGTTTTTATAGCGTCAGGTACCCCAATATATTATCTAATAAAGGTTTAACCCCCTTGATCACCCCCCAGGTAACCCTTTCACCCCCATCACCACTGTCGCTAAGCGATCGTTTTTCTAAACGCTGTCTTAGTGTCGGTGATGCAGATCGGTAGCTGGTAAATTTTTTTAGGTTCGCCGCAGGTTTTTATAGTGTCAGGTACCCCCATATATTATCTAATAAAGGTTTTAACCCCCTGATTGCCCCTAGTTAACCCTTTCACCAGTGATCACCATATAAGTGTTACGGGTGACGCTGGTTAGTTAGTTTGCTTTTTATAGTGTCAGGGCACCCGCCGTGTATATAACCCAATAAAGGTTTAACCCCCTGATCGCCCGGCGGGTGATATCAGTTAGGTTTTAGCGTCAGAGAGGGTCTGCGTCACACCCCAGGCAGCGTCAGGTTAGTGCCAGTAACGCTAACACCCACGCGTGAAGCATACACCCCCCTTAGTGGTATAGTATCTGAACAGATCAATATCTGATCTGATCAGATCTATACTAGCGTCCCCAGCAGTTTAGGGTTCCCAAAAACGCAGTGTTAGCGGGATCAGCCCAGATACCTGCTGGCACCTGCGTTTTGCCCCTCCGTCCAGCCCAGGCCACCCAAGTGCAGTATTGATCGATCACTGTCACTTACAAAACAAAAACACACATAACTGCAGCGTTCGCAGAGACAGGCCTGATCCCTGCGACTCCAGTGCTGTAGGAGGTGATTTCACCACCACAGTTAAAAAAAAAAAGCAAATATGCCGAAGCATTGGGGCAGCAGGGGCGGAGGAGCAGAGGAGCGATTTTGCTCCTAATGCCACGTACATACAGTCGAAATTCCGACGGAGGCTTGCCCGTGGAAAAGTCCGACCATGTGTGTGCGGCATAACTTTTTTGCGGGAGGATGCCCGCATGCTTCGGCATATATAAATGGTGCGTGTATGCCCATCATTGGAAGTGAGTGGATGAAGGGCGGTATTCTAATGGTGGGCATACCCACCGATCAATCTCTTTTTTCGTTCAGCCAACTGGCTGCATGAAAAAAAAAGATTACAATACATGTCCAACAAGGACCAGCAACGTACTGGTATGTTGCTGGATTTTGAATGTTTATACCAGAATGATGCCTGCGGGTTTAGGTATCATCTTGGTATCATTCTTTTCAGCCTGCGGCCGGCTTTCATGTAAAAGCAATCCTAGCGGCTAATTAGCCTCTGGACTGCTTTTACAAGCAGTGGGAGGGAATGCCCCCCCGGATATAAAAAGCGCCATTGGGAAATTGGGAAAGCATTTTATCACACCGATCTTGGTGTGGTCAGATGCTTTGAGGGCAGAGGAAAAATCTAGGGTCTAGAAGACCCCAGTTTTTTCAAAAAAAAAGTACCTGTCACTACCTATTGCTATCATAGGGGATATTTACATTCCCTGAGATAACAATAAAAATGATAAAAAAAAAAAATACTTGGAAGGAACAATTTAAAAATAAAATAAAAAAGCAAAATTAATAAGAAAAAAAAAAGAAAAAAAAAAAAGCACCCCTGTCCTGCCCTGCTCTTGCCCAATGGTGAATGCAAGCGTCGGTCTGGCGTCATATGTAAACAACAATTGCACCATGCATGTGAGGTATCACCGCGAAGGTCAGATCGAGGGCAATCATTTTAGCAGTAGACCTCCTCTGTAAATCTACTGGGGTAACCTGTAAAGGCTTTTAAAATCTTTTAAAAATGTATGTAGTTTGTCGCCAATGCGCGTTTGTGCGAAATTTTAAAGCATGTCGTGTTTGGTATCTATGTACTCGGCCTAAGATCATCTTTTTTATTTCATCAAACATTTGGGCAATATAGTGTGTTTTAGTGCATTAAAATTAAAAAAAGTGTATTTTTTAACCCAAAAAATGCGTTTGAAAAATCGCTGCGCAAATACTGTGTAGAAAAAAAAAATGCAACACCCACCATTTTAATCTGTAGGGCCTTTGCTTTAAAAATATATATAATGTTTGGGGGTTCAACATAATTTTCTTGCAAAAAAAAAAAATGTTTTCATGTAAACAAAAAGTGTCAAAAAGGGCTTTGTCTTCAAGTGGTTAGAAGAGTGGATGTAAGCTTCCTAATGTTGTGTATAAAATGCCAGAACAGTTCAAACCCCCCCCAAATGACCCCATTTTGGAAAGTAGACACCCCAAGCTATATACTGAGAGGCATGTCGAGTCCATGGAATATTTTATATGTTGACACAAGTTGCGGAAAAACGACAATTTTTTTTTTTTTTTTTTGCACAAAGTTGTCACTAAATTATATATTGCTCAAACATGCCATGGGCATATGTGGAATTACACCCCAAAATACATTCTGTTGCTTCTCCTGAGTACGGGGATACCACATGTGTGAGACTTTTTGGGAGCCTAGCCACGTACGGGACCCCAAAAAAGCACCGCCTTCAGGCTTTCTAAGGGTGTCAATTTTTGATTTCACTTCTCACTGCCTATCACAGTTTGGACCATGGAATGCCCAGATAGCACAAAACCCCCCCCAAATGACCCCATTTTGGAAAGTAGACACCCCAAGCTATTTGCTGAGAGGTATTGTGAGTATTTTGCAGATCTCGCTTTTTGTCACAAAGTTTTGAAAATTGAAAAAAAAAAATATATATATATATTTTCTTTCTTCATTTTCAAAAACAAATGAGAGCTGTAAAATACTCGCCATTCCTCTCAGCAAATAGCTTGGGGTGTCTATATTCCAAAATGGGGTCATTTCGGGGGGTTTTGTGCGATTTTGGCATTTTATGGCCTTCGAAACTGTGATAGGTAGTGAGGAGTGAAATCAAAAATTTGTGCCTAGAAATCCTGAAGGCGGTGCTTGGTTTTCGGGGTCCCGTACGCGGCTAGGCTCCTAAAAAGTCCCACACATGTGGTATCCCCGTACTCAGGAGAAGCAGAAAAATGTATTTGGGGTGTAATTCCACATATAACCATGGCATGTGTGAGCAATATATCATTTAGTGACAACTTTTTGTAATTTTTTTTTTTTTTTGTCATTATTCAATCACTTGGGACAAAAAAAATATATTCAATGGGCTCAACAGGCCTCTCAGCAATTTCCTTGGGGTGTCTACTTTCTAAAATGGGGTCATTTGGGGGGGTTTTGTGCTATTTTGGCATTTTATGGCCTTCGAAACTGTGATAGGTAGTGAGGAGTGAAATCAAAAATTTGCGCCCTTAGAAATCCTGAAGGCGGTGCTTGGTTTCCGGGGTCCCGTACGCGGCTAGGCTCGTGAGCAATGTGTGAGCAATATATCATTTAGTGACAACTTTTTGTAATTTTTTTTTTTAGTCATTATTCAATCACTTGGGACAAAAAATAAAAAATTCAATGGGCTCAACATGCCTCTCAGCAATTTCCTTGGGGTGTCTACTTTCCAAAATGGGGTCATTTGGGGGGGTTTTGTACTGCCCTGTCATTTTAGCACCTCAAGAAATGAGATAGGCAGTCATAAATTTAAAGCTGTGTAAATTTCAGAAAATGTACCCTAGTTTGTAAACTCTATAACTTTTGCGCAAACCAATAAATATACGCTTATTGACATTTTTTTTACTAAAAACATGTGGCTGAATACATTTTGGCCTAAATGTATGACTACAATTGAGTTTATTCGATTTTTCTTATAACAAAAAGTAGAAAATATCATATTTTTTCAAAATTTTCGGTCTTTTTCCGTTTATATCGCAAAAAATAAAAATCGCAGAGGCAATCAAATACCATTAAAAGAAAGCTCTATTTGTGGGAAGAAAAGGACGCAAATTTCGTTTGGGTACAACATTGCATGTCCGCACAATTTACAGTTAAAGCAGCGCAGTGCAAAATTCTGAATTCACCTCTGGTCCTTTAGCTACCAAATGGTCCGGGGCTTAAGTGGTTAATAAAGGTGCAAGGCCTTGCAATACAAGATGCAGACTTTGATCTTCTTTCTTCTGCTAGCTATTCAAGTTTGCAACAATTTGTAATCCAACAGTGGAATAACAAGGGTTAACTTGAGATGAATATTGGAACTGTTCCTGTAATGTGATCCACTTTGTAATTGGTGTAACTGCTGGTAACTGGTGTAACTGTTTAGGAATAACACAGTGTTAAAGTGAAGTGAAGGATAGGTTTGAGGCCTGCTTAAACTCAATCTTTATTATATTCTCCCCCGTGGGACTGCAGGTCCCAGCAACACTGTGTTAAAGTCTAAGTGTATGCAAGTGTGTAAGAAACTGTGGGCAACAGCCTTCTCACCAAACTGGGCCTGAAGAGATGGAACAGCTCCGCTCCGCTAGTCACAGTCTTGCTTCTCACTGGCCGGCCACAGTCTTACTTCTCACCGGCCGGCCACAGTCTTACTTCTCACCGGCCGGCTTCCGTCACACCGCTCCGCTCTGCAAGATGAACTGGACCCTCTGATGGCTCCAACAGATGTCTCTGGATCCTTCCTGATCCGGTCACTCAGTTTCTCCAGTGATCAGATGAATGGCAGAGCCTTTAAATGTTCCGTCCCACAGTGGCAGTAGGCCGCTCCCTCTGGAGACCTCCTCACAGGTCCTTACAGGCAGGCCGTGCGTCCAGAAGAGACCTAAGATGGCATGCAATTCAGTACTGAGTGTTCATGGATAGGTCACCTGGCATTCTGGGTAGGTAGGTCATAGCAAAAATGTAAACAGAACAGTTATTTCCTGTTGTATCTCTAGTGCTATATAAAAGGAAAATACTTAGAGTCTATTTCTTGTATTGGCCAATAGATGGTGCCAAGTACTAAGCTATGACACTGCTCATAGACTTACATTATAAAGCATTAATAGGCAAAAATACCAGCGCTACATACCTGTCATGGATATGCAGTAATGTTTGTCTGTCAGATTACATTTCTCCCCATGTGTTCATCTTAGAGGCCAGACTCTCTCTCACCTGGCTGCCTTTATAATCTCCTCCCAGCCTGACTCCACCCCAGGCCCTATCACAGAACACTATATTAACCTGTGCACTGCAAGCCTGCCTTGCTGATCAACGTGTTTGTTTAAACATTGTGTGTTTGGGTTCCTGTCCGCCGTGTGCTACGTCTGTCTCTGTGTTTCGATATTGGCTTGTTCCCGACAATCCCTGTCTGCGTGTGACCTTGACCTTCGGCTTGTCCTTCGTTTATCCTTGTATGCTTGTTGCCCTGACCTTGGCCTTTACCCTCACTATTCTTGTATCCTGTGCTGCTGCTTCCCCTCTATCCTCCTTACCCTACGTATGGTGAGCTAGGGGACTCTAGGGGCCCCTAGACCTTGACCCAGCTGCAGCGTAAAATCCTCACCACTAGAGGCTCTGGTGAAAACCTGCTGGGTCTTAGACTCCACGCCCTAGGGAATCTTGGCTCTAGCTTCCTGTGGATTCCTGTTGTGCTCCACTGGTCCCGCTTTCCACAACCACACAGTATCACATCCGCAGCAGTCAGCCATAGGGTTCACTGCCTTGTGGTGCACTCCTGACCCCCAACGGTGTGCATCTGTCATCTGGCCACAGGTGACCTGACAGTTTGATCAGCCATGGACCCGGCTGACGTGCCGCTTCCCGTAGATGATCCATTGCAGGGCATAGTCCGCAGACTTGAGACCCAGGAATCTAATCAGACCCAGGTCATGCGATTCCTTCAGGATTTGGCCTCCCGTTTTGAACAGGTTCAGGCCTCATTAGGACCCCCGGTTCAACAACCTCAACCGCTATCAGCGGCTGCACCTATTCCGGTCGCAGCCACACATTCACTACAACTGCATTCACCCAATGTATCATAAATTTTTGTTTTTTTTGGCGGGTGAATTACTCTCTTGACTCTCTGTTCTTTTGGTGTCTCAGGTAGGCTACATCTTCTTCGATTTCCTCATCCTCCTGTTCATCCATATCTGTGTCCTGTATTCCAATTTCAACACCAGCAGGGGAATCTTCAGGAATTGTTTTCAACATGGGGGTTTGAGACTCCTCTGAATTTTCTGTTAACCTGTCCTGTGGTACGAACTCAGGGGCTTCAGGCCCAATAGTTCCATTGTCTCCTCTTCTTGTCTGGGGTGAAACACCGGCTTCAGCTTCCGGTGTATCGGATGGCCACAGCCAACTTATCTCCATTTTCTCTCCCGCTTCATCCTCAGTTGCTGAGGGTCCAGGCTGAGACCTAGTTACTGGTCTATGCACGGCAGTGGATGTAGATGGTAATTCTTCCTCCAAGGTTATCCTGACTGCTTCTGTGAGAGGTAAAAGGTGGTTTTGATGCCAGGTCTTTACTGGTCCAGTGCTCCCTTCCGGTCTGATCTCATACACTGGGAGCCCTGGAAGTTGTCTGCATACAATATATGGCTGCGACTTCCAGCGATCAGCCAGCTTATGTTTGCCTGGGATGTCCAGATTTCTTAATAGGACTTGCTCACCGGGTTGTAGATCCTGAACCCGTACTTTGAGGTCGAAGTTCCTCTTGTTCCTACTTCCTCTGGTGTCTGATGTGGCTTGGGCCTTCTCATAGGCTATCTTCAAACTCCTCTGCAACCTATCCACATACCCTCGAGGAGAGGTCTCAGAGGTGTGGTCCAGAGAGGTTCCGAAGGCCAAATCTATTGGTAATCTGGCTTCACGCCCAAACATCAGCCTGTAGGGTGAATATCCTGTAGCATCACTCTTGGTGCTGTTGTAAGCATGTACCAAAGCAGTGATGTGCTTGCTCCAATGTGGTTTTTGTTCAGAATTCAAGGTCCCCAGAATGTTGAGAAGATTTCTGTTAAACCTCTCTGGTTGAGGGTCTCCTTGTGGGTGATAGGGAGTAGTTCTAGACTTCTGGATGCCTAGTAGATCCAACAGTCTTTTGATCAGAGTGCTCTCAAAGTCTCTTCCCTGGTCTGAATGGATCCGTTGAGGTAGGCCATAATGGATGAAAAACGTCTCCACGAGAGTCTTTGCTACTGTGGCTGCTTGCTGATCTTTAGTAGAGAACGCCTGAGCATAGCGGGTGAAGTGATCGGTGACTACTAAAATGTTTCCTTGCCCACTCAGGTCGGATTCCAGACACAGGAAGTCTATGCAGACCAGATCCATTGGCCCTTGGCTCTCTAAGTGGCCCATTGGGGCAGCTCACTGGGGCAAAGCCTTCCGTTGTATGCACCTGAGACAGGAATGACAGTAGCTCTCCACTTCAGTCCTCATGTAAGGCCAGTAGAACCTGTCCCTTACAAGTTGAAGAGTCCTTTCTGATCCCAGATGGCCATGGTGATCATGCAAGGCGATCAGTACTCTCTCTCTGTGTTTCTCTAGCAGAAACAGTTGCAACTTCTCTTCAGGATCTTCAGAGGGGCCCCTTCGGTAGACCACCCCTTGTTGTAGCTGCAACCGATCCCACTTTTTGTGTAGCAGCCAAGCTTCTTTCCGGGTGCTCCTGAGCAGTAGATCAGAATGTTGACTCTCCAACGCCTTCAGTACTAATCCACAAAGTGGGTCTTCCTGTTGGTCTCTCCGGAGATCCTTTTTAGATAATTTAGGTAAACCCTTCTGTATGATCCGAGAGACGTTACAGTAGCATTTAGGCACCCCTACTGCGGACACTCCAACTTCTTCAGCTCTGGCTCCACCTTTTCCTTGCTGTTCTGTCCCTTCACAGAGAGCTCTTACTCCTTCAGGGGTAAGTTGGGTCCATTCTTCTGACTGGTCTTGGGAACAGTGAGGTCTTCTCGACAAAGCGTCCGCATCTTGGTTACCAACTCCTTGTCTGTACTTCAGGCTGAAAGTAAATGCCTAGAGTGCAGCCAACCACCTGTGACCGGTGGCGTCCAACTTTGCGGTGGTGAGCAGGTAGGTAAGAGGGTTGTTGTCCGTCTCGACTACGAATTCCGCACCATACAGATAATCTTTTAGCTTGTCCACCACAGCCCACTTCAAAGCCAGAAATTCAATTTTGTGAGTGGGGTAGTTCTTCTCAGCGGGTACTAGACTTCTGCTCACATAGGCAATGGGCCTCAGATGCCCATCATGTTCTTGGTAGAGCACTCTGCCTAGCCCATCTCGGCTGGCATCCACGTGCAGTTTGTAGGGTCTGGCAGGATCTGCATAGGCCAAGACCGGACCAGTGGTAAGGCTCCACTTCAGCTGTCTGAAGGTTTCTTCGCATTGCTGAGTCCACTGGTCTTAGATGGACTCTCTTTTTCCTAGGTCCCTCTTTTGTTCTTCCAGGTTATTCTGAGTCTGTATCAACTTCTTCTTGGTTCTTCAATAGCTCAGTAAGTGGGTGAGCTATTTTGTCAAACCCTTCCACAAACCTCCGGTAATATGAACAGAAGCCTAGGAATGATCTAAGCTCGGTCACATTTGTGGGTCTGGGCCAAGAGGTGACAGCTTCCAGCTTCTTAGGATCTGTTGCCACTCCTTCCGCGGACACGATGTACCCTAAGTAGTTTACTGAGGGTTGATAGAATAGACACTTTTCCATCGAGAGCTTCAGGCCTTCATCATGAAGTCTCTTCAAGACTTTCTCCAGGCGCTCTTTGTGCTCTTCTAGTGTTCGGCCAAGCACTATGACATCATCCAGATACACCAGCACCTAAATCAAGTTCATGTCGCCCACAGTCTTCTCCATCAATCTCTGGAAGGTTGCCGGGGCCCCAGACAGGCCTTGTGGCATCCGATTAAATTCAAAGAATCCTACAGGGGTAATGAAAGCGGTTTTCTCCCTATCTTCGGGAAAAATGGGGATCTGGTAGTATCCACTTTTTAGATCCAGCACACTGAACCACTTCGCCCCTGACAGGCTCTGTAAGGCATCTTCTATCCGAGATGTGGTGAATTGGTCGGGAATGGTCCTTCAGTTCAGTGTCCTGTAGTCAATACACAACCGTAATGACCCATTCTTCTTCCTCACTACCACTATTGGGGAGGCATATGGACTCCGAGACTTTCTGATAATCCCTGTCTTCTTCAGCTCAGCCAGCTATTCCCTCAGGTCTTCCAGATCTCCCAGTGGAATCCATCTGACCCTCTCTCGGAAGGGTTTGTCTTCTTCCATCCGAATCTTGTGTTCGGCACTCTTTGCAAGCCCCACATCGAACTCACTTTTTGAGAAAGCAGTTCTCCATCTCAGGAGCTGGGTCTTGGCTCGCTCCATCCAAGCATGTGTAAGAGGTGTGTTCTTTGGGTACAACTCTTCCAGGGGAATCTCTCCGCCTTGTTCTCCCATGCTACCACACGGTGAGACTGGGGTTGCTTGACTGACCTGTCCCAGCAGAACCCTGGCAGGCACCTTCACAGGCAAGGCTGTTGTGTTGCGAACACTGACTGAGATTCTTCCTTTACTTCTCTTCAGTGCCTTGGTTGACAACACCTCAGGGATAACTTCCAGGCCCCTATCTTCTTTCTGCCTGTCCGTCTCAAGGACGATGAAGGGACCGGGCTGTCTCCAACTCAGCTTGATAGAGGCTTTTAGGCAGACTACCTCACCCAGTTGCACCAGCTTTTCACTCCTGTCTAGGCGTCAGATTTTTCCCACTCCTTCGGGTGGGGCCTTCTGTTCCTGCACAAGATCCTGGTACATCTGTGTTAGCATAGGGTGCACAACTGTGGCTGGGGTGCTCTTCTCCTGTATTAGTGGTGTGAGTAGTCTTCTTACCAGATCAGTGTTGGTCCCAATGATGAGGGAACTTTTATCAGCTCCTGGGGGCCGAGGGCACACCACTGCTAAGGTATCAAAAGTTTCGGCCTTCCCTGCCATGCTCGGGTCAAAGGTGAGGTTAATGGGTAGGTAGCCATCATAGGGGAAGTTCTGGGTCCCTAGGCCCCATATCTCCAGTTCCTCCAGCTTCTGTAGTGGCAGGTGTTTGAGATATTTCTCGTAGAAGTCCCTGTACAACAAGGTCACTTGGGCTCCAGTGTCCAACAGGGCTCTTGTGTAAATCCCTTCTACCTGGATAGGGACAATTGGAGATGGCCCCATTAGCTTGGGAGGAAATCCATGGGAGGTGGTACTTTTTGCCTGCTTGGTGGCTTGCACCTTCCGCTTCAACTTAGCTGTGGTCCCAGGGGTCTGGTATGTACGGGTGGGTTTGGAGTTGACTGTTGTGACAGGGCGCCCAGTTGACTCCTTCACTGGGGCCCTCTGAGGTTTTCTGCCGGCTTTTGTTGTTCTGTTTCAGGTTCTGTCGGGCTTGGACATACTCGACGGTAGTGTCCCACTCCTCCGCATTTAAAGCAGATTTGATGCTGTGTAGGTGAAGGCCAAGACCTCTGATCAGTGCTCACTGTCAGGACACTGGGTTCTCGAATGCCTGGGAAAACATCTAACTGTTGTCCTTTGGTTCTGGTTGTGTTGGGAAGTTGTATTTTTCCTTGCTTCTGGTCCCTTTCTACCTCCATCTTGGCTGCCTCATTAGTCTCTTCAATGAGCACCTCATCTGGTGTAGAGGGATCTTCCAGATACTGCCTCAACTGAAACTTGAGTCACTCCTCAGCCCTGTGGTCACGGACCTCAGGAATTTCTTTTGGATCAGTTCAGCCCCAAAGTGTTCCTCTGTGCCCTCTCCCTCCGAGACAGACAGCAGGCGGTCTTTCAGTTCAATGGCTCTGAATAAGAAGTTCTGGGGAGTCTCCTGACTACTCTGGGCCATGTTTATCAGTTGATGGAATAGGTCGGCAGCATCTTCCTCCTTGTAATAACTCTTTAGTATTCTCCTGAGTTGTGTTAAAGTCAATCCATTTTTCATTTCAAGCTTGCCTCTGATGCTTAGGCCTGGCTTAATGGCATTGATCACAGCCTCTATGCTTTCAGACTCTAGGTATCCTCTCTGTAGTCCCAGTTCAATCTGATGTAGGAGGTTTGTACGACAGCTTGTCCTTCTGCCCTCTCTCTCCTATCTGACCATCAATCTTAAAGTCTTTCTGGATAGTTACCTCTGGCAGGTGGTTGTGAGGGCGTCTTTTTATTACTAACACAGGTTTGGGTGTTTCCTGACTAACACTCAGGTCTCTGCATGTGACAGTTAATCCCTTAATGTGTTCTGCAATCATGTTGGAGGTCTCCTGAAACCTCTCCTGTATGTCATTGTATTGTTGTTTCAGGTCGGCCAGCTGCTGCTCTGACTGTGAACTCCTCCCATGAGCTTTGAGTGTTTTAACAATAGCTCTCTTCTTTTTATTAGGGGACCCCCTGCCACTTTCTCTTGGTGTTGACCGAAAACTGACTTCTTGCTGAGTAGGCTCCATCTGTCTTGGGCTGGGACAGTCCTCACCTGACCTGGCGGGATGTGTCAAGTGAAATCTTGTCTTGTCAGATAGTTTCACACTGACACCGTGGAAGTTTTCAGGGACACCCTTTCTCCACTCTAGTAGTGCGTAAGTGTGAGAGGTCCCATAATCTGGTCTCACAGCGATCACCCAGGCCTTCCTATCTGGGGACAATGCTTGCACAACTTCTTTAACACGATTTTCTTCCCAGTCCTCCCCTGGGAGTTCAATTGCCACGCTCACTTCTGAGCGTGCGCCTTCCGCTTGGCACCACTGGACAACTGTGACGGGGTCCATACTGGCACCAAAGGGGCGGGCTTGCTTGCAGAGGGACAGGATCCCGGACTCGAGCCCCCACGTGTAGCACTGACCTCCGAAGGAGCTGCTGAATTTGATTGGGCCTGTACTCTGCTTTTACCCCCCAATAACTTGGATCAATCCCCTTGACACAGCTGTGTTGCAATGTTGGTGTGGAGCTAATGGTGAAGGATAACCCCACAATATGCAATATAGTAACAGTATACTTTTGCTATTACCTGTGTATCCAATGGCTCCACCTGCTGCTGAAAAGGGAACAACACTTGACACCAAAGTACTTAAGCAAGAACGTATTTTTACTAAGGTTAGTGTAAAGTAATAATTTCAGCAGTTGCACTGTCACATAAACATAACGTAACAGTACAGTAGGTACACACAACAGATTGTATCTGTACAGTTATTCTAGGTAACCTCTGAGAATGTGGCTCCAATTGGGACTAGTGCTCAGAGTGATTACTCCTTACTATGGGCACCTTCTCAATTCCAGCACACTCTGGTGAATACAGAAATACAAATGATAAATATGGTACAACACAACTACAAGGGAGCTCCCCCTGCTTTAATAAAGGTGCAAGGCCTTGCAATACCAGATGCAGTCTTTGATCTTCTTTCTTCTGCTAGTTATTCAAGTTTGTAACAATTTGTAATCCAACAGTGGAATAACAAGGGTTAACTTGAGATGAATATTGGAACTGTTCCTGCAGTGTGATCAATTGGTTAAAAGCGCCCCACTAGCAGCCGAATACCTCTGCAAAAACGCTTTACCATCAGACAGAAAAAGGGGGGCTCACAGCCTGTTCTCTATTACAGAAAGTGGAGCCAATTATGTTTTGGGCTCAGAAGAATCAAACCTACATATCAGCGGCTTATGTCCCCAAAGTCCAAAATATTCTAACAGACTTTCTTTTCAGAGTCCAATTGGACAACAACGAATGGTCTCTACATGTGGAGGTTTTCAGGCGCAGATGCCCTGATGGATCATGCAGTAGGACCTGTGCATTTCTTCCAGTCCTGGTCAACCTCAGGTTTTCTACGAGGATTCCCAACAGAGGTTGTGGAGGTAGTTGCAGTGATGCCTTATTGGCCAATCAGGTCCTGGTTCCTACTGCTAGCACAGTTCAGCTTCCAGAACCCAGTGCACCTTCTCCTCAGGCTAGGCCTTCTGTCACTGGGTGCAATTCTACATCCATGTCAAGCACGGTTGCATCTGATGGCCTGGTTCTCGAGATTGGAGGTTCTCGGCTGTTCTTCCGGAGTCATCTCCACTCTCTTGAATACTATAATATAATAACAGTATACTTTTGCTATTACCTGTGTATCCAATGGCTCCACCTGCTGCTAAAAAGGGAACAACACTCGACACCAAAGTACTTAAGCAAGAACGTATTTTTACTAAGGTTAGTGTAAAGTAATAATTTCAGCAGTTGCACTGTCACATAAACATAACGTAACAGTACAGTAGGTACACACAACAGATTGTATCTGTACAGTTATCCTAGGTGACCTCTGAGAATGTGGCTCCGATTGGGACTAGTGCTCAGAGTGATTACTCCTTACTCTGGGCACCTTCCCAATTCCAGCACACTCTGGTGAATACAGAAATACAAATGATAAATATGGTACAACACAACTACAAGGGAGCTCCCCCTACTTTAATAAAGGTGCAAGGCCTTGCAATACAAGATGCAGACTTTGATCTTCTTTCTTCTGCTAGCTATTCAAGTTTGCAACAATTTGTAATACAACAGTGGAATAACAAGGGCTAACTTGAGATGGATATTGGAACTGTTCCTGTAATGTGATCCACTTTGTAATTGGTGTAACTGCTGGTAACTGGTGTAACTGTTTAGGAATAACACAGTGTTAAAGTGAAGTGAAGGATAGGTTTGAGGCCTGCTTAAACTCAGTCTTTATTATTTTCCCCCCCGTGGGACTGCAGGTCCCAGCAACACTGTGTTAAAGTCTAAGCGTATGCAAGTGCATAAGAAACTGTGGGCAACAGCCCTCTCACCAAACTGGGCCTGAACGGATGGAACAGCTCCGCTGGTTACAGCCTTTCTTCTCACCGGCCGGCTTCCGTCACACCGCTCCGCTCCGCAAGATGAACCAGACCCTCTGATGGCTCCAACAGACCAACAGATGTCTATGGATCCTTCCCAATCCGGTCACTCAGTTTTTCCAGCAAAAAGATAAATGGCAGAGCCTTTAAATGTTTTGTTCCACAGTGGCAGTAGGCCGTGCCCTCTGGAGACCTCCTCACAGGTCCTTACAGGCAGGCCATGCGTCCAGAAGAGACCTAATATGGCCGTGCGGGGCCTTTTTATATCCTACCCAACATGCAATTCAGTACTGAGTGTTCATGGGTAGGTCACCTGGCATTCTGGGTAGGTAGGTCATAGCAAAAATGTAAACAGAACAGTCATTTCCTGTTGTATCTCTACTGCTATATAAAAGGAAAATACTTAGAGTCCATTTCTTGTATTGGCCACTAGATGGTGCCAAATACTAAGCTATGACACTGCTCATAGACTTACATTATAAAGCATTAATAGGCAAAAATACCAGCGCTACACATTTATGGCTCATTATTGTGTGGAGTCTGCTTCCTTATCCTCTGTTTATTTTGGCTTGCAGGTACTGTCTGTTGATGATACAAATTTAAGCCTTTGGGTTGGCATTGTCCACCCATTTGTTGTATGGCGAGTCAGTTCCCATACGTATGCTGCCATGGAGTCGGTCAAACTGAAAATTTCCTATCAAATACTTACTGTCATTTTCCTTTAAGCCCTGTACACATGATCGGAATTTCCGATGGAATCAAATCCGATGGATTTTTCCATCGGAATTCCGATGAAGCTGACTTCCATCAGTCTTGCCTACACACCATCAGATAAAATTCCGACCGTCCCAAACGCCGTGACGTACAACACGTACGACGGCACTATAAATGGGAAGTTCAAATCCAATGGCGCCACCCTTTGGGCTGCTTTTGCTGATTTTGTGTTACCGCGTTAGTAAAAATTTGGTGTTAGCCGATTCGCGCTTTTCAGTCTCCATGCTTTTCAGTCCGTTACAGCATGACAAATGTGCTATCTCCATTATGAATGCTAGTTTTACCAGAATGAGCACTCCCGTCTCCTAATTCAGTCTGAGCATGCGTAGGTTTTTTCTCCGATGGAGCTCCGCACAGATGATCGGAATTTGCTATCGTTTTTTTTAATCAAAAAAATGTAAAACATGTTCTATTTTTTTTCACTGATGGAAAAAAGTCAGATGGGGCCCACACACGATCGTTTCGTCCGATAAAAACAGTCCATCGGACTGTTTTCATTGGTAAAACCGATCGTGTGTACAGGACTTTACTGATGGAGTCCATGGCAGCAGGAGCCCACCCCCCCAGTGTCTTGAGGAGGCTAGTTATGGAATGCGGCCTCTGATTTAGAGCAAAGATTTATGGGAGTGGGGTCTTATAGGGGAGGAGTGGAGGCGGGATTAACCCATACTATGCTGCCATGGAGTCCATCAGGAAAGGAAAATTACGGTAAGTATTTGACACAGGATGCCAGTAAAAACCTGACAGGGGTTCTAATGCTCATCTTCTCTATCAAAACTTACAGTAAAGTTTTTGGGTGGACATATAGTTTAAATTGTTGATTTTAATGAAAACCAATTACATACAGTGCATCCGTAAAATATTCACAGCACTTTACTTTTTTTACATTTTGTTATGTTACAGCCTTATTCCAAAATGAATTACATTTATTATTTTCCTCACAATTCTACAAACAATACCCCTTAATGACAAAGTGAAAAAGTTTGTTTGAAATCTTTGCATATTTATTAAAAAAAAATAATGAAAAAATCACACGTTCATAGGTATTCACAACCTCTGCCACGAGACTTAAAATTTAGCTCAGGTGCATCCTGTTTCCACTGATTGTCCTTCAGATGTTTCTACAACTTGAGTGGAGTCCATCTGTGGTAAATTCAGTTGATTGGACATGATTTGGAAAGACACACACCTGTCTATATAAGGTCCCACAGTTAACACTGCATGTCACAGCACAAACCAGGCCATGAAGTCCAATAAATTGTCTGTAGACCTCCGAGACAGGATTGTATTGTGGCACAGATCTGGGGAAGGGTACAGAAAATTTTCTGCAGCATTGAAGCTCCGCCTGGAGTTTGCCAAAAGGCACCTGAATGACTCTCACACCATAAATGCTGTGGGGATGTTTTTCAGCAGCAGGAACTGGGAGACTAGTCAGGATCGAGGAAAAGATGAATGCAGAAATGTAGAGAGACATCCTTGATGAAAACCTGCTCCAGAGCGCTCTGGACCTCAGACGGGGCAAAGGTTCATCTTCTGTGACAGCAGGAAGGTAAAGTCACCTGGTTGCATCCAGGGGGGTAGATATATTTCGCCCAGATTCAGGCTTTACGCCGATTTATACAGCTAGGTGGAGAGTTGTATAAGCCCAGCTGAGACTAGTGGGCTCATTGATGACTCATACCTCTAGGGAGAGGGCTGGGCGTCGTGCAGACAGGGAGTTGATGAGTCCAGCTGAACCTTGTCAGCTCATTTAGGCCTCTATAAGAAAGCCCAGATTCATTAGATGTTAGCTCATGCCTGGAAGCAGACCTGTGTGGACTGTCTAGGGAGAGTGAACCCCTGTGCGGTGAGAGAAAGCCTGTGTGGCTATATTTTGCTTGGACATTTAAAACCAGGGACTAGGACAGCACTAGGCTGATCCCAGTCGTTAGTTAGGAAACCTGTAAGTTTAGTCAGAGGTCAAGTTGACCAGGATTTATTTTGTGTTTGTTTTTTTTGCCTTGCTGTGTTTTTGTCACTGTAAATAGAAAATAAACCGCACCTTTTTTGATTTTGAAAACCACAACCTCCGTCTGCTGGGCCTGTTTTTGGGTGGGGAGCCCATCCCGGGGGTCACACATACCCGCTGCCGAGCTAGCCCCCTCACAGTTGGTGGAGAATGCGGGCAGTTTTTTTTAAGCCAGCATGGAGGAGATACTGAAACAGCTGGCTCTAGCAAATGCCAATCAACAGCAGACAAATGCAGGTTTGCAAAGGAGCCTTGCAGCCCAGCAGCAAGCTCATCAACAGAGCCTTGCAACTTTACAACAGAGTCTGGAGGCTCAGCAACAAGCCCAACAGCAATCTGAGGCCCGCTTCATAGACCTGTTGCAGAAGCAAGAGCAGAGACTACAACAACAGATGGAAGCAGTAATGCAGCAACGTCCGCAGACCGGTGAGGAAAGCCGTCCCACTAATACCGCGTCCTTTGGGGTGAGTCGTTTATTGACAAAAATGACTGGAGAGGATGATCCAGAGGTATTTTTGACCACATTTGAAAGGACCGCTGAAAGAGAAAAGTGGCCTGAGGAGCAGTGGGCTGGACTGGTGGCTCCTCTGTTAACGGGTGAATCGCAGAAAGCTTACTATGACCTAGAGCCTGACCAAGCAAAAGACTATGTGATGCTAAAAGCTGAAATATTGGCAAGGCTGGGTGTCACCCTGGCTGTCCGGGCTCAGCGTGTGCATAACTGGACTTTCCAGCTTGGAAAACCCCCCAGGTCTCAAATGTATGATCTCATTCACCTGAGCAGAAAGTGGCTACAGCCAGAGACTTTGTCCGCACCAAAGATTGTGGAACGTGTTGTAATGGATCGGTTTTTGAGAGCTCTTCCTACTGCCATCCAAAAGTGGGTAAGCCATGGAGACCCAGAGACGGCCGATGGTCTTGTGGATCGTGTGGAGAAATACTTGGCTACAGAGAACCTGACGGCCTCTTCCAGAGACACTCGGACTTTCCACCCTAAGACCAGACCATCCCCAGGGGCGGATAAGATGATTCCAAGGGGTAAGGGTGGAGAGAGTGAGAGGGTGGGAGCTCTACCCCAAGTTTGGCGAGAACAGCCTGGGAAATCAGCGGCTCAAGAGGCGGCAAGAAGGATCATTTGCTACCGCTGCCGGCAAGCGGGACATATTGCAGCAAATTGCCCGGTTTTGGAGGAACCCATGCAGTGTGACTTTCTGACGGGCAGACGTCAGTCGCTGTGTGCGACAGTCGCATGCACTGCCATTCGGGGAACTGAGAAACATTTATGCAAAATGTGTATTAATGGTAGAAATGTTGTGGTATTGCTGGATTCAGGTAGCCTTGTGACCCTGATAAAGGCTGAGTTAGTTAAAACAGAGGTCTCTGGGAATAGCAAGGTAGCCGTTATTTGTGTGCATGGGGACACCCGAGAGTATCCAGTGACTACAGTGTGTTTCGAGACCCCCAAAGGTACCCTTTCTCATCCAGTGGGCTTAGTGTCTCAGTTACCGCATGACGCCATTGTGGGAAGGGATTTTCCGAAGTTCTGGGAACTGTGGGATGATCATGAGCCCCCCACTGGTGCCCCTATGTACCAGGAATATGATAGCCAGAACTCCTCTGAGAGTGGTGAGGACTCTCCCGAATTTCCCTTGTCAGTATTGGCAGGGGAGACTCAAGAAACTGGAGAGGAGCCCACCTCCTCAGACGAAAACCTACCGTCTGTGGAGTTTTCTGATCTTGAGGTTCACAGGGAAAACTTTGCCACAGAACAGTTGAAAGACCCCGCCCTAATAAAGGCACGGGAAAACGTAGTGAAAATAGATGGCGAGTTAGTGAACCCAGATAATACCTGCACTTACCCATACTTCAGCGTAGAGAAGGACCTACTGTATCGGGTGGCAAAAAGGGCAGAAGAAACCGTTGAGCAGCTGGTGGTGCCCAAACCTTACAGGAAGTTGGTGTTGGAGTTGGCCCATGGGCACATTCTTGGAGGTCATCTGGGGACAGAGAAAACCCGAGAGAGGGTATTACAGAGATTCTATTGGCCTGGGGTGATGAAGGACATAGAAAATTATTGTTCCTCCTGCCCTGTGTGTCAGAGGTCGGCCCCGATGCCACACTTCCGTAGCCCGCTGGTCCCTCTACCCATCATTGAGGTCCCGTTTGAGAGAATCGCAATGGATTTGGTAGGTCCTATAATCAAGTCCGCTAGGGGGCACCAGTACATATTGGTTATAATGGACTATGCCACCCGTTATCCAGAAGCGATCCCTCTCAGAAATACCTCGGCCAAAACCATAGCCAAAGAGCTATCTCTTGTTTTTAGCCGGGTGGGTATTTGTAAAGAACTGCTTACGGACCAAGGTACACCCTTTATGTCCCGGGTTATGAAGGAGCTGTGTAAATTGTTCAAAGTGACGCAATTACGTACATCTGTGTATCACCCCCAAACCGATGGGCTGGTTGAAAGATTCAACAAAACCCTAAAACAAATGTTGAAGAAAGTGGTGGATAGGGATGGAAAGGATTGGGACTGTCTACTTCCTTATTTGATGTTTGCTATTAGGGAGGTGCCCCAATCCTCTACGGGATTCTCCCCCTTTGAGTTACTGTATGGGAGACACCCAAGAGGGCTGTTGGATATTGCCAAGGAAACTTGGGAAAGTGAGAGTTCTCCCCACAGGAGTGTGATTGAGCATGTCGCCCTGATGCAAGATCGAATTGCACAGGTAATGCCCATCGTGAAGGAACATTTGGCCCAAGCGCAGTTGGCACAGCAGAGAGTGTACAACCGTGGAGCCAAGACCCGTACCTTTTCCCCGGGGGATAGGATATTGGTACTTGTCCCTACGGTTGAAAGTAAATTCCTTGCCAAATGGCAAGGCCCCTACGAGATAATGGAAAAAGTGAGCGAAGTGAATTACAAGGTCAGACAACCAGGAAGGCGAAAGCCCGAACAGATCTATCACGTTAATCTGTTGAAAGCCTGGAGGGATAGAGAGTCCCTAGTCGCAGACACTTGGTCACCAGCTCAAACTGGTTGCGTGATTCCTGAGGTTGGAATCGCAGCCACCTTGTCACAACCCCAACAACAGGAGGTTAAGGAGTTTGTGCTTCGCAACAAGGAGGTATTCTCTGAGCTGCCGGGACAAACATCTGGGGTAGAGCATGACATTATTACCCCGCCCGGTGAAAGGGTGAAGTTAAAACCCTATCGGATCCCAGAGGCCCGACGGGAGGCAATACGGGAGGAAGTACAGAAAATGCTGAACTTAGGGGTGATAGAGGAGTCCCAAAGTGATTGGTCTAGTCCCATTGTGTTGGTGCCTAAACCGGATGGGAGCTGGCGATTTTGTAACGATTTTCGTCAGTTGAACAAAGTTACAAAATTTGACACCTACCCCATGCCACGTATAGATGAGTTGATCGACCGGCTGGGAACAGCCCGATACATGACGACTCTTGACCTCACAAAAGGGTATTGGCAAATCCCCCTGGCCAAGTCAGCCAAAGAGAAAACCGCATTTGTAACCCCAGACGGGGCGTTCCAATATAAAAGAATGCCGTTCGGGTTACAGAATGCGCCGGCCACATTCCAGCGGAAAATGGACCAGATGCTGAGGCCCCATCGGAAGTATGCTGCGGCTTACCTGGATGACGTAATTGTCCATAGCACAGATTGGGCCTCACATCTGCCAAAAGTGCAAGCAGTCCTGGACTCTGTTCGGGAAGCAGGGTTTACGGCTAACCCCAAGAAGTGTACCATTGGGCAGGAGGAGGCCAAATATCTTGGGTACACCATTGGGAGGGGAGTAATAAAACCCCAACTCAACAAAGTCGAGGCCATCCAGAGTTGGCCACGTCCCAACAGCAAGAAGCAGGTACGAGCCTTTCTGGGAATCGCTGGGTATTATCGGCGATTCATTCCCCACTTTGCTTCTAAGGCTGTGCCCCTAACCAACCTGACGAAGGGGAAAGGGTCGGTCATGATTAAATGGACCCCCGAGGCTGAGGCAGCATTCCAATTCTTGAAACAAGCCTTATGTAGCCAGCCAGTGTTGTACTCACCCGACTTCTCTAAAGACTTTGTCGTACAAAGTGATGCGTCAGATGTGGGGTTAGGAGCAGTATTGTCCCAGGTCTGGAACGGGGAAGAGCACCCAGTCATTTACCTCAGCAGGAAGTTGAAGTCCCATGAGGTAAATTACGCCACCGTTGAAAAGGAGTGTTTAGCGGTGAAGTGGGCTCTAGATTCCCTTCGGTACTACCTGCTAGGTAGGCACTTTGACATGGTTACGGATCACGCTCCGTTAAAGTGGATGGCTCAAAACAAGGAAACAAATAGAAGAGTGAATAGGTGGTTCCTGGCCCTCCAGGAATTCAACTTCACAGTAAAGCATCGCCCTGGCGTTCAAATGGGGAATGTGGATGCTTTGTCTCGAGTACATGAATGCCTGATTGCTGGTGTTCCAACCCCGAGGTTAAAACAAGAGGGGGGGGTATGTGACAGCAGGAAGGTAAAGTCACCTGGTTGCATCCAGGGGGGTAGATATATTTCGCCCAGATTCAGGCTTTACGCCGATTTATACAGCTAGGTGGAGAGTTGTATAAGCCCAGCTGAGACTAGTGGGCTCATTGATGACTCATACCTCTAGGGAGAGGGCTGGGCGTCGTGCAGACAGGGAGTTGATGAGTCCAGCTGAACCTTGTCAGCTCATTTAGGCCTCTATAAGAAAGCCCAGATTCATTAGATGTTAGCTCATGCCTGGAAGCAGACCTGTGTGGACTGTCTAGGGAGAGTGAACCCCTGTGCGGTGAGAGAAAGCCTGTGTGGCTATATTTTGCTTGGACATTTAAAACCAGGGACTAGGACAGCACTAGGCTGATCCCAGTCGTTAGTTAGGAAACCTGTAAGTTTAGTCAGAGGTCAAGTTGACCAGGATTTATTTTGTGTTTGTTTTTTTTGCCTTGCTGTGTTTTTGTCACTGTAAATAGAAAATAAACCGCACCTTTTTTGATTTTGAAAACCACAACCTCCGTCTGCTGGGCCTGTTTTTGGGTGGGGAGCCCATCCCGGGGGTCACACATACCCGCTGCCGAGCTAGCCCCCTCACACTTCCAACAGGACAACGACCCAAAGCACACAACAAAGATAACAAAGGAATGGCTATGGGACAACTCTGCGAATGTCCTTGAGTGGCCCAGCCAGAGCCCAGACTTGAACCCGATTGAACATTTCTGGAGAGATCTGAAAATGGCTGTGCACCGATGCTCCCCATCTAACCTGGTGGAGCTTGAGAGGTCCTGCAAAAGAAGAATGGGAGAAACTTCCCAAAAATAGGTGTGCCAAACTAATTATTATTCTGAAAAATCCTATTTATTTGATATGATTTTGATAATATTAACCACTGCAAATGACTGTGAAGCTAACTAAGAATAGGATGGCCATTTAAGAGACCACCTGCATCAGACTGCAGCACCTTTGCAGGTGTAGCACCCTACTAGATAGGTTATATTATTAGGTAAATTTGGTAATGGCTCACTGTACCCAGTGGAGCTGCTATTTATTGTGCCACAGCCCATGCTACCACTATGGGACCCGAATGCACAAGGGACCAGTACTAGCTTGGCGAGCAACAATTTTGAGTATAGAAGCTCCTGGCATATCATTCTGGTTAAACTAGTCTGAAGGGACTGAAAAAACCTATAATAACATACCATGGGACTAAGTAATATAGATTTATTACTGGTGATGAAAACAAATATCCAAAACATGAAAATATTGGACCTTCTGTTGTGTAGCAAGCACAGCAGAGCAGTGCTGGTCTGCATTCTTATCTTCAGCCATATAATAACATACGTCTAGTCTCTACGCTTTTCTCCTCTCTATCCTCTCACATTCTGTTGGTTTCCTAAGTTAGGTCTATGTTCTTGTTTATATTAAGAGGAGCCTGTGAGGAGTAGTGGAGAGAAGAGGTATGGGGGTGGCGCTGCAGGGGTGAGGTAGTTGGGCTGAGGAGAAATGTAGAGCTGGGGAAGGTTTAGGGAAAAATACAGGGGTGAGGGGGCGAGAATGTATCTGGAATTTGCCTCCTTATATTACGTCTGACCTTTCCTTCTGACTTTCAGATGAGGTCTATTTCCCTACAATGCAGAGAGAGACCACAGACAGACATTACTTAATAAACCCCTTCCATTCCACAGATCTGCAATGCGCTGAGACAACTCCTTTAGTTATCAAGCCAGAAATCTACAGCAAATCCCCACTGCACTGCTCTCTAGATCTTTCATCTGTTTTTCCGAGGAAGACAGCTAAGTGGACTGCCATTAACAATAAGCAGACTATTGCAAAGCTCTTCATCACTCCAGGTCGGCAATGCTAAGGATGGGATAACAGCAATTTTTTTAAGCATAACTAAATTAACTATTGATGGTAATGTTAGGAGGTAACTGTTAAATACAAATGCTGTTTTTTGCATAGGTTTGTTTATTAAAATCCAACGCCAGCCAAACCATTTAATTTTTTTATAAAACAAGGAACATTTGGATCTCTGTTACCTTTTTATTGTTAAAATCAAAGAAATAGACGCTCCAACACTTTATATTAATCCCTTCCCACCTGGCAGCTACACCCTTTAAGTGGGTCTTAAAGTGGGGTGGAATTCCTGATCACGTGACCACTTTGGTTGGTTGTCACAGTGGTCACATGATCAGGAGCCCATCCTGTTGACTCCTGATCTTAACTAGAGACCGGGAGCTGTTGTTGACAGCTCAGTCACTGTGTTGGACATGTGCAGTGACAGAAACCTCATTTGTCATGGATGCATGTGTGTGTGGTGTGTGAGTGTTGAGGCCCCCACCCTCCTTGCCTCCACACATTACATGGTCAGAAAGAAATTAAAAACAAAAGTGCTAGGCCTCCTTCACAAGGGCATTTACTGACATACACTGGATTACAGCTACAAGAATCAGCAGATTATTGCAGCTGGAATGATAGGTGCATGTGAATAGTGTTGGCCTCTCAGCCTGTACAAAGTGGTGACTGATTGACAACAGCCGTCCCTGCTCACATGTAGCCAGACACCAAGCAGTTACCTACAGTTAGGGACGCCTCTGACTGGTTCCATGCTTGGACACCTGTCCCTAAACCACTTGGTGTGCGGCTACATGCGAACAGTGATGGCTGCTCTCAGCCTGTCATTACATTGTACATGCACCTGTCATTCCAGTCACAAGAATGTGCCACTGGAGTCATTTACAAATACATGTGGAAACCCATCTATAAAGTGTGGTTTCTAATGCTAATGTAACAGGGCTCTCACCTAGGGACATACATAGCTATAAATACATTTAAGGCAGGTATGCATGGAGGTAAGACATACCAGAATCCCAGCACAGCCAAAATGAAGCTGGTTAGCAGGTTTAACCATATTACCTCCGAGGGGCTACTGAGGAATACTACAAGCCATTACAACCATTAATTCACTTCAGTGTGGGTTGGTTTCACGCACAGGCCAGAGGCCACATTACACTTCAGAGCTCCACATACATGTCTAGAAGTGTAGCGGGGTGGCGGTTTGTAGCCTGATATAAGACTGTCATTAACAGTGTGAAGCAATGCATTGTGGAACTTACGGTACCAGGAGTATGGGACTCCATTGACATAAGTATTTAATAGACTATGGTACCCACAATGCAGTTGTCCTCCCAGAGTGCGTTGCATCCCCGCAGAGCTTTGTGGGAGAGGTTACATAAAGGAGGGGAGGAGCTTTGTTCGGTCTCTTGGGATCTTCACCTCCTTCCTGCAAGATGTCTGCGTGAGGCCTGCTGGCCCGGGGGACTAGGCCTGAAGCCTGGGCCTACAACCTTGCAGGGGACCACTGAGACAATTGGGCGACCTCTTCTGTGTGACCCGCTCGCGTTTCCTAGATTCCGGAGTCGACTGAGACCTGGTGACTGGTCTAGATGCTCCAGAATTTGAAGGGGTTTGCTGTGGGCCCTCCATGGGAGGTAGGCGAACTGCTTCCAAAAGAGGCAACAGGTGGTTTCTATGCCAAGTCTTTACTGGACCTACAATCCCTTCTGGCCTGATCTGGTATACCGGAAGATCTGGGAGTTTCTTGCAAACAACATACGGCTGGGGTCTCTAACGGTCAGCTAATTTGTGTTTTCCTGGAATTACTAAGTTCCTCAGGAGTACCATATCACCTGGCTGTAGGTGCTGTATCTGAACCTTGAGGTCAAAGTTTCTCTTATTCCTCTGGCCTCTTTGGTCAGAAGTGGCTTGGGCCTGCTCATAGGCCAACTTCAAACTCTTCCTTAGTCGATCCACATACCCCTTGTGGGATGTTGCTGAGGTGTGATCCGACGAGGTGCCAAAGGCCAAATCCACAGGTAGCCGAGCTTCTCTACGAAACATCAGGCGATATGGGGAATATCCAGTCATATCACTAGTAGTGCTGTTGTAAGCATGTACTATATCAGCTACATGTTTGCTCCAGTGTGACTTCTGTTCTGAGCTCAAAGTTCCCAGCATATCCAAAAGAGTCTGGTTGAACCGCTCAGGTTGAGCATCCCCTTGTGGGTGGTATGGAGTTGTTCTGGTCTTTTGGATGCCCAGTAAATCTAACAACTTCCTTATTAATCTGCTCTCAAAGTCTCTTCCTTGGTCTGAGTGAAGGCGTTGTGGTAGACCATAATGCACGAAGAATCTTTCTACTAACACTTTGGCTACTGTTGAGGCCTTCTGATCCTTAGTGGGGAAAGCCTGAGCATATCTTGTAAAGTGATCTGTCACCACCAGGACATTCCCCTTTCCAGTCAAATCGGGCTCCAAGCAGAGGAAGTCAATGCACACCAGATCCATGGGTCCTTGACTTTGTAGGTGGCCCATTGGGGCGGATTGACGTGGCAAGGTTTTCCTCTGGATACATCGGGCACAAAAGCGGCAGTAACCCTCAACTTCAGCCCACATGCAGGGCCAGTAGAACCTGTCTCTCACAAGATGAAAAGTTATTTCGGGCCCCAAATGACCATGATTGTCATGGAGGGCATTTAAGACCGCTTCCCTGTGCTTGGTGGGTAGAAACAGCTGCCATTTTCCTTCCAGATCACCAGAAGAGGGGTCCCTTCGGTAGACCACCCCTTGGTGTATCTGCAACCGGTCCCATTCCTTGTGCAGTAGCCGGGCCTCTGTTGGAGAGTCTCCTAGAAGTAACTTAGGGCGTTGGTCCTCCAAAGCCTGCAGTAATATTTTCCCCAAAGGGTCTTCTAACTGATCCCTCCACAAGTCCTTCTTGGATAACTTGGGCAAACCCTCTTCTGCAACCTGGGTCACATTACAGTAGCATCTGGGTACTCTGGCAGCTGAGACCCCAATTTCTTTGGCCCTTGATCCTCCTCTGGACTGGAGCTCTGTTCCCAATCCCTGGTATAGGGCTCGCACTCCCTCTGGGGACAGTTGGGTCCACTCTATCGGCAGATTGGGAGGGACATGGGACCTTCTGGAAAGTGCATCCGCATCCCTGTTCCCTACTCCTGGCCGGTACTTCAGGCTGAATGTAAAACTTGAGAGGGCAGCCAGCCACCGATGTCCTGTGGCATCCAATTTGGCGGTGGTTAGAAGATAGGTGAGTGGATTGTTATCAGTTTTGACCACAAATTCCGCCCCATATAAGTAGTCCTTCAGCTTATCCACCACTGCCCACTTTAAAGCCAGGAATTCCAGTTTGTGTTTGGGATAGTTCTTCTCAGCAAGTGTCAAACTCCTACTCACATAGGCAACGGTACAGTACCCCTCCTAGCCTGTCTCGGCTGGCGTCCACATGCAGCTCATAGGGTTTTGTAGTGTCCGCATAGGCCAATACAGGGGTAGTGGTCAGACACTCTTTTAATTGGTTAAAAGCTTCTTTACACTTGAAGGTCCACTGATCCTGTATGGACTCTCTGGATTTCCTAGGGCCCTGGGAAGGCTTTAATGGACGGGCTGGCTCTACTTCATCCTCTTCTCCCTCATTCTTCAGAAGCTCGTTTAAGGGTCTGGCATATCTTGGCAAACCCCTCCACTTGGCTCCAGACAGGCTCTGCAACGCATTTCCAAAGCGGGAGGTGGTATACTGATCCGGTATAGTTCTTCCATTCAATGTTCGGTAATCTATACACAGCCTCAGAGAGCCATTTTTCTTTCGGACCACCACTATGGGAGAAGCATAGGGGCTTCGAGACTCCTGGATTATGCCTGTTCGTTTCAACTCAGAGAGTTGCTCACGTAGATCTTCCAGATCTCCTAAAGGGAACTCGTCGGACCCTCTCCCTGAATGGCTTAACCTCTTGCAAGCGAATCTTATGGGTGGCACTCTTCGCACATCCCACGTCCTTCGAGAAGATCTTCTGCCATCGAGTCAATTGGTCCCTGGCCCTCTTCCTCCAGGCTGGTGGGAGACCGGTGTCTTCTGCACAGAGCTTCTCCACTATGCCCCCCCCCTTTAACCTCCTCCCGGTCTGAGGGGCTCACTAGGGTGGCTTGGTTCACCTGACCCAACAGCATCCTGGCTGGCATTTGCACTGGAGCAGTGGTAGTGTTCATGACACTCACTGACACCTTTCCATGGTTCCTCTGTAAGGCCTTCAACGAGACCATTTTGGGAATCACTTCTATTCCCCTCTCCTTCTCCTTTGGATCCGGTTCAAGGAAGACAAAGGGGCCTGGTTGTTCCCAGGTGAGCTTAACAGCTACTTTCAAGCAGGTCACCTTTCCTGGCTGTAACACTTTTCCCATTTTGTCCAGCTTCCAGATCTTCCCCACCCCTCCTTCTGGGGCCTTCCGCTCCAGTACTAGGCGCTGGCAGATTTGCTGTAACAAAGGGTGGACTCTACCTGTCCAAGGACCCTGCTCTTCAACTAAGGGAGTTAATAGTTTTCTCACAAGATCTGTATTAGTCCCTATGATCAGCGAGCTCTTGTTGGCCCCAGGGGGTCGGGGGCAGATCACTGCCAAAGTGTCAAACGTCTACGCTTCTCCCGCCACTGAAGGATCAAAAGTGAGTCTGATCGGGATATATCCGTCATAGGGGAAGCTCTGAGTACCAATGTCCCATATCTGTAAGTCTTCCAGCTTCTGTAGTGGCACTGGTAGATGCCTAAGATGCTTATTATAGAAGTCCCGGTATAAGAGAGTCACTTGAGCTCCGGTGTCAAGGAGGGCCTTCGTGTAGATTCCCTCTACTTGTATGGAGATTATGGGAGAGGGTCCCACTAGTTTGTCAGGTACCTTCTTGGGAGAGGCCTTCTTGTTGGGTTTAGTAACTTGCACCTTTAATTCTGTCCTCTTCTGGCTGCTCTTGGACTTCAACCCTGGTGAAGTCTGATGTGCATTGATCTCCCGCTCTCGGGTATTTTGATATTTTGGGTGGGATCTGCCATGTCGAAAAGGGATGGCATCAGGGGCGTGCTGCAAAGGCCTGGGCTCCTGACATTGCCTCTTCTTTTTGTGTTTGGAGTGAGCTGGTACTGATGGGCATGCGGTTGACTCCTTCACCGGGGCCCTCTGAAGTTTTCCGCCGGCTTGCGGGAAAGTGTAGCCAACTTCCTTGAGCTGGGACACAATTTTGCATGGTGCCCAGTTCCTCCACAGTTATAACAGCCACCCTCACTCCTTGTGGTCTTAGGTGGGGAAACTGGTATCTCTTGGGCCGCCTTGGCTTCAGTTCCTCCCTCTTTCTTTAATTCTGCAATACTGGTCATCATAGAGGATGACATCCCCATCACCTGTGCCATCTGAGGCTTCAAAGTATCAACCTCCGAGCCCCTTTCTTGAGCCATGGCTGACCTAACCACCACACATGGGATGGAGTTGGGTGTATTTCCTGATGTCTGATCATCCAACAGGGCTTCTTCATCCCTCACTACTTTAATGAGATCGTAGTAGCTTAGAGACATAACATCCTTCAAGGTCTTCAAATGGAGGATTTGCCTGTGGCCTGTGGCCAATTATTGCTGAGGGTGTTTAGTACACGCCCCACACTATAAAAGGCCGCCAGCACGGCGGCCTAGTGTAGTGTGTTCCGGAGCAGGGATAGAGCAGCATAGGCAGGGACAGTGACTGTTATTTCTTTCTTGCTTAACCTGGATTCCTTTAGTTTAGGGAAAGAGAAGGATAGGTAGGGAGAGTGTCAGTGTGTTTTGTGCTTGTGCTATAGTGTGCTTAAAAAAAACATTTATTCTAGGGACAGAAAACTGTAGGTAGGGACAGTGTCAGTTTCTTTCACTCTGCAAGTCCTTGTTTCCAGGGACCTGGAAGTACAGTGAGTGAATTGTCCTTGTGCTATATTGTGCTTAAAAAAACATTTATTCTAGGGACAGAAAACTGTAGGTAGGGAGAGTGTCAGTTTCTTTCACTCTGCAAGTCCTTGTTTCCAGGGACCTGTAAGGACAGTGAGTGAATTGTCCTTGTGCTATATTGTGCTTAAAAAAAACATTTATTCTAGGGACAGAAAACTGTAGGTAGGGAGAGTGTCAGTTTATTTCACTCTGCAAGTCCTTGTTTCCAGGGACCTGGAAGGACAGTGACTGAATTGTCCTTGTGCTATATTGTGATTAAAAAAAACATTTATTCTAGGGACAGAAAACTGTAGGTAGGGAGAGTGTCAGTTTATTTCACTCTGCAAGTCCTTGTTTCCAGGGACCTGGAAGGACAGTGAGTGAATTGTCCTTGTGTTATATTGTGATTAAAAAAAACATTTTTTCTAGGGACAGAAAACTGTAGGTAGGGAGAGTGTTTTTTTTCTTTCACTCTGCAAGTCCTTGTTTCCAGGGACCTGGAAGGACAGTGAGTGAATTCTCCTTGTGCTATATTGTGCTTAAAAAAAACATTTATTCTAGGGACAGAAAACTGTAGGTAGGGAGAGTGTCAGTTTATTTCACTCTGCAAGTCCTTGTTTCCAGGGACCTGTAAGGACAGTGAGTGAATTGTCCTTGTGCTATATTGTGATTAAAAAAAACATTTATTCTAGGGACAGAAAACTGTAGGTAGGGAGAGTGTCAGTTTATTTCACTCTGCAAGTCCTTGTTTCCAGGGACCTGGAAGGACAGTGACTGAATTGTCCTTGTGCTATATTGTGATTAAAAAAAACATTTATTCTAGGGACAGAAAACTGTAGGTAGGGAGAGTGTCAGTTTATTTCACTCTGCAAGTCCTTGTTTCCAGGGACCTGGAAGGACAGTGACTGAATTGTCCTTGTGCTATATTGTGATTAAAAAAAACATTTATTCTAGGGACAGAAAACTGTAGGTAGGGAGAGTGTCAGTTTATTTCACTCTGCAAGTCCTTGTTTCCAGGGACCTGGAAGGACAGTGAGTGAATTGTCCTTGTGTTATATTGTGATTAAAAAAAACATTTTTTCTAGGGACAGAAAACTGTAGGTAGGGAGAGTGTTTTTTTTCTTTCACTCTGCAAGTCCTTGTTTCCAGGGACCTGTAAGGACAGTGAGTGAATTGTCCTTGTGCTATATTGTGCTTAAAAAAAACATTTATTCTAGGGACAGAAAACTGTAGGTAGGGAGAGTGTCAGTTTATTTCACTCTGCAAGTCCTTGTTTCCAGGGACCTGGAAGGACAGTGAGTGAATTGTCCTTGTGTTATATTGTGATTAAAAAAAACATTTTTTCTAGGGACAGAAAACTGTAGGTAGGGAGAGTGTTTTTTTTCTTTCACTCTGCAAGTCCTTGTTTCCAGGGACCTGTAAGGACAGTGAGTGAATTGTCCTTGTGCTATATTGTGCTTAAAAAAAACATTTATTCTAGGGACAGAAAACTGTAGGTAGGAAGAGTGTCAGTTTATTTCACTCTGCAAGTCCTTGTTTCCAGGGACCTGGAAGGACAGTGACTGAATTGTCCTTGTGCTATATTGTGATTAAAAAAAACATTTATTCTAGGGACAGAAAACTGTAGGTAGGGAGAGTGTCAGTTTATTTCACTCTGCAAGTCCTTGTTTCCAGGGACCTGGAAGGACAGTGACTGAATTGTCCTTGTGCTATATTGTGATTAAAAAAAACATTTATTCTAGGGACAGAAAACTGTAGGTAGGGAGAGTGTCAGTTTATTTCACTCTGCAAGTCCTTGTTTCCAGGGACCTGGAAGGACAGTGACTGAATTGTCCTTGTGCTATATTGTGATTAAAAAAAACATTTATTCTAGGGACAGAAAACTGTAGGTAGGGAGAGTGTCAGTTTATTTCACTCTGCAAGTCCTTGTTTCCAGGGACCTGGAAGGACAGTGACTGAATTGTCCTTGTGCTATATTGTGATTAAAAAAAACATTTATTCTAGGGACAGAAAACTGTAGGTAGGGAGAGTGTCAGTTTATTTCACTCTGCAAGTCCTTGTTTCCAGGGACCTGGAAGGACAGTGACTGAATTGTCCTTGTGCTATATTGTGATTAAAAAAAACATTTATTCTAGGGACAGAAAACTGTAGGTAGGGAGAGTGTCAGTTTATTTCACTCTGCAAGTCCTTGTTTCCAGGGACCTGGAAGGACAGTGACTGAATTGTCCTTGTGCTATATTGTGATTAAAAAAAACATTTATTCTAGGGACAGAAAACTGTAGGTAGGGAGAGTGTCAGTTTATTTCACTCTGCAAGTCCTTGTTTCCAGGGACCTGGAAGGACAGTGAGTGAATTGTCCTTGTGTTATATTGTGATTAAAAAAAACATTTATTCTAGGGACAGAAAACTGTAGGTAGGGAGAGTGTCAGTTTATTTCACTCTGCAAGTCCTTGTTTCCAGGGACCTGGAAGGACAGTGACTGAATTGTCCTTGTGCTATATTGTGATTAAAAAAAACATTTATTCTAGGGACAGAAAACTGTAGGTAGGGAGAGTGTCAGTTTATTTCACTCTGCAAGTCCTTGTTTCCAGGGACCTGGAAGGACAGTGAGTGAATTGTCCTTGTGTTATATTGTGATTAAAAAAAACATTTTTTCTAGGGACAGAAAACTGTAGGTAGGGAGAGTGTTTTTTTTCTTTCACTCTGCAAGTCCTTGTTTCCAGGGACCTGTAAGGACAGTGAGTGAATTGTCCTTGTGCTATATTGTGCTTAAAAAAAACATTTATTCTAGGGACAGAAAACTGTAGGTAGGGAGAGTGTCAGTTTATTTCACTCTGCAAGTCCTTGTTTCCAGGGACCTGGAAGGACAGTGAGTGAATTGTCCTTGTGTTATATTGTGATTAAAAAAAACATTTTTTCTAGGGACAGAAAACTGTAGGTAGGGAGAGTGTTTTTTTTCTTTCACTCTGCAAGTCCTTGTTTCCAGGGACCTGTAAGGACAGTGAGTGAATTGTCCTTGTGCTATATTGTGCTTAAAAAAAACATTTATTCTAGGGACAGAAAACTGTAGGTAGGGAGAGTGTCAGTTTATTTCACTCTGCAAGTCCTTGTTTCCAGGGACCTGGAAGGACAGTGACTGAATTGTCCTTGTGCTATATTGTGATTAAAAAAAACATTTATTCTAGGGACAGAAAACTGTAGGTAGGGAGAGTGTCAGTTTATTTCACTCTGCAAGTCCTTGTTTCCAGGGACCTGGAAGGACAGTGACTGAATTGTCCTTGTGCTATATTGTGATTAAAAAAAACATTTATTCTAGGGACAGAAAACTGTAGGTAGGGAGAGTGTCAGTTTATTTCACTCTGCAAGTCCTTGTTTCCAGGGACCTGGAAGGACAGTGACTGAATTGTCCTTGTGCTATATTGTGATTAAAAAAAACATTTATTCTAGGGACAGAAAACTGTAGGTAGGGAGAGTGTCAGTTTATTTCACTCTGCAAGTCCTTGTTTCCAGGGACCTGGAAGGACAGTGACTGAATTGTCCTTGTGCTATATTGTGATTAAAAAAAACATTTATTCTAGGGACAGAAAACTGTAGGTAGGGAGAGTGTCAGTTTATTTCACTCTGCAAGTCCTTGTTTCCAGGGACCTGGAAGGACAGTGACTGAATTGTCCTTGTGCTATATTGTGATTAAAAAAAACATTTATTCTAGGGACAGAAAACTGTAGGTAGGGAGAGTGTCAGTTTATTTCACTCTGCAAGTCCTTGTTTCCAGGGACCTGGAAGGACAGTGAGTGAATTGTCCTTGTGTTATATTGTGATTAAAAAAAACATTTTTTCTAGGGACAGAAAACTGTAGGTAGGGAGAGTGTTTTTTTTCTTTCACTCTGCAAGTCCTTGTTTCCAGGGACCTGTAAGGACAGTGAGTGAATTGTCCTTGTGCTATATTGTGCTTAAAAAAAAACATTTATTCTAGGGACAGAAAACTGTAGGTAGGGAGAGTGTCAGTTTATTTCACTCTGCAAGTCCTTGTTTCCAGGGACCTGGAAGGACAGTGAGTGAATTGTCCTTGTGTTATATTGTGATTAAAAAAAACATTTTTTCTAGGGACAGAAAACTGTAGGTAGGGAGAGTGTTTTTTTTCTTTCACTCTGCAAGTCCTTGTTTCCAGGGACCTGTAAGGACAGTGAGTGAATTGTCCTTGTGCTATATTGTGCTTAAAAAAAACATTTATTCTAGGGACAGAAAACTGTAGGTAGGGAGAGTGTCAGTTTATTTCACTCTGCAAGTCCTTGTTTCCAGGGACCTGGAAGGACAGTGACTGAATTGTCCTTGTGCTATATTGTGATTAAAAAAAACATTTATTCTAGGGACAGAAAACTGTAGGTAGGGAGAGTGTCAGTTTATTTCACTCTGCAAGTCCTTGTTTCAAGGGACAGAGAAGGACACCTGAAGGTAGCCCTTATTGCTTTTTTCCCATCTCCCTGCAGGCCATCTATTAGAATGTCTGGAAGGCAAACAAGGAGAGGCAGACAGTCAGGAGGCAATAAAAGAGGGCAAGCAGGCTCTGTGTCTGGGGGCAACAGTGCTGGTCGTGGACGCGGTGCATTGTCATCAGCACATGGCCATGGGACACGCTTGTCCTTCTTTTCGGCAGCTGGACATGTTGAGCCACATCATGCCGAAGACTTGGTAGAGTGGATGACCAAGCCCTCCTCCTCCTCCTCATCCTCTCTCACCCAGGCTCAGGGTACTGGAAAAGCAGCTGCCAAAGCGTCGTCTTCCCTGGTATCAATGTCAGACAAATCATCAGTCACTCCTTCCCTAGACCCACCATGTCCTCCTCCTGAGGAGTCCCCCGAACTGTTTCAGCACAGTGTTGGGTACATGCTCCAGGAGGATGCCCAGCGTTTCGAAGGGTCTGATGATGAAACCCAGCTAGAGGAAGGCAGTAGCGTGAGAGCAGACAGAGGGGATGCTCAAGAAGGACACCAATCTGGCAGTCATGTTCCAGCAGCTGCAGCATACTGCCAGATTGGCTCCAGTGATGAGGAGGGAGGGGATGATGAGGTCACTGACTCCACGTGGGTGCCTAATAGGAGAGAGGAGGAGGAGGAGGATGAGGAGGAGGCACATCTCCAACGAGGCAGGATGCCCTTTGGTGGCCAGCGTAAGGGCAGTACACCGACGGAATCACACCGCAGAGCTCCGCCTGTGCAGGGCGCTGCCTCTGCCCGTCATTCAAAAAGTTCTTTGGTGTGGGCCTTTTTTGAGGCTAGTGCATCAGATCGCACAGCTGCTGTTTGCAACATATGTCTCAAGCGTATATCGCGTGGCCAAAACATCAGCCGCTTGGGTACCACATGCCTGACCAGACATATGTTGACCTGCCATGCAGCTTGTTGGCAAGCCTACCTCAAAGACCCACACCAAAGAACAAAGCGGACCTCTCCTTGCACCGCATCAGCTGGGATCTCCAACCCCACTATAACTTCAGTCCTCTCTGAAACATGCACTGAGAGGAATGAAGGTGTAGAATTAGGTGTGTCACAGCCAAGTACTTGCGCCCACTCTGCTAGCAGTACACCGACGTCCGATTCTAGCAGGCAAATTTCCCTGCCCCAGCTGCTGGACCGTCGAAAGAAGTTCACTCCCAGCCATCCACATGCCCAGCGGTTGAATGCTAGCTTGGCTAAATTGCTAGCGCTTCAACTGCTGCCTTTTCAGTTGGTAGACTCGGCCCCCTTCCGTGAGTTTGTGCAATGTGCAGTTCCTCAGTGGCAGGTTCCCAAACGCCACTTTTTCTCACGGAAGGCTATTCCGGCTCTCTACCGGCATGTGGAAGGCAATGTCTTGGCCTCGCTGGACAGGGCGGTCAGCGGTAAGGTGCATATTACCGCTGACTCATGGTCCAGCAGGCATGGACAGGGACGTTACCTTTCTTTCACGGCCCATTGGGTCACTCTTTTGGCAGCTGGGAAGGATTCAGGACAAGGTGCAGTAGTGTTGGAGGTTGTCCCACCGCCACGCCTCCAAAATGCTACTACTGGTTGTGACACACCTCTCTCCTCCACCCCCTCCTCTTCTTCTTCCTCCATGGCCTCTTCCTGTGGTTTGTCCTATGAACCAGCGGTGCTCCGTAGCCGTTCACGGGGCTACGCAAGTACGCAGGCAAAAAGATGCCATGCCGTGCTTGCGCTGGTGTGTTTGGGGGACAGAAGCCACACTGGGGCAGAGGTCCTGTCTGCTCTGCAGGGCCAGGCCGAGAGGTGGTTGACGCCACGCCAGCTTAAGCCAGGAATGGTGGTTTGCGACAATGGCACCAACCTCCTCTCCGCCCTCCGACAGGGACAACTGACCCATGTGCCCTGTGTGGCTCACGTCCTTAACCTGGTGGTGCAGCGCTTCTTGGGCAGGTACCCGGGCTTACAGGATGTCCTGAGGCAGGCCAGGAAAGTCTGTGTGCATTTCCGCAGATCTTATAATGCCAGTGCTCGCCTGGCTGAGCTGCAAAAGGAGTTGAACCTGCCCAAGAACCGCCTTATATGTGACATGCCCACCAGGTGGAACTCAACGTTGGCCATGCTGCAGCGGCTGCACACGCAGCAGAGGGCCATCAATGAGTACCTGTGCGACTACGGCACCAGGACAGGGTCAGGGGAGCTTGGTTTTTTTTCTCCACGCCAGTGGGGCATGATCAGGGATGCATGCACTGTCCTGGCACCATTTGAGGAGGCCACGAGGATGGTGAGCAGTGACAGTGCATGCATCAGTGACACTGTACCTCTTGTCCACCTGTTGGAGCACACGCTGCGTGGAATAATGGACAGGGCACTTGAGGCAGAACAGAGGCAGGAAGAGGAGGACTTCCTTGCCTCTCAAGGCCCCCTTTACCCAGACAGTGTTCCTTCTGTCCCACCCATCGCACAGGAAGAGGAGGAGGAGGAGGAGGAGGAGGAGGAGGAGGATTGTGTCAGCATGGAGGTGGAGGCTGGCACTCAGCATCATCAGCAGCAGTCTTTTAGGGATGATTTACAGTCCCAAGAAACCAGTGGACTTGTACGTGGCTGGGAGGAGGTGGCTGCGGATCATGTCGTCCTTAGTGACCCAGAGGACTCCGGAGCGAATGCCTCAGCAAACCTACGCTGCATGGCCTCCCTGATCCTGCAAAGTCTGCGGAAGGATCCTCGTATTCTTCGGATCAAGGAGAGGGACCATTACTGGCTGGCCACTCTCCTTGATCCACGGTACAAGGGTAAGGTTGCGGACCTTATGTTACCGTCGCAGAGGGAGCAGAGGATGAGACAACTCCGGGAGGCCTTGCAGAAAGGTCTGTGCAACGCGTTCCCAGAGACTGGGAGGTTGCAAACTCCTGGTCCTGGACAACGAGTTGCTGAGGCTTCGGCCAGTCAAAGAAGGAGCGGTGGGGAAGGTGGCCGTCTGACCGATGCGTTCAGACAATTCTTTAGTCCGCAGCCCCAAAGTATGATCGGTTCCAGCAACCATCGCCAGCGTCTGATAAACATGGTGCAGGAATATCTAGGGGCAAGGTCAGACTTGGACACCTTCCCCACCGAAAATCCTCTGGCTTACTGGGTCTTGAGGATGGATCACTGGCCAGAGCTTGCACAGTATGCAATTGAGCTACTGGCCTGTCCTGCATCCAGCGTTCTTTCGGAACGCACATTCAGTGCTGCTGGAGGATTTGTCACGGATCACAGGGTGCGCCTGTCCACCGACTCGGTTGATCGACTGACTTTCATCAAGATGAACCAGTCTTGGATCACCACCAGCTACCACACACCTGATGCTGATATAACAGACTAATTGATTTTAACATGTCACATCCCTTCAAGACTGATGCTGATGCTGAGTGCCTGTGCTGTTATGTTGACTGGCTATCCTCCTCCTCCGAGTCCTCAATGATACGATTGATGATGATAGCTTGTAAGATCATTTTTGTTTATGGGTGCCGCCACCAGTGCCTAACGCCCAATTTTTCAGCCCCTGTTTAACAGGGGCGTGTAATTACAATTTTTGAAGCAATACTTTGCAACAGGGCTCATTGCTGTGCTCCAAGTACAGTATCTGTGAGGAGTTGCAGTGTTGTGCCACCAGTGCCTAAGGCCCAATTTTTCAGCCCCTGTTTAACAGGGGCGTGTCATTACAATTTTTGAAGCAATACTTTGCAACAGGGCTCATTGGTGTGCTCCAAGTACAGTATCTGTGAGGAGTTGCAGTGTTGTGCCACCAGTGCCTAAGGCCCAATTTTTCAGCCCCTGTTTAACAGGGGCGTGTCATTACAATTTTTGAAGCAATACTTTGCAACAGGGCTCATTGCTGTGCTCCAAGTACAGTTGCTGTGAGGGGTTGCAGTGTTGTGCCACCAGTGCCTAAGGCCCAATTTTTCAGCCCCTGTTCAACAGGGGCATGTAATTACAATTCTTGATCTAATAATTCACAGCAGGGCCCATTGCTGCACCCACCAAGAGTAACTGTCAGGGCTTACAGTGTTGTGGCACCAGCACCACCATCAAAGGCCCAATTTTTACTACCACTGTTCAACAATTATATGTAATTAAAATTCCTGATATAATAGTTGACAGCAGGGCGTTCCAGCACCAACCAAGAGTAACTGTGAGTGCTTACAGTGTTGTGCCAACACCAACAACTAAGGGGCCTATTTCTGCAGAGTATATACGGCAGGTCCCTACTTTCAAACATCCAACTTACAAACGACTCCTACTTGCAAACGCAAGAAGACAACAGGAAGTGAGAGGAAATCTACCACTAGGAAGGAAAATTCTCTCCTGTAAGAATAAATATGGGAGAAAGGTGTCTCCTCTGTACTGATGCTTTATCAGCAATCCTTGTTTCAAGAAAAACACCACATTTCAAAAACAGTTGTCATTGGGACGGAAAGTGAGGTGAAATGTTCTGAACAGGGGCACAGACAGCAAAACAAATGTTACAGGGGTGATAACCCTTACCTATGTTTTCCAAAAAGTTTAAAAATAGATTTTTGGTCTGGAGCTACACTTCAACAATGTACCTGTTCAAAATTACAAACAGACTCTACATAAGAACAAACCTACAGTCCCTGTCTTGTATGCACCGCCTGTATAGGGCTGTTCAGAGTATATAGGGCCTTTTTTATTTTATGTGCGGGGTTCCCCTTAATATCCATACAAGACCCAAAGGGGCTGGTAATGGGCTGGGGTAGGGGGGGGGGGTCATGGGGTAGCTATGCCATTTTTCTTAAAGAATTTCATCCATATTACCGGGACCAGACATTACATTAAAGCCGCAAGCAGTTTTAAATGGCTTTTTTTCCCTTTAGAAGTGTCATTTTGTGCAGGGACAGTTCTAAACACGGGAAACACGTGGCACTTCACAGGCATACTTTAGACACCCCCCAGGTACGATATTTAAAGGAATATTTGACTTTTTTTTTTTCACTTTATGCATCATTAAAATGACTGCTCCCGAAAAACGACCGTTTTTAAAACTTCTTTTTGCATTGATACATGTCCCCTGGTGCAGAACCCGGGTTCCCAAACCCTTTTTAGGACAATAACATGCATAATAGTTGTTATAATTAGCACTTTAGAATTCGAACGTTCGCATCCATTGTATTTAATAGGGTTCTAATGTTCGTTCGAACTTTCGGTCCGTTCGCGGGTTCTGGTGCGAACCGAACCCGGGGGTGTTCGGCTCATCACTACTGAGCAGGGTCAAACGAGCCGAGGTCAGGACTGGAGACAGAAGCGTGGTCAGGAAGCCGGGTCAAACACAGGAACAGGATACAAGCACAGAATCAGGAACTCAGGGAACAGAAGCAGATAAAACCGCAAGGGGCAACATCTCTGGAATGTCTTTTATAGGAAGTACATGGGAGGAGCAAGGGGTTCAGAGTTCAACAGTAATCAGACACCAAGCAGAGTAGTCTAATGGATCAGATAGGTTATCCAGCAGATCAGGCAGGGAACTGTCCAGCATCTCAGATAGCTCCGCTGGTAGAGTCAATGCCAGACACAGAAGAGGTCCCAGGTTCAAGCCCAGCATGTCCCTGACAGTGCCCCCCCCCTTAAGGGCAACCTCCAGGTGCCCAATAGAGCTCTTTTCTGGGGGTGACTGCAAAAAAAAGCCTGGATTAACTCTCGGGCGTGAATGTTCTGTTGGGGTTCCCAGGAGTTCTCCTCCAGACCGTACCCCTTCCACTTGATCAGGAATTGAAGCTGGTTCCCTCTTCTTCGGCAGTCCAAGACGGCCTCCACCTCGAACTCCTCATCACCGTCAATGATTACAGGCTTGGGTGGTCCCGATCCCCTGTCTGGGAATGGGTCGGGCACTGCGGGTTTCAGCAAGGAAACGTGAAAGACTGGGTGAAACTTCAATGACTCCGGTAAGGCAAGTTCATAGGAGACCTCGTTTAATTTCCGTTTTACTGGGAAAGGACCGATGAACTTGGGTGCCAGTTTCCTTGCGGGGCAAGCCATCTTAAGGTTGGTGGTCGATAACCATACTTGGTCACCCTGTTGCAGGCATAATTCCCCTCTCCTTTTCCTGTCAAAGATCCTTTTATTGGCTGCTTGTGCCTTAGTCATGGCTTCCTGCAATATCCTGCTTTTACGGGTCAGGAAATCAACAATACTCTGGACCGCTGGGACTGTTGAATCAGGGATGAGATCAGGTAAGAAGGTCGGGTGAAACCCGTAGTTGGCAAAAAATGGCGATTGACCTGTAGCCGAATGACTGGCGTTGTTAAAGGCAAACTCTGCCAACGGTAGTAAAGCTACCCAGTCGTCTTGAACGAAGGTGGTGAAGCATCTGAGGTACTGTTCGAGCGTCTGATTCGTTCTTTCGGTTTGCCCGTTAGTTTGGGGGTGATAGGCCGAGGACATGGACAACTCAATCTTCAGGACCTTGCACAAAGCCTTCCAAAAGCGAGAGGTGAACTGCACCCCTCTATCCGAAACGATGTCCGCAGGGACCCCATGTAGCCTTACTACTTCCCTAATGAAGACCTGGGCAGTTTCCATGGCAGAGGGCGTGCCTTTGAGAGGCACGAAGTGGGCCATCTTGGATAGACGGTCAACCACTACAAAGATGGCTGTGCAACCTTCAGACGGGGGGAGTTCCACTATGAAGTCCATGGCAATCATTTTCCAGGGACGGTCAGGGACTGGTAAGGGTCTGAGCAGACCCCAGGCCTTGCTTCTAGTGGTCTTGCTACAGATACAGGTGGCACATGAACCTACATATTCCCTGCAGTCTTTTTCAAGATCCGGCCACCAAAACGTGCGTTGAATCAGTTCAAGGGTTTTATGCATTCCGAAATGGCCTGCCAGGGGATGATCATGACACAAGTTTAACACTGTGACTCGAACTTCTTCTGGCACAAAGATTTTGTCATTCTTCCAAAGTAACCCGTCCTTGGGTACCAGAGTGATTTCAGAGGGACCAGACACACCTGTAGAAGCTTGCTTCAAGACAGACATCAGGCTAGTTTGTAAAAGTAAGAAGTTGCCTTCCGATAGAATGGTATCTGGAGCTGACACCTCTTTTGGATCATCAAACATGCGGGAAAGAGCGTCTGGTTTGGTGTTCTTGGAGCCTGGCCGGTAAGTTATGTGGAACGAGAACCTAGAGAAAAATAGTGCCCAACGTGCCTGGCGTGGTCTCAGACGTTTGGCAGCTCTCAGATACTCTAGGTTCTTGTGGTCTGTGTAAATGAGTATAGGATGCGCTGCTCCCTCCAACAAGTACCTCCACTCCTCAAGGGCAGATTTAATGGCCAGGAGCTCCCGGTCTCCAACATCATAATTCCTCTCGGATGGGGTAAGCTTACGGGAGAAGAAGGCTACCGGGTGTATCAAGTCCTTGAGACCTTGGCGCTGGGAGATAACAGCTCCAACCGCTGTCTCTGAGGCATCTACCTCAAGTAGATACGGTAGGGCAGGATCGGGATGACTTAGGATAGGAGCAGACGTAAAAAGTATTTTTAGGTTTGTGAAAGCAGCCTGTGCTTCAGATGTCCACTGGAATCGAGCATTTTGCTTCGTTAGCTGCGTAATCGGGGAAATAATAGCAGAGAATCCCTTGATAAACCTCCGATAAAAATTGGCAAAGCCAACGAAGCGCTGCACCCCCTTTTTATCTGAAGGTGCAGGCCAATCCAGAATGGCTGAAACCTTCTGTGGGTCCATCTTGAATCCCTCTGTAGAGATCACTAGGCCAAGGAACTGGATACTCTGTCGCTCGAATTCACACTTTTCTGGTTTTGCGTACAGTCCATGCTGGCGGAGACGACAGAGTACACTCTTGACGTGTTTCCGGTGCTGCTCAAGAGAGGAGGAAAAAAATCAAAATATCATCAAGATAGACAACTACATAAATGTCCAGACAGTCTCTGAAAACATCATTGACTAGATGCTGAAAGGTGGCAGGGGCGTTACATAGGCCGAAGGGCATTACTAGGTATTCGTAATGGCCGAACCTGGTACGAAAGGCAGTCTTCCATTCATCCCCTGCTCGGATGCGTACCAGGTTGTACGCCCCCTGCAGGTCTAATTTGGTAAACACAGAGGAAGTCCTGAGTCTTTGAAAAAGTTCAGGTACCAGAGGCAGAGGGTACCGGTTCTTGACCGTGATTTTATTTAATTCCCGGTAATCTACACAGGGCCGAAGAGAATGGTCTTTTTTCTCCACAAAGAAGATTCCTGCCCCTGCTGGAGAAGTGGAAGGACGGATGAAACCCCTCTTAAGGTTCTCATCAACGTATTCTTTCAGTACCTCAAGCTCCCGTTCAGATAGGGGGAAGATCCGTCCGAAAGGAATCTCAGCACCGGGAAGAAGCTCGATTGGACAATCGTAAGGACGATGAGGCGGGAGGACTTCGGCCCCTCGTTTGCTGAAGACGTCCAGGAACTCATGATATTGTTTGGGTACAGAAGCTCGTATCTCTGGATCTGAATCCAGGCATAACAGAGGCCCCAAGGTGCTGGGACATGGAAGCATGCAGTGGCGTTGACAGTATGGTGACTGGAACTTAATACTTCCGGTTCCCCAATCAATCTGTGGATTGAGTGCCTGAAGCCAGGGTAGACCCAGGATAACTGGAAACATGGGAGATGCAATAGCATCCAAAGTCAATAGTTCCTTATGGTCCATGGAGGTGATCACAGGCAAAGGAGGGGTCTCCTGGGTCACTACTCCGGACTTGATGCGAGACCCATCTGCCAGGAAAATGGAAAGTCCCTGAGTCTTAGGTTGGAGTGGGATGTGTTGTTGTGCTGCAAAGTCTAGATCGACAAAACAACTACATGCCCCTGAGTCGATTATTGCAGTTACTGGTATTGTCCTCCCTGGTAGTTGGAAAGAGATAGGAAGAGCCAGGTGAGTAGCATTGGTAGATGGAGGTGAGTAGTTGGGAGAAGAGGTAGCCAGGACCTTGCGCAGCTTAGCAGGACAAGAAGAGACATAATGACCGGGTTCACCGCAATACAGGCATAGATAATTCTGCATCCGACGAAGTCGTTCCTTGGCCGATAGGGAATGTTTCATTAGTCCAAGCTGCCCTGGCTTGATGGTCTGGTTGAGGGATGAGGGTTCAGTTGGAACCGTACTGGCACTGGCAGGGTACACAGGGGCTCGTATCCGGGGTAGCATCCAAGCTGGGCGGAGCTGTTGGGTAGACCTTTCTGCTCTGCGCTCCCGGAGTCGTCGGTCTATCTGGATAGACAAATTAATTAAAGTCTCTAGAACATCAGGAACACCGACCCGTGCTAACTCATCCTTCAGGCTTTCAGAGAGACCAAGACGGAACTGATGCCGCAGAGCCGCCTCATTCCACTGGGTATCCGCGCTCCAGCGTCTGAAATCAGTCACATAGTCCTCGACCGCTCGGCGGCCTTGCTGGAGCGCATGGAGAGCAGCCTCGGCAGTAGAAGTCCGCTGTGGATCGTCATAAAGTCGGGCCATGGCATCAAGAAAAGAGGGCAGAGAGTCTAGAACTACATGGCGGACTTCAAGTAGGTGATGGGCCCAAGCTTGAGGTTCCCCCTGCAGCAAAGCGATAACGAAGCCCACCTTGGTGGCTTCAGATGAAAAAGTCAGAGGTAGCAACGAAAAGTAAAGTTCACATGCGTTGTGAAACGCACGGAATTTACTCCGATCCCCGAAAAACTTCTCAGGAACAGGGACCCTGGGCTCAGGAGATGGTAACATTCCAATAGAGGAAGTTGGGGTTGGAGGTGAATCTGCAGAGGTGGCTTGAGTTTGTGTCTGCTTATCCATTCGGACATGGCTGCCCTGCAGAGACTTCACGATCTGAGTGAGAGCTGTAAGGTGTTGATAGACATTGTCCATAGGCAAGGTATCTCCTGCAGGCTCAGGCATGGCGGTTTGATACTGTAACGTACCTTAGGTGTGAGCCTGACGTGCGGAGAGGGACCTCCCGTACAACCCCGGCTCGGAGACCACTGGAGTGGGGACAGTGGTGGTAAGAGCACGGTGAGGTAAGGGTGCCTGTCTGATCCTCACTGCTTGGAGTGGTGGAGCCGAGTGGAGACTGGAACGGCTGGTTCCGGAAGCAGCGGATGCAGGCCAGCAGGTTCAGCTTGCAGAGCAGAGGATGCAGGTCAGCAGGTGCCGGTTTGCAGAGCAGGGATGCAGGTCAGCAGGTGCAGGTTTGCAGAGCAGGGCTGCAGGTCAGCAGGTGCCGGTTTGCAGAGCAGGGATGCAGGTCAGCAGGTGCAGGTTTGCAGAGCAGGGATGCAGGTCAGCAGAGCAGGGATGCAGGTTTGCAGAGTCAGACAAGCCGGGTCATACACATCAAGGTAAACATCACAAGTGGCAGGCAGAGAGTAGTCAAAGTCCAGGCCGAATCTTGGCAACAGGCAGACTGGCAGATAACTGAGCAGGGTCAAACGAGCCGAGGTCAGGACTGGAGACAGAAGCGTGGTCAGGAAGCCGGGTCAAACACAGGAACAGGATACAAGCACAGAATCAGGAACTCAGGGAACAGAAGCAGATCAAACCGCAAGGGGCAACATCTCTGGAATGTCTTTTATAGGAAGTACATGGGAGGAGCAAGGGGTTCAGAGTTCAACAGTAATCAGACACCAAGCAGAGTAGTCTAATGGATCAGATAGGTTATCCAGCAGATCAGGCAGGGAACTGTCTAGCATCTCAGATAGCTCCGCTGGTAGAGTCAATGCCAGACACAGACGAGGTCCCAGGTTCAAGCCCAGCATGTCCCTGACAGCACCAGTCGCAGCCACACACTCACTAACACTGCCAGCTCCGTTCCGTTTCTCTGGGGACTCCAAGGCCTGCAGAGGGTTCCTTAGCCAATGCACGATTCATTTTGAGCTTCAGCCTCAAAACTTTCTGTCTGATAGGGCAAAGGTAGCCTATATCATTTCCCTCCTCTCCGGTGAAGCTTTAGCCTGGGCAGCCCCTCTGTGGGAACTGAATGATCCAGTGGTTTCTAGCCTGTCTGGCGTCTTGAAACTTTTTCGGAATATCTTTGAAGAACCGGCTCGTGTCTCTTCAGCGGCCAGCGCCCTTCTACGTCTCCGCCAAGAGTCTGCTTCAGTGGGACAGTACGCCCTTAATTTCCGCATACTGTCGGCTGAGTTGAGCTGGAACAATGAGGCCTTAGTCGCAACCTTTTTGCATGGCCTGTCTGATAGAGTGAAGGATGAATTAGCAGGAAGAACCATCCCCACTGATCTGGACGGAGTTATCTCCTTGTGTAACCAGATCGATATTCGCTTTCAGGAAAGGACCCTAGAAAAGCGGCGCCAGCACTCCTTGGTCCTTAGTCAGCCTGAGCTCCCCTCTCCTCGACCCGTGGAGCATCTCCTGCCAGCTGCGGAACCCATGCAGCTGGGCAGGACCAGGCTATCCCCAGAGGAACGTGCTAGGTGCAGAACTCTAGGCCTGTGTCTCTACTGTGGGGGCAAAGGTCATTTTCGTGACACTTGCTCTCTTTGTCCAGAAAAACGTTTGGGTCCACTTCATCTGGAAAGTGGAGTATTGGACCCAGAAATATCACCTTCCCCTTCTCGTCTTCTGCTTTCTGTGTTCCTTCATGTTGGTGCTTCTTCTCATTCGGTCTCAGCATATCTGGATTCCGGAGCCGCTGGTAATTTCATGGACTGGGAAATCGCGTCGTCCATGAGACTTACTCTTTTGCCCCTCACCACGCCATTGGTGGTCTTGGCGATTGATGGTACTGTTCTCCCAGGGGGACCTATCCGCTTCCAGACCCTCCCTGTTAAGATGTCGGTAGGGACACTCCACCAGGAGTGGATATCCTTCCTTATCTTACCCAAGGCCTCAACGCCTATAATTTTGGGTCTCCCATGGTTACAGCTCCATTCTCCTCATGTGGACTGGACTACTGGACAGATCCTGGCTTGGGGTTCCTCCTGTTCCTCGTCCTGCCTACCCAAGGTTGCCCCCTGTGAACCTGAGCCGGTCATTCATTCCAGGTCGCATAACCATTTACATTTCTCTGTCCCTAATCGCCCTTGGACGCACAGCCAGGCTAGCTTGTCTACAAGTCCTGCAGTCGCTACGTCTTGCGATGCGATTCAGGTAGTCGCTACACCTGACTCTATTCACTCGGCCTCTGTACTAGTTATGCCAGTCCAGCCCATGCCCAGTGAGCCGCCTACTTTTTCTTGTTCAGGACATTCTGCTTGTCTTTCAGCTATTCAGCTTGACTCCTGTGACATGTCACCCTTTAACCAACCTGACTTCAGGGTTCCACTGACATCTGCCCAGTTTGATGGTCCTGTGCTAGATGACCAGTTCATCTTTAAGGGTCTAGGGGACCCTCCTCAGATTTCTGTTGATCCTCTCATGCCCTTGCTTATTCCTAGAGAGCCTTTGGTCCTCAATAGATCTTCTTGTCATCTCCCTACCTCGGTTCTGGTCTCTGAGGATAATCTAAAGTACGAGGTTAGACAAGTTCTGGATTCTCGGCTCTGCAGAGGTATTCTTCAGTACCTTGTGCATTGGAGAGGTTTTGGTCCTGAGGAGGCGTCTTGGATCGCTGCATCTGATGTCGTTGCACCTCATCTGTTGAGGAGGTTTCATCTGAGATTCCCCTTTAAGCCTGGGCCCAGGCGGGGGAGGGCCCAAAAGAGGGAGGGTACTGTCATGGATATGCAGTAGTGTTTGTCTGTCAGCTTACCTTCCTTCCCATGTGTTCATCTTAGAGGCCAGAACCCTTTCACCTGGCTTCCTTTATAATCTCCTCCCAGCCTGACTCCACCCCAGGCCCTATCACAGAACACTATATTAACCTGTGCACTGCAAGCCTGCTTTGCTGATCAACGTGTTTGTTAGGCATTGTGTGTTTGGGTTCCTGCCTGCCGTGTGCTACGTCTGTCTCTCTGTTACGTTATTGGCTTGTCCCCGACTATCCCTGTCTGCTCGTGACCCTTGACCTTCGGCTCGTTCTTTCGTTATCCTTGTCTGCTTGTGGCCCCTGACCTTCAGCTTGTTATTCGGTTCTCTCATATCTTGTGCTGCTGCTTCCCCTCTTTTCCCCTTATCCTACGGGGCGTGAGCTAGGAAACTCCAGGGGCCGCGACCTGGTCCCAGCCTGCAGCATAACATCCTCACCACTAGAGGCCCTGGAGAAGACCTGCTGGGTCTTAGACTCCGCGCCCTTAGGAATCTTGGCTCTAGCTTCCGTTAGGATCCCGGTTGTGCTCCTCTGGTCCCGCTTTCCACAACCACCCAGTTTCCTATCCGCAGCAGTCAGCCATAAGGTTCACTACCTTGCGGTGCACTCCTGTCCCCCTACGGTGTGCATCTGTCACCTGGCCATAGGTGACCTTGACATGCACCAACGTTTGCTAGCGAAGACTCCCACCATTGAGGAATTTGTGTAGTGATCTTTGTCAGGCCTGACTGGAACTAACACTGCAGGACATAGGGTGGTATTGCCCACTCGGGGGAGCTCACGAGCATTATACTTGTTTCTTTAAATCATAAGTAGATTTCAACATTGTTTTAGAAATCCCTTTATCTTTATCCTTATTGACTTCTGCAGGGCCCTGCATAGTCAACTGTATATATATATATTAGTGTATTACCATGCTTGCTTCTCACACCAAGTAAAGTTGCCCTTGGTTAAGTGAAACATTTTGTTGAAGTATCTTTGTTTCCGGAGGGATAGCTACCAGAGAAAGGTAACTCTACTCATACATGTTATTGTGTTATACATGCCAAATTGTGTTCCCAGCATTCAGTGGGACTCACAATTACCATTTACACCAGTTGTGCCAAGGGAGGGTCTGAGCCAGTTAGAGGGGTTGCAAAACAGAGTATTGACCCAAACTAAACCAGCAGCTCCTCCAGGGGTAGTGCTACATTAGCTAAAAAGGTTAATTCTAATGTTCACTCTTTTACACATAACCCAGATGGTTAACCATGACCTTTACTCCTGACTTCTTAGAATACACCAAGAATACACTTTTTATCAACACACTTGACTCCTTTTTTATATACTGAGTTTACTTAAAGCAGTTGTAAAGGATATATTTTTTTATTAAATTAAATGTTAAAGTTACCTACTATTGTAGAGTGGCCCTGAACCTCCTCTTCCGAGTTCCCCCGGCTGAACTTTTGGCTCCTCCTTCTGTTTGTGCCCCATAACAAGCCTTTTGCTAAGGTAGCACACCTGCGGGCTCGCTCCTGAGCTAGGCGGTGTGTCCCCGAGGATACACACAATGGTTCGACCAGCCCCCCGCTCCCCCCACATAGGGTTTGATTGACAGCAGCAGAAGCCAATGGCTCCTGCTGCTGCCTCTGTGTCCTTTGAGGAGACTAACACAGACCAGCATCGCTGCAGACAGGCACTGGATAGGACTCAGGAAAGTATACAGGGAAGTGAGAAGGCGATACAGCTACTGGGACATTTTCTACCTCAATGCAGGGGATGCATCAAGATACTTTAACCCCTGAATTCACCAGCAAGAATTTAAATAGACATATTAACAGTAACATATACAGGCACCTGCCTACAATTGTGTCTCAGCAAACAATAACTAGCTTTTTAAAGCAAGGTGCACACTTATCAGCAAGTCAGCAAACAAATTCTACACTGTTTGTAGGCAGGTGGTAAAGCAAGTCCCCTTTAAGGTTGTTGTGGAAAAATGTATTAATGTATGTTGTCAGATGTCCCCCCAATGTCAGTTTTGCTGTAATGCGCTCATCTGAGCGTATTTGCACATACAGACGTTGGTGGAAGATCGGTGGTGGGAAAATCTTCCTATGGAAACAGCGATGTTTGCTCATTTAGAGATGTTGTTTTACGCCTCGTCGGGGGACTGGCCACCTCCTGACGGGGGCGTTAAATGACTCAAAGCGCACAGATATGTGTCCACAAGAACAGTAGCATAACTATACGACAGTTGTGGTCCATTGAGGCATAATTGTCGTATAGTTCCCGTCATTGGTAGCAGGACAGGAATGTATGTTTTGAGTTGTGTTTCATGTAACTTACATTTATTGAATGTGCTGTTTAGTGGCCAAAGGGTTTTTAAAATGTTTTAATGGTCATGTGGTTTGTCTGCCATCTTGAGGCGCAGCTTCGCCTTGGCCTGTGGGTATCATATAAGGGTCTGAGTTGAAGTAGCGTAAAGTTTGTGTCTATGGTTGAGTGTGAATCTTAATTGTGTAGTCTTTGTGGAGAAAAACATTTTAGATTTTCTAGTGAAGAGATCCTGGTTTTGGCAGGAAAAACTGCATGTGGCGGCCATCTTGTCTGCCAAGCTGCCATGGTCATTGGCAGCCATTTTGAGAGGCTTCCTATAGGGGAAGGTGCAGCCACCTTTCCTTTGGGTGTGATATCATGTGACCGTGCTGTGGCATTCATCGGCTATTTTGCTGGTGGAATTTCTCAGCTTTTGATGTTTGGTGCGAATGTAGTGCGGTCTTTTCTGCGTTGGAATCTGGAGGCCATTTGTGTTTTCCTTTGTGGGGGAACCCATGTGGTGTTCAGTGTGATGTTTGTGCTGGTTTTGGTGGGAAAAATTGCATGCGTTAATGGCGCCATTTTTGTTGTTGTCCATGAGGTGTGCAGTGGTCATCCACTATTTTGTTCTCCTGGCTTGTCGGCCATTTTGAGAGACGTTTACAGTTTGAGATAGGAAGTTCCAGTTTAGCAAACACGGCCCCTGAATGCTGTATTGGCATTTGTTGATTGGCGCAGTTTTGTCCTGTTTTATGCGTTTGCAGTTTGACCTGTGCACTGCTGGGGAGAGTAGTGAGACACCAGGGTGACATACTGAGAGGCTGGTTTTGTTTCTGGTTTAAATTGTTTTTCTAAGCATCACCTTTTGAGGTGAGTTGAGAGGTATCTTAAAATAGCGCGGTCTTACCCCGAGGGGCCACGACGCGCTTGCGGACACACACACATGCTGGGGCCTATTTATGGATGGGATCTGGCTGACCTACCAGTATTTGGGTCAGGGGGGGGATTCCCTCCCACTTGCAAAGGGGGGTTTATTCCATTGTTTCCTTGACAAAGGTTTTTTTTTTTAATTGTTGAAATATAAATGATATTTAGCCATGGATTTTTTGGAGTCTTGATAGACAAGGCGATTGGGGCTAGGCTCCCCCCTCCCCCTCCCTCTTCCTGAACAATTGATATGTAAATAAACCAGTTTGTTTTTTTTGAGAGCTGAGCATGTAACCGGAAGTTTCTTTTCAGCATTTATGTATCAGAGGGAAGTTGGTGGGAGGAGCTTGGGGTTGTCTGAAAGGTTGGCCAATGAGATTTGTGTTTGGAAGGAAAATGGAAAGCATTTTTGCGTTTAAAAGTGTTTTATATTTCGTTCCAGTTTTGTGAAGTTTTGTACTGTAATACAGTTTTGGGTAGAGAGCAAACAGGGGGGCATCACCGTTATTGTAACATCTAGATGCAGGTAGAAAGAAGCCATAACATTGTTTTGAATAGTGGAGGATTTCATGGTGCTTTGCAGCTCGTCTGACAAACACGTTTATAGTGAGACAGGTCGGGCCGTGTAGAATAATCGGAATTCCTGTGATTAGCATAAACGTGAGGAGTAGTACGCTAACAGCCCCGGTCAGGCCGTGTAGAATAATCGGGATTCCGGGGGTCAATTATGGTAATAAAGCCGCAAACCATAACCGCTCCGAAAATAAAGCGCAAGGGTGTCCTGGACGCGGGACACTTCATAAGCGATTCGAATCGTCATGGGTAATGTGCCGTCCATGCTTGGGATGAAAAAAATTAGGCTCCCCACCAGTCAGACAGCTGCACCGCACATGAGCTCTGGGTTTGGGGCTCCGGACATGAGACCCCTTAAAGGATGACATATCTGGTCAGAGGGTACAGTAAGGTGTACTCCCTTTGGAAGGTACTTTTGCTGGAGGTTCGAGACCTCAGAATAAAGGTACCTTGGATGTAGTTCAGCTGTGGCTTCAGAAATCTGTAATGATGAGTGTTGATGGAGGTGTAGTACATGCTTTTGTGATTCTCAGAGGAGGAACGGTGTAGTCTCATGCCCGTTTGTTTGAACTTTGTATGGCTGGTCCATGCAAGGTTCTCGAGCTGCTCTCATGTTTTTCCCATTGTATTTTTTTCTATTGCTGAAAGAGTAAAGGGAGAATTCTGGCTGTTTTTGTTTTTTTCTTTTTTGGTTTTGGAAACTATGAAGTATCTCCCCACATTTGTATCTGAATGTTTGTATGTAGTAACGTGAATATGTTTGAACTTACCGCGGCGATCCTCCGATGCTTCGCGGCTGTTGTATTTTTGTAGGAACGGGAAAAGTAAGGGTTACAGAGGGTTTTGTTTGAATCAGTTTTGAAAGAATGTCATTGACAATTTACCAATGTACAGGAATGTCATTTTTGTTTACCATTCTTTGCAGGTTAAATATGAAGGATAGAGTAATGATTTTGCTTATAAGTGTTTTTCAGGTCCAAGGAGTTTGTACACAGAGAACAGGTGTATGTAGACAGCTGTACATATGGATAAATACATGAGTCTAAGGGAGGTAAAAGTATCATGGGCTATTTCATTGTTTCTTTTTTCCTGCACTACGCATTTCTTCCTTCAGTCTGTAATGAGGAAGAAAATGGGGGGAGAAGTGATAAATGTAAGAATGACAGTTTTTTTTTTTGTCAAACAAATAATGTTAACCTCTGTAATTCTAACCAAGTTTGTGCCAAGACTGTCTTTCTTTGATAGAATTTGAATCGGCAAGCAGCAGTCTGGTGAAGTAGGTTCCCATCCCAGATGTTAAGAACCTTTTGTCAATGGTTCCAGGTATTGTAAGCCACGCCCAGGTTATGCAGTGACCACAGTCCCGATGTCTGGGTTATTGTCATATGAGGGTTGTTTGGAGGTCAATCAAAACCAGAGTCGTACTTTCCTCATTAGCTGTCACTTATATTCTCGGCTGATGGGGGAGGTGCGATCGCTGTGACATGAACTTCAAAATGTCCACCACAGGGTTCACGAGTCCCTCCTGGACCCTGACACAATAATCAGTTTACATTCTTTCCAACCAGGTGACTGGGTCGTTGTAAAGAAGCTTGAGGGATGAGACCACACCAGCCACTGCAAGAAGTGGCTCAACCACACCAAAGGACTGAGTAGTATCTTTGTTTGTTTATATTTTTGTTGTTTAGTAAATTTTAGCAAGGGTAACGATGAAAAGCATCCCAAGTTATTATGTAAAGTGTATTTCCTGACTAGCTCAGAAAGCGAACAGGACCGATTGCTGGGTCTGTTCTGAGTCTCCACCGAGTTTTAGTCCCCAGCGATGACAGCGGTACATGCCATTTATGATGTTATTATGGGTATGAGGAGTTTTGACAGACGGGTGAAGACTCCAAACAGACACTTGTCAATGGAATCTAACGATGCATTTTTAGAGGGTAAAATTGGTTAGTTTTAATGGCTCTGCCTCTTGTCGGTTTGGGTATCTAGGCAGCCCACAAGTGTGTTTGAACTTTAGTTTGGTGTTTATGCGGATCTGCAGCTTATAAGGTAATTCCCCCAATGCAAGAGGTTCATGCGTGATGGTGAAGCTGTCCCAGCATCTTATCTCGTGGTCGATCGCGAGGATCTGATAGCGCAGGAAATTAAGAATGGCAGGGACAGCTAGAAGGGATTTGTTCACCAACCCCGACCAGGTCTGGGCATGGTGTCCAGGATGTACAAGGTGGGGGGGGGCTCGGGCTTGGGATACGATTGAACAATTCTCATCCGTTTAGGATAGGGTTCTTCATGTAACTGTTGAAGCCAGAGCTGTAGCTAAGTGAAGGTTGGGAGTCCTTTTAGGGGTCTGGGGATCTTTGGGGATCTAATTTTTATTTTACAGCGGATCGTGGTTAAAGGAAGTGGGAATATATATACTCATGTCGTTTTTATTTCTATTCTTTCTATGTCGTAACGATGTGTTCCTGTTGCCTGATTGGACGCGTGACCAGAGTTTCCTTGATGAGACGCCCCGAAACCGGACCCACATACAAGACACAGAGGATCACAGACGGATCGGCGATTACTACAGCTCACCATGTCGTGTCCTCCTTTATAAGTCATGCCCCTGAAGAGTAAAGTCTACATGTCAAGCTGTGTTTTTTCCTTTTTATGGACTAAGGACTGATTCATTTCCAGGTGTAAGAAGGAGATCAAGTTTCATCGATGGACACATGGGGTGCATATGACAAAAAAGGGAGGACTGATGTGGAAAGATTTATTAATGTATGTTGTCAGATGTCCCCCCAATGTCAGTTTTGCTGTAATGCGCTCATCTGAGCGTATTTGCACATACAGACGTTGGTGGAAGATCGGTGGTGGGAAAATATTCCTATGGAAACAGCGATGTTTGCTCCATTTAGAGATGTTGTTTTACGCCTCGTCGGGGGACTGGCCACCTCCTGACGAGGGCGTTAAATGACTCAGAGCGCACAGATCTGTGTCCACAATAACAGTAGCATAACTATACGACAGTTGTGGTCCATTGAGGCATAATTGTCGTATAGTTCCCGTCATTGGTAGCAGTGAGTTTGGTTTGCACACGGCTTTGTACAAAGCCATGCTTTCTACTGTTCCTTTGTCTCACAGAAAGCATGACCTCTGTACACAGCCGTTTGCACACATCACTACTAGCAATTTATTTGAATTTAAACATGTCTGTGATTGGTTCTTTTGAAAATATACAAAATGTCTGAATGGCTGTTTTGTGAAGCCAACACCTTCTTTTGTTACTCCTGTTGACTATAAATAAAGAGAGCTGGCTATCCCAGGGGACAGTCTGCTCTGGGATGGCCTGATGATAAGACCTATGTGTGAGGCTTGCTTCTTGGAATGAATGATGGGACGAATGAACGGTGAGTGGAACTTAGTAGCCTATAGATAGCATTATTGCAAAAAGATGAATCTAAAGTTTGTGCATGTTTAGCACAGGAAATATAGGCTGTGTGCTCTGTACACAAGCTATATTTCCACGATAAGGTGCCTCCTCCTCCTGGGAGAAAGTTGTGAGTTTAGGCAGGACCAGGGAGGGAAGCGGGAGGAAGAGGAAGGAAAAGAAGCAACTTCTAGCAGCTGGAGGGAGAAGAGCTGGTTGCCCTGGGGATCCCTACCATGGCCCTCCAGGCCGGAGGCTATGCTGCTGTGTTTGCTGCAAGTAGGCCCAGAAGCCTGTCTGGGACCTACTTAACTGAAGATGATCCTGTGATGTCTGTCCTGCGGAAAGAAGCCACAGCTGATAAGGTGGTCATCCGCAGACCAGGAAAAGACAATGTTGTCTATATTGGATAGCCAAGGAAAACCAGTGACCTTGCCGGATCCACGGTTTTATTGGTGATCATTTAAAAAGGAAAAATTACTGTTCTAATTTTAGTTCTGCAAAGAGACTGAAAAAAATATTTCTCTTGCTAAAAATGGACTATGGTATACATAGCCAGATAGTGTGAGGTTAGAGAACTTTGTGGTCAAGATTTTTCTCACCTGCTCCAATACGCTGCTATTAAGGACTTTCTATTTGTGTCATATTGATTTTCTGCCACTAGTTGGTAGAAGTTTGCTCATAAGAAAGGGCTGGACTTTTAAGTTTACAGTTTAGTCTTCTTTTACATCTAAAACAGGAGGGAGGTTTCATTCTTACAAAAGGGTGAAGCTTTGCCCATATGTTAATCAGGTGTGCTGTGTCATTTTTGTGTGTGCATAATTTTGTTTTTCAGGTGACCGGATCTCCTATCAAGCTGCTGAAGAGTGGGTGGTTAGATAGAGAGTGAGGGTTGGTAACATATGTGATGTAATATTACTGTGTGTGTTCATGTTAAGTCTGTAACTATTCTTCTTACTACCTCACCCTTCCCTTCCCCATCCAAGTTTTTGTGGTTCAGATATCGACTCTCAGGATTGAGAGTCATTTTTTTTCAGACAATGGGGACATCGTCTATTGTAGTGGGGGGGGTGTGTAGTGCCCTGCTACTTTTGAACAGGCGCTATTCTGTAAATTTAGGGGTGTCTGAGCTGTAAATAGCTCAGAGTGATTATGTAAATTGAAATGGAAAAAACTGCGCTTACTGTATAAGTGATGTAAAAAATGAATAAATAAACCATTTTAAGCAGTAATAATAATGGGATAAACACAAAATAAACAAGAAAATAAAAAATTGCGCTCTGGGTTCAAAGTAATAAAGTCCAATAAAAAAGTCCAATTAAGGAAATATTGAAACCGACACAAACTTCAAAGGACACAATACTTGTCATGGATTTCTAGGCAAACTTGTCAGGATATGTGCTTACCAGATGATAAGCCAAAACGGACAGATGGCTATAACCCAGCCCAGGCCTTTGTTTGGCACACCAGTACCAATTCCTCCAATATAGATGGATAGCAGCAATGGGGAGATGGTTCCACAGTATGTATTGATGCGTGTGTCCAGAGAAACGTATTTAAATGAAAAAACAGAGAAAAAGACACATAGCGTAATCCTGCCACATGAGATGTCTCTATACGGTGTCAAAACTATAAAGTATGGGAGACAGAACGACACCCAGTGTGTGACTGCTATTTGTAGTGAACCATCACCGCACATAAAGTCTCCTTACCAGATACCAACATAGAAACAGGCCTTAACAGTGATAGGAAGTCACAACAACAAATCCACCATTGTGTAAACCGCCACCTCTTATAGAGTCTGCTTACCAGATAACATAAGTTGTATGCAATTAAATTCAACCGCAGGCTAGTGGATGGCTGGATGGGTGTGAGCGTCACTCTTATGGATATGGCTGTTATAGTGGATGGATGAATGTTCCTCACTGTTGAAGATGTAACTCCGTAGGGCCCATACAGAAGTTGTGTACCAAAAAAGCAAATGGGGACTGGATAGTGTGATATCGCCACAACATTTATTATAAAAAAGTAAAAAATACACTTATGCCCCATACACACGATCGTTTTTCATGCCGTTAAAAATGCCATTTTAAAAAATGGCCATTAAAAATGATCGTGTGTAGGCTCCAGAGCATTTTTAACGACGTGAAAAACGGCCATTAAAAATTCCGGACATGCTCTCTTTTTTCACGTCGTTTTTCATGTCGTTTTTTTTAACGACGTGAAAAACGATAGTGTGTATGCTTTCACGACGTGAAAAAAAACGCGCATGCTCAGAATCAAGTATGAGACGGGAGCGCTCGTTCTGGTAAAACTAGCGTTCGTAATGGAGATAGCACATTCATTACACAGTAACGGACTGAAAAGCGCGAATCGTCGCTCAACAAACTTTACTAACATGAAGGGTGGCGCCATTCGAACGGAACTTCCCCTTTATAGTGCCGTCGTACGTGTTGAACGTCACTGCGCTTTGCTTGATCGTTTTTTTTAATGATAGTGTGTACGCAAGGCAGGCTTGAGAGGAAACATGAAAAAAAACGAGGAGAAAAACGTTGGTTTAAAAAATGACATTAAAAACGATCGTGTGTACGGGGCATTACTCAATAAGCGATAAACAGGACATATAAAAAGCCGGCCGGCTAGGAAGCAAACTCCCGTCCTACGAGCGTGGTGACGTCAGCACGTACCCCCTTAGATGCGTTTCGTCATCACAGACATTGTCAATAAGGGATTATGTAAATTGTTGGTTTCTGTTCCAGCTTTGGCTGTTTGTGTGCATTTCCCACTGTTGCCAGTAGGTGTTACCGTTGTCACAGGCCAGTGCGAGAAATACAGCCAGCTGAAGTGTATTGGATATTCTTTCTCCCAGAAAACAGTCCAATCAGGAGCTTCTTTGTAGCTGGGCATGCTGGGGGAAGGATATTTAAGGGGCAGTGTCATGTGCTTCGGGGTTCGTCTCGCCTTATGGCCCTCCAGGCCGGAGGCTATGTTGCTGTGTTTGCTGCAAGTAGGCCCAGAAGCCTGTCTGGGGCCTACTTAACTGAAGGTGATCCTGTGCTGTCTGTCCTGCGGGAAGAAGCCACTCAAGTGGACCTTACTGGAGAAGACTCGTTTGGAGGATGCACCCAAGTAACCTACCTCACAGTACTGCTGGATGGCTTAAAGGTTTAGGTACTGTGCAGCTGACCTAACTAACTGACTACTGGCTAAACAATCCCGTGGCAGGAGATTATCCAGGAGTTTTCCACTTTTCACTCAAGTCTGTGGCAGAGACTTTGTCCGTGCTTCATACCGGCTGCTAGGTCGGTGTGAGAGGCCTATCCGGTTGTCGCAAGAACCAGAGACCGAAAGCTGTGGTCATCTGGAGTCAAGAACGAACCGCATTAATGATCTGCAGAACCAAGGTATCTGAACTTCCCCTAACCCTCTATTCCCTACCTGAAGTTGTGTAATAAAGCAATTGAGAAAAAGACTGAAGTGACTGGCAATCACCTTTTTAAAAAAACTACTAACATAGACTCTTAAGTTCTGGGACGGTGAAAGTGTGGGGTAAAGGCAGGACCCAAAATTATTTCCAGCAGCTCCTTCGGGGGTATTGCTACATCAGTAAAAGAACATTGACCACATCCAGACTTGTGGGGCCTTTATTTGGTTGTCATGCTGCTCTGAAGAGAGTGAGATAGTGCTACAGGTGTCCAATGGCTGTCATGCTTGGAACAGGTAGGTCTGTGACTTTAATCCCTGGGAGTGAGGGGATGAAGCTGCTCAGCCAGGCGGGTGGAAAAGGGGGTCGGTTCCCTCCCACCACCCACACATTGAGAGAATCATAGGCAAAGGTATTGTGTTGCCCTGAAGTTCAGATTATGTTGGGGGTCGACTCAGCTGCCCGATATGACCACCACCCACCAGCATGTGTATGAATGTTTCAAAAGTGGATAGTGTGTCTATTTGGGGATGCTGGCGGCAGTCTCAGCCAAAACAACTAACATTATTCTTGCTTTAAAAAGATAGTTATTAATCGCTGAGACACACTGGAAATCTTTGTGCTATGCTGGGCTTTTGTTTCTCTACAATTAGCAATCAGTTACCTCCAAGCATACCTGCCTATAATTAATGTGCATGTCCCCAGCAATTCTGCAGGTATTTTAGGCAGAAATATGACTGATGTTTTTCTTTACCCAAACAAGGTATAATCCATTACTGTCAATGAAGGAAAACTACAGAAGAACTTTGTCAAGGTAGTGTAATAAGCATTTCAATTTGGTCAGTATTTTTACTGTTCTGTTTATTTTCCACCAATTTTTTAATTATATATGTAGCTAGGCATGGTGGGTGTAGTGCAAGGTGGAAAGATGGGCGCCAGTCACTTTTAAAAATGAACAAAGAGAGATTTTGATTTATCTTACCAGGAACAGGGGAGAGAGGGATAGGGCACAGGACACCCTTAGGCAAATGCAATAGCAACTTGGCAGACTCCTTGGACAAAAATAGAACTAGGCAGACAGCAATACAGAAAAAGGGCCTTTAGGCTGAATGCAGCAATATGTATCTTGTAGCAACTGCTATCTCCTGTACCAACAACTTCACTCACATTATCCTACTTTAGATCTTCAAGCTCCACTCACAGTATCCCACTGTAGAGCCTCAAGCTTAGCTCGCAGTATCCCACTGGACTTTTTGGATTCTCAGCTACTGTACCTGCTGGATCAATCCTTTAAGCTCATCTCACAGCTACCTGCTGTATTCTTCAAGCTTCACCCACACTACCCTCTGGCTTCCTGGACACCCACACTACCGCTGGATCCCTCAGGCTTGACTCACAGCTACCAGCTGTACCTATCTTCAAGCTCTACTTACAGCTACCCGCTGTACTCCTTCAAGCTTTACTCACAGCTACCCGCTGTATTCTTCTGGATGAGTCTCTACTGAAGCTTTCCCATTTACTTCACCATCCCCGGCTAGTGAAGCATCTGCTCTGGTACTCCTTCACAACTTCATCTTTTCTATGCTTGCCTCCGGCACCAGTAGTGGTCATCCCTCTGGCAACTGCTTCTCCTTTGCCTCCTGGCAATGGTCAGGCTTGCCTCAGGCCGAGCCTTTATACGAGTGGGAGAAAGAAAGATTGCCGCTCCAGGTGGGTAGATTCCGCTGATCACTCAGTAGTCAAGAAATCGAGGGTGCTGGCGATGCACTAGGCAGTTGAAAAATCAAATAATGAAAAAATGGACTGCCGCACTCCAAAAACCTTTCGGTGGCTTTTATTTAAAATGACATCAAACAAATGGCACTACAAGTCACAGCAAAGCAAAGGAACAGCTGACGCGTTTCACACTTTTAAATAGCTATGAGTAAGCACTATTTAAAAGTGTGAAACGCGTCAGCTGTTCCTTTGCTTTGCTGTGACTTGTAGTGCCATTTGTTTGATGTCATTTTAAATAAAAGCCACCAAAAGGTTTTTGGAGTGCGGCAGTCCATTTTTTCATTATTTGATTTTTCAACTGCCTTTATACGAGTGGTTAGGCCCCAGACTTCAGGCCTACACCTCTGCTGGTGCTCCACACACACACCCACCTGACTCCTTCCAAATAAATTCACTATCCCAGCATGCTCAGCGGCCAAAGAAAACTCCTGCTGATTGGCTGAGACAACATGTCTATTCATAACCTGAATTCACTGTAATCTGCCATCCTAATGCCACAGACAACAGTGCCACCTATTGACAGAAGAGAGCTTACACTTAAACTCAAGCTTAGGAGAAAAAAAAAGTTGCTCAAGACTACAAATTAGCCAGGCTAGTTACCACCTAGCACAACTAAATTTACTATCAGCCCTGTTTAGGACAAGGGTGCTACATATAATTTTATATAGTGAAGAAAACAGTTGTGGTGAAACAGAGAAAGTGTGGTATGGATTAAGTGCCATGTATAGTGTCCTTTTCTTTTGCAGTATTTACCGTATGTGTAAATAATGTAGGTGGTGACAGTAGAATGCGCTTCTTCACTGTCAAAGCCCCATTGGTGCCCCTGAGAACTCAAATAGCTCAGTCTATTAGTGCCAATCCATAGTCCAAAGTGTAGCACAGTAACCCAAATTAAAGTGTACACACAGCCAATTTATTTATTTTTTTGGATAAGGAAAGAAAGGCCTAGTACCCTCCTTTACTGATATCTCTAATGGAGGAAGGGATAGAACCCTCAGTTACTGCTATCTCTAATTGAGGAAGGGTTAGAACCCTCATTTACTGCTATCTCTAATGGAGAGATTCCCATACACTTTCTGTCCTAATGACAATTTTTTTACCAGACAGAAATTGAGGGTAAATCTCCATCAGCAACACTGGTAAATACAGAAAAGGCCAGAGCCTCCAGCTTTTTTTTTATGTCAGTTACCTTATTGTACATCATCTAATCCTTTTGCTGCCACTGACATAGGCCTTACATCAGCAGCAGTGGAGTTTTTTTTTACACAGTCCTAGCTGTTGTAGCAATTTATGTGTAGCGGCCTCATCCCCTCTTTCTGGTCTAGGGGTATGTTGTACATGAGGGTGAGATGCGCTACGGCCCATGTCCTCCCCATTGCTGTGGGTGAGGTAAAGGCCAGTACCTGTTATTCTCCTCGGGCCTGTGTGTCTCTTTAAGAACCAAGTCCTGCTGTACTGACACTCCCCTTTGCTCCCATTAACCAGAGTTCCACACACCGATAGAGGGTCCAACTCTTGTTTATTAACACACTCCAATAAACAGCCCTTTTCCAGCCGACTGGTTGAGACCCAATAAACAGTTCAATACGGTGGGGTGAGCAGGTCGAGGCACTGTCCTGATAAGTAAACTAAACCACTGTGCATTCACCAGCGGTTGCTAAATCCCATTAGCTTGTGAAAGAACTTAAACCTTCAGGGTCTCTACCAGCGACCCCAGAGAACAGAGACAGGAGTACCTTCGCTGCGTTGTGGCCCCTATCAGGGGGAAGATGTCCCTCCAAGAGAGTTACCAGAGGCCCCTCTGTCACCGGGTTGATGCTGCTCCGTTTCTTCAGAAGGGTGACCTCTCCGGCCTCCTCACCTCAGATATGAGTCCCATCCACCTCAGGGACCCTCGGACAATCCCGCCCTTGCGGGACCCAGTCGAAGTCACTGAGCCCCAGGCCTCCGATGTAGTACCACACCCAGGCTTAAGGTGCCTGGGATGGACTCCAACACCGCTCCGGCCAGGCCATGGGCACCTAGGCCGGAACTCCAAACCGCCAGCACCCAGGCCTAAGGTGCCTGGGCGCTGGATGCAGAAGAAGAAGACCTCGTGGCGAGGGCGTCTCTCCCCTTTATATCCTCCCGTGACGCCACAGCAGGTTCCCCGCCCCACTGTACCACCGCCGGAATGAGACAAAAAGGAGACAGCACTGTGGCAATGATTCTACCTTGACCCGCGGGAACATCGCCACCCACAGGTCAAGGAGAATAGCACACCACCAAGTCCTCCACAATTTGAATGGTGTAAATCCTTTCATAATTAGCACATCCTGGATCATACTACCACCCAGGTGTACCCCCTAAATTTAGACCCCCGCTACATATGTAAATCTGACAAGCCAACTGTTGGCTTCTAGATGGAAACCGGCGGGTGGCTGTACATTCGGCAGCTCGCTTCCATGGACCCCTGAAATTTTTACCTTCACCATGTATCCCAGGCTCAGCTGCCCCACCTGCAGGCATCACCAGGTAGAGGTAATCTCCCTCGCTGTCCATTCGCTGATCTCCCCTAGCTAGTGAGAACCTGGTTTCTGCTGTTAGTTTCCCTGGGTACTGTGACAATCTGTGCTCCATTAACTTCACTGTAGGCCAAGGGAGAGATCCGTTGTCTAACAAACCCCTAATGTCTCCTTAAAGAGAACCTGTCACAGCAAAAAAAAAATATTGCATAAGGGGGCTATTGGTCAACGCCTCTGCTAATTGCAAGACAGCTGCTTAGTGCTGTCAGCCTTAAACAGGAAGTACTGGTACTGGCAGAATTTCCCTCCGGGAAACAGTCACAACCATGATTCGTTTAATTAGATTGTATACAGCACAGCAACTTAGAGGCCACTTCTGCCTTGTGGCACTAGGGTCCTAATTTCAAATTCCAACCAGGACAGATGGAGTTTGCATTGATTGCAATAATTGGCTCCTCTCTAAATTGGCCCCAGTGTGTATGCATGTGGTGTAGGGCCCTCAGATTGTAAGCTCTTTGAGAGCAAGGACTGATGTGAATTTATAGTATGTAAAGCACTGTTCCAATTGTTGCTGGTATTTAAATAACTGTAATAAATACAAAATTATTTGGTTAATTAAACTGTATACAGCAAGGCATGATGCCAAGCACACTGAAAAATTGATTTTAGGTTTACTTACACATTAAAGCAATCACAAGCATTTTTTTTTTTTGGGTGGAGTTTTGGTTTCTTTTTTCCCCCACTACATCTGTAGGTAGTGTAGCGCCCTCCACTCTCTCTCTCTTGTTTATCGGTTATTTTTGGTTGCGGTCTAGGGGTACCTTGGAGGAGAGAGTGCGGGGTCACCACACCAAGCTTTCACCGCAGATGTGTGTGTGGTGTGAGCAAAGTCTCTTTACCTTCGGGTCGGTGTTCTGCATTCGGAGCCTCCGCTTCTTCTGTGGAACAGTGTCTGCCAGTAATTGAGCCCCACACCAATAAAAGTCCAACACTCCTTTATTTTCCAATGTCAGGATGAAACACAATCAGTTGGACTCCCTCAACAGACAGACAGGGGGTGTGGATACGAGTAGTCCCAGGCACAATGAACTCTCCTATTCCTTTTAGCGTGCGAATAGGCTTGGCGCACGGTCTCTGCCACCGACCGTGAATTGGTAGCTGCCACCTACCGGGAGAACTGTTACAGCCCCTGCCACAGGCCTGGAAGTAACGGTCTTTAGATGCGACCTTTGCGAAATGTCTCTGCGCAGACCTTTGCACATGAACCACCTTCCGTGTGAATAAGCCCCTATTTGGTGAAGGCATCCCTCCAGACAGTCTCCGGAGGCCCTGTCCCGGCACTGGCAATCTGCTGCACCAGACCTACGGGAAGGTCACCTGCGCGGTCCATTGCGTCTTAGATTCAGGTACCCAGTCCGTCGGGCACCTTAGGACGATCCCTCCCGGGCGGAACCCAATGGAAGTAGCTGGGCCCCGGGCCTGGAACAAAGTACCTCACCCCAGACTAAAGGTGTCTGGGGTGGCTCCCGAACTCCTGGTGTCCAGGCCTAGGCCACCCACCACGGACAGCAGCCCTCAGGCTAAAGGTGCCTGGGACTCGACCCCGTGACAAAGATGTCCGCCCCTTATACCCTCTCCCAGCAAGCACAGCGGGTTCCCCGCCCCGCCGTACAGGTGCTGCGAGAGGCCACAAAGGGTACGGCACTGCAGTGATGGTTCAACCCCAGCCCACAGGGACAGCGCCACCTGCTGGGCCGCAGGGAACTGGTGTCTCTGCCAGTTTTAAACATGATAGAAAAGTATATACCCGCTACAGTAGTTAGTTCCAAGAACCTTCTAAAATAATTTCAATACTACTATTTCTATTTATTCTCCAGCCAACAGCTTGCCTTTTCATCTATAGTAAATGTCACTTCACTTGTAATGCACATGTTATATGAGTAAAACCAAGAGAGACCATCTCGTCACCATGAAAAATATGCACAAATACAAATGTGCATTTTAAAGTACTGGCAGCAGGGATGAGAAAAATGGCTGCAAAATAAATTTCTATAAATCCATAAGCAATGCAGCTTATTTCGGCATAACTTCAATCAAAAGCAGCTGCTGGATTGACTCACAGAAGTTTAATGTATAGAATGCGCAAGCCAGAAGTAAGGGGCGATGCCCCTGAAATGGTTAAACAGTAAAATGGTTAAATATGTGTTTTCCAGTGCATTGCACTGGGATGGAGACCTCCTCATTTCATTGAGAAAGTTTAAAACTTAAGACGCCCTCCCACCCCTCCTAACATGACAAATCCCATCTGTCAGCCTCTGAAAGTCCAAAACAACACATGTTGGAGAGAGCAGAGAGGAGGAGGAGAAGCAGAGGGAGATTGTTTTTATCTGTAATGTAAACTAAATTCACATAAACATTATTGTTTATCCAGGAGATCCACTTCTCTCCCAAGTCGGAGCTCAGTGATGGCATCCCCGGCGCCTGCAATGAACTTACTGCGCAAAACTTCCATGCATCAACCCCTATGTGTGAGCAATTGCACTCTATTGACCTAAATGCCTGAACACAGAGCAATGAATGCAGTTTGGTCACCAGCCCATTAACAGCCTAATAATTAGGCTACAAAGAACTAGCAAAACACAGATGAGGTCATTTACACTATAGTACCAAAAGTACTGGGACGCCTGCCTTGACACACACATGAACATTAATGGCATCCCAGTCTTTGTCTGTAGGGTTCAATATTGAGTTGGCCCACCCTTTTCAGCTATAACAGCTTCAACTTTTCTGGAAAGGCTGTCCAAAAAGGTTTAGGAGTGTGTCTATGGGAATGTTTGACCATTCTTCCAGAAGCGCATTTGTGAGGTCAGGCACTGATGTGGACAAGAAGGCCTGGCTCGCAGTCTCCGCTCTAATTCATACCAAAGGTGTTCTATTAGGTTAAAGTGCTAAAGAACTCTGTGCAGGACAGTCAAGTTCCTCCACTTCAAACTCGCTTATCCATGTCTTTATGGACCTTGCTTTGTGCACTGGTCCAATTCATTTGGTGGAGGGGGAATTATGGTGTGGGGTTGTTTTTCAGGGGTTGGGATTGGCCCCTTTGTTCCAGTGAAGGGAAATCTTAAGGCATCAGCATACCAAGACATTTTAGACAATTTAATGCTTCCAACTTTGTGGGAACAGTTTGGGGTGGCCCCTTCCTGTTCCAACATGACTGCGCACCAGTGTACAAAGCAAGGTCCATAAAGACATGGATGAGTGAGTTTGCAGTGGGGGAACTTGACTGGCCAGCACAGAGTCCTGACCTCAACCCGATAGAACATCTTTGGGATGAATTAGA